>LPNX010288286.1:0-81548 GCA_001517045.1 Pseudotsuga menziesii
CAGAGTTAAAAATGACTAACATAAGCGACTAATTTAGTCACGACATAAAAAATGACTAGCTATAAGAATATGAATTAGTCATTTATGTTAGTCATTTTTAATTATGTCATGGAAAATTGCAATTTTGACAATAAAGTCAAAATTTTGTAAATTGTCTACCTTCTATTAGTAATATTGGTGCTATGCACCTCGATCTTCAAAGATCCAACACAGAAATTGCATGAATTTTATCTTTACCATATTTATCCCTACTGCACCATTGAAGCAAACCCGGTTAAGTGCATGCCAAAGGAAAATTAGGTTCCTTATACGTCAATTATGAATTAGGTACTAGAACCAGTACCATATCGATACCTAGAAGAATCATAGCTAGTTGTTGGTCATTCAATTTAAGAGTCCTTGCAAGCCCCATACTGAGGTGCTTTTCTAACTTCAGTATAAGTATTATGATCTGTGACCATCGAACTAACTGCACCAGTCAACGTAGCTTCACCAGGCTCAGTTCCTTTAAACATCGTAGCAGTTGATCCAATTATAATTAAACTGGGGTGCTGACCCAAAACCAGTCTCAGATCCATATGCAATATAAAGGTAGAGGCTCGACCCCATCTCTGAGTTTCAGATAAATATTTCGATTCCTTGACCTCTTATAGGCCTCATCACCTCTTTAGGTTAATTATTAATACAAGGGTCATATAACTTGTCCCCTTTTTAGTGACCAAAGAAAAAAATAACTAAAGGAACACTTCCATGGATACAAAAATTCAACATGTCATAATGTTGATGAGAAGATATTAATAATCATAAAATAAAATAAAAAATTAATTAAACTATTGATCCAAAGTATTAGCATATAAACGTTGCAACAAACACACAAGGAAAGGCCGAGATAACAAGGACAACACACGAAGAAAAAGATAGATAACAAACACAAAAAAACCAAGAAGTTATCAATAATATCTATATTGCGTATATGTACAATAAAAAATACTTTCAATCCAAACATTTGTTACCTAATTTAAGGGTTTAAGCATCACTGTGGCAAGCTTTTTCATAACTTGAAAGTTGGGAGCTAAAAACTGGGGATATCAGAGTCGCGTAGCAAAAGGTAAAATATTACATTGGAAGGGACGAGATCTTTATTAAGGGAACAAGGTTCCTTCCTTACATGGTTTCCTTTGTCATTGGAACTCTTCCTCTCTATTCCTGGACATGTAGGTTTCAATTCAATTTTTGAATGCATCTCCTCAAAAAAAAAATTAAATTATTGCTATTAGTTTGACATTTTTACTTCGAGGGCTTTCTTGTTCCATATACGACTTATCTTTGGTCCCTATCTTCACATTTCCTTTCATATTGTTGATAACCATGTTTATATTATTGTTTTTTCATTGTTGTGATTTATGGAATTACAATCTTTTCCATAGGTATAGCCTCTTTTTCATGTCATTCTTATCAGTTGGATAGCTCACGGTATTTAACTATGACATTGGAAAATCTGTTTCATAGTTCATAACCTTTTACATTGCCATATTTCAATTAGAGCTCAAAATGGGTATTAGGGCAAAGAATAAGGCCAGAGAAAACGTTGGTACTAATGATTTTATGGTATGTCCATTTTCCTTGGACCCACTTATATGAAGTTCCAAAGTAAATGCTAATAGAACTCTCTGCTATTGGCACTAACTTTAATTTGATATTTTAGGTGAAGTGGTCCGCTTTGATTTAGTATACATCACAAAATTTTGTTTTTTGCTCTCTTCATGTTCTTTTCTACTCTATTTCTCCAAAGGGTTATGGTTTGTGGAACTTGATTCTCGTGCAACTGCAGAGAGATTTTTGCAGAATTTCCATGGTACACCCATGCCCAGTTCTCAACAACCTTTTAGGTTGAATTGGGATAATTTTGGAGCTGGTGACAGATGGATAGAACCAGGAACTGGGTATTCCATATTTGTTGGGGACTTGGGTCATGAGGTCACCGATATTATCTTGCAAGAGACTTTCCAAAGCTAATATTCATCTGTTAAAGGTGCTAAAGTTGTGATAGATGCAAATACCGCTCGCACCAAATTAGGTTATGGGTTTGTCAAATTTGGTGATGAGAACGAGAAAAAACTGAGCTATGACTGAAATGAATGGCGTTTATTGATCATCGAGACCTATGCGTATTAATGAAGTTACACCAAAGAAGTCCTTGGGATTTCAACAACCTTATTCCATGAAAGGTATGTTTCTCAAGGATGGTAGATTATACTTGTATGTTTTTATCTGTAGTTTTATGTATATATTGGTAGGTCACTTTACACAGTGTCTTATAACTCAATTTTGGGAAGACAATTCAACCAACCTAGCCTATATACATTATTCCATGTATCCCCTTCAAATCTTCATAAGTTATTATTCTCTCTTTCATGGTAGCTGATTGCCAAGTGGTTCTCTTTTGTTGTTGGCCAGTGAATACTTTTATTTTAAACTTGTATGTAACCCTTTTAAGCACCATCTGCAACTAATGTAGGAGCTACTGTCTCATATAGTTATAAATACTTTTATTTTTAAGGAGATGGTATTTATAACCATTTATAACCAATGTTCTATGTTGCGGTATTTATAACCATTTTTAACCAATGTTCTCTTTTGGTCCAAACTTGGGCATGATTGTCTCCTTGGATTGTTAAATGGATTCTTTTCGTATTTAAGGACAAAGAGGCTTCTATGTGGTCTTCTGGCACCATCTGTTGTAGAACCCAATTCCTACCTTTTGAAATTTTTTCTTTTGTCAATATTTCTACATCCCTACTTTGGGTGGCTTTTCCTTTGTTTGTTCTTTTAGGTTTCTTGTTCCTTCATCCGTACTTACTACACGACTTGAAAAGGTTGTTAGACTACCATCTCTTTCCTTTTCCTATCCCTTCTTCCATATTTTTCCTTTACCCAATGAGGCCTTGTATCCTACTCCTTTGGTCGAGGATAACTTTTGGTCATGTGTCCATGCTCAAGGTAAGTTCTGCATTAAAATCTGAAAAGGGATGCCTCCTAATCACCTGCTTTTCTCCAGGAATATTCCAACATATTTAAACTCAGAAAAGATGACAAACCATTCTCTATATCTGGATCACAACTAATATCCCTGTGGCCTTTGGTATCTTCCATTTGTTTGTTGCTTATGCACTTTTGATAGTTTTTCTAGAGTATTTTCGATGGGTCCAAAGTTTGTCAAGTCTAAGAACTAAACTGAAACATTGACAGGCTAACCCACACTGCAACCATGTTGGATGTATATTACATAGGATAAAATATCCAAGTCCATTAAAATTTTTAGGCTTACTTTTCACATACACTATGCCCCCACACCATTGTAGTGTTGGAAGGCTAACCCACAATGCAACCATGCTAAGTGTATCTTACATAGGATCAAATGTCACAATCCATTCAAATGTTCAGACTTACTTTTATCATACACTCTACCCCATAAAAAACATACATGTAAGGAGAGTTGCCATAAAGTAACTCTTTGCACTACTACACAAAAAGAAGATGTTTTAAGACAATATCCTTTTTACTCATTACTTACCCAACCTTTTTTGGTTCTAATTTGACTCTTTGAGTTTTTTTCTTAAACGAGACAAAAAGAGGTTTTCTAAATGGATTTCATTTACTAGAAAAAGGCTTGCAAATATGATTGTTTAGTTAGTCCTTTCGGGTTACTTTCTTCAACAACAAAGTATTCGGCATTGCTCAAAGAATGAGAGCAGAGAACATTGTTGCAGACAACAATTTTATGCTTGTTTGGGTGACTTAAGCTTTTCTCATCTCATTGAACATGGAAAGGCATCTCCAACTGTCACCACCAAATTTGCAAGAATGCTTAGCTATTAAGTGCCCAGTGGGGTTACACTGGAAACACCATTATAAAGTCTAATGTTTTCAATTTTAGGGTTGTTGTGTTGCAGGTAGCCAGCTATAGGAGGGTTGTAGAGTAAAATGCACAGGTAGAAGGGAATAATTTCATAAATTCGATATGCAATGTTTACCGGTAGGGAAGAGTTCCAAGGCTAAAAATCCCAAATAAAAGGAATAATATTGTGGGGTTTTAGTAGACCATCCAAAAACTAATGGTGATGGCTTATATGGGGTTTTAGGAGACCATCCAAAAATAATGGCGGTGGATTATAAAGCAGGTAGGTTGGAAATGGTGGCTTCTAAATCACGGCATCAAAGCGGCATTTCCCTGGTTGTAGGAAAATAGTCGATAGTGGAAGAAAACATTATGAAGTTCGTAAAGGTTAGAGAGCTTATGGAAGCTATCTCCATTTCTCTTGAAGTGAAGAGATTCTCCATTTTCTATGAAATTTCCCTCATAGAATCCAGCCATTATAAAGATTTGGGAACACAAGAAAGCTAACCATTTGCAAGTTAATTTCACTTAATTTTCCTTTGAACGCTCTATTTTCTTCATTTGACACACAATGTTTAGGGTTTTAGTGTTATGTTTGTATAATAATTTGATTATTGGTAGATTTAACTTTGTGGGGTCTCATGCAATTATGCTATGGCTTACAGAGCAAGAAGATTGGAAATGGAGGATTCCAAAGCTTAACAGTTGAGCTACCATGGCCATAGAGACAAAGTTGATGGGGAAAGAAATTACTATGAATGTGGAAAAGGGGAGATAGTTTACAACATAAAATGAAGAGGTCCTCACCACCTCTTAGATTCCCTACATGGAATCCATTAGAAATATATCAAAATACTTCAAAGCCAACAATCTCCAGGTTTATTTCACTTAATTTTCCTTCAAATGCTTTATTTGCTTCCTTCAACATACATTGTTTAGGGTTTTAGTCTTAGATTTGTATATTAATGTGTTCATTGGTAGATTTAACACTAGGGTTTTAAGCGACCAATAAGTAACTAAACATGGAAAAGGTTTACATTGCAAGCAAGTAATTGGAAATGATGTCTTCCAAATCTTATAGTAGTCAAGCCACACAAGGGATTATGGTGTTTGTCTTGTTTTCTCCATAAATGAATAGGTTCATTGACATCTCTGATATTTCTCGCATGAAATCCAAACATTCTCCAATTCATTTCTCTTCATTTTCCTTTGAATGATCTATTTGTTTCATTTGACATGCACTATTTCTAGTTTTCAGTATTCAATTTGTATATTAATTTGATCATTATTAGGTTTAACATTTTTGGGTCTAAGGAGATCACCCAAAATAGCTCCACTGACCCAAAACATGGGTTATTGGATCACCAGCTACATCGACCTCTGGTTCAGCAACTGCTGAATCAAAAACATCTACTTTTGGATCCAATGATTTATCTACTACCACAGCGTTTGCTAATGTCTCTGTTTCCCATACAGTTCTCTCTATCTTCACAAATTGGATAATAGCTAATAGGATAGAATCCTTTCCAAAATCAATTCAAAAAATTCAAAAACAGGAAGCAACTAGCCAATCTAAGAAGCATCTTTAAATGCACGTCCACTCGTCCAAATACTTACCAAGAACATTTGTATTCAGTAAAATTGCGTGCTTCAGTAGGCCTTGCAAACTAGTACTCATGGATGTGTAAAGTGACAGGTTCATAGACACCTAAACATTAAACATTTCTCAATCTATGTTCCTTGCTTACTTGTTCTGATCTTGATCGATGTGAAGTGGTGAAGAAATAGTGTAAAGGTATTTTAGTTGTGTCATGAGTCAACAGTTTCATAAATTCTATCACCTTTTTAGGATGGCATACCAAGGATGTCAGCTAGGTCTTGTATTTGTGGTCTTTATCTTCTTCTTCTTTTGTTCAGTTCAGCAAAATGCATGTGGTCAGGGAAAACTGAAAATACTGAAGATTTTAAATTTTCAGGTGATCATCCAATTAAGTAAACATGGAAATGACTTACAAATTAAGCATACTGGAAATGGTGGCTTCCAATGATCAACAACCTAAAGACACTTCCATGGACAAAATGGAAGAAAGAACTATGAAGGTGGTGAAGCAGAGAGGACTTATGGCATCTGTCCCATTTCTGGATATGGACCTGCTCGATCTCTATCTTTATCTATAACAACCTTTGATACATAGAATCTGGAAAATACTCTACGCCTACCTATGTCCCTACTTCCTTTGCCACTGGTAGTGCAAAATTCTGGCTACAGTTTCTATCCGTCCCCCGGTAGCTTCTTTCCATAGTGGGTGGATGTGACACGTGGTGAAGGTGATTGGGCCATCATTTGTACCTCAAAACACATAGGCACTCACTGCAAATTGTTTCTATTGCCTGATAGTATCTTGATGTGTGCTATATCGATTTGGTATTGAAATGGATGCTATTGATAACATGGAATTATCATATCATCCCTTGATCATTCAAGGGGTTTTTTTATTATAAGGAACTAGCTTAAAATATTTATTCACAAGAATAATAATATGCAACTTTACATGATAATAGGTTTCTGTAAAATTGTATGGAAATTTTGTTTTGCAGCCTTAAATTTTTTCTGCTACACTGACTAGGACCTTTAATCTATATCCAAAAGGCTACTATCTATTAAAAACAAAACAAAAGTACATACTACAAATTAAAGAGATCCTGATAAAACAAACTAAAGACCTTAATTAAACAATGTTGTGGGCTAGCTGCTACTGTGTTCATCTTCTTCCCCATACTCTTCTGACATCTTTGCATTGAAGAGCTCTGTATCTCCTTTTGAACCTATTGGTGACAGGTCAGTTTTATCCTCTAGTTCATCAATCAGCAACAGTCTTCTGATTGAATAATGCATATATTTTAGTGAAGAAGCAAATCCAGAATTTCTGTCTGCCAATTATTGCTAATTTAATGTCTAAAGATGCACGAATCTCTCTAACATATTCCATGTCCAATGTCTCTAAGCATTCCATCAACAGAAGCCCAAGATTCTACATATCACTCCATATTTAGCTCGTAGTTTCTTGAACTTTTTTTCCTATGCCCACAACAGTTTCTTTGGCTTCGTAAATTGTGTTCCTTATTTTTTTTTATGGTGTTGCACCATTGGCCACAATCCCTATAATTTTTAGTCTGTTATTTTCCAAAGGAGTGAGGAAATATAAAATCTGTGAGAGATACACAAAAAAACTCACCAAAATGCAAGGCAGAAATTAAGAGATAAAATGTACTTAACTGATTATTGAATGATTTTATGTCAAAATACACAAGGAAGGTTTAATTGTGTAAGTTATCTAATACCTATTTCTAACTTTTATAGAACTTGATAATGTAAAAATGCTTAATCCTACTAAGTAATGACTATTAGTATTAATTAAATATTACATTAACGCCACCCCTTAATAGTCATATTGGAATACACACCAAGCTTAAACTTAAATTTTGTAAACTAATCTAGACCGAGAGGAGTGGCTTGGTGAGAATATCTACAGTCTAATCCCTTGTTCCCATGTTGTACAATATTGTAGCTCGATTTCCACATCCTCTACAAGTAGTTGGATATAATGATAATATACTTCCATATGCTTTGTGTGCTTATGGGAGACATGATTCTTTTCCAGGTTGAGAATATATGCTAATTGTCACACTGAATTATTGTTGGATTAGCTTGTTCGACTTGCACATCAGCAAATGGTCTTTTCATCCAAACACCACACAAGCTCCTTTCAGGACTGTCATGCACTCCACTTTAGTGGAGGAAAGTGAAACTACACGTTTATTGCTCAACCAAGATTTGCACCTGTACCGAGGCTCAAAACATATGCAGTAGTGGATTTCCAATCATCAACCAATCTTTCCCAATATAAATCTATATGTCCTGCTAACTAGAACTCTTTTCTTTCACCATAGAATGCGAAAATCTAATGTACCCTCTATATGCCTTAAGATTCTGTTGGTTGCTGTCAAATTTTCAGTGTTGGGGGCTATCATGAATCTAGAGATATCCCTAACTGCAAAACTTAAGTTTGTGGCATTTGTGTTGGTGGCTAAAAGATAGATTAAGCTCCACACACTCTGTCTATATACTGACCCACTAGTTGGTTTTGAGTCAAATGTGGATGAAAGCTTTAGCTCAGTCTCCATAAATGTAGATTTTGATTTACAATCAACCTTTCTAGAATTTTATAACAAACATTTGGCATACTTGGTTTGAGAAGCAAACACACAACCATTAGTCCACAAATGGAAGCTTGCTTTCCAGGGAAACATTGCCCATGTTATTGTGATGCCAAATGTAACAATAGAGAAGATAGATGGCTTTGTGCATGAGTTGGTTGAGAACCGACCAAGATGGTTTCCAGATGGAAAGGTTGTCACCCCATGCATTGCAAATGAATTGGTGATGAGAGTTGTGCTTGCCTTCAACATAATCATGCCTAAATTATGAAAGGTCACCAAGTTCAGTGGCAGGCACATAATCGGTGATGATAATGGTGCTCACCTTCAACATAAACATGCCAAAATTATGCACAGTGGCCAGTTTCAGTGGCAGGTATGTATGCCACTTTTTCTCTCAACTTTTGTTGTCGCCAAGTTCAGAGGCAGGCATGTGTGCTATTTTTTTGTCTCAACTCTGTTGCCACTAATGCATTGCATGCTGGATTGTACTGAGTCCGATTTATAAGAGCCATATCTTCATGTCACCGGTCCGATCAATGTTTTGAATGTACTAGAAGAGAAAGGTTCTGGTCTATGTCATTACAGTATTATTGGTTAAAGTGTAATACCCATGGCAATACTATAAATAATTGGTAATGCTTTTCTATCTATTTTAAATTTTGATAAGCAATATTGGTACATCTTCAAGTGGTAACAGGTTTCTGTAAATTTATATGGAAATTTCGTTTTGCAGCCTTAAATTTTTTCTGCTACACTGACTAGGACCTTTAATCTATATCCAAAAGGCTACTATCTGTTGAAAACAAAACAAAAGTACATACTACAAATTAAAGAGATCCTGATATAAAACAAACTAAAGACCTTAATTAAACAATGTTGTGGGCTAGCTGCTACTGTGTTCATCTTCTTCCCCATACTCTTCTGACATCTTTACAGTGAAGAACTCTCTATCTCCTTTTGAACCTATTGGTGACAGGTCATTTTTATCCTCTAGTTCATCAATCAGCAACAGTCTTCTGATTGAATAATGCATATCTTTTGGTGAAGAAGCAAATCTAGAATTTCTGTCTGCCAATTGTTGCTAATTTAATGTCTAAAGATGCACAAAGCTCTCTGACATCTTCCATGTCCAACGTCTCTAAGCATTCCATCAACAGAAGCTCAAGATTCTACATATCACTCCATATTTAGCTTGTAGTTTCTTGGACATTTTTTCATATGCTCACAAGAGTTTCTTTGGCTTCATAAATTGTGTTCCTTATTTTTGTTGATGGGGTTGCACCATTCGCCACAATCCCTATAATTTTTAGTCTGATAATTTCCAAAGGAGTGAGGAAATATAAAATCTATCAGAGATACACAAACAAACTCACCAAAATGCAAGGCATAAATTAAGAGATAAAATGTACTTAACTGATTATTGAATGAATTTATGTCAAAATACAGAAGGAAGGTTTAATTGTGTAAGTTATATAATACCTATTTCTAACTTTTACGGAACTTGATAATGTAAATATGCTTAATCCTACTAAGTAATGACTATTAGTATTAATTAAATATTACATTAACACCACCCCTTAATAGTCATATTGGAATACACACCAAGCTTAACCTTAAATTTTGTAAACTAATCTAGATCGAGAGGAGTGGCTTGGTGAGAATATCTACAGTCTTCTCCCTTGTTCCCATGTTGTACAATATTGCAGCTCGATTTTCACATCCTCTACAAGTAGTTGGATATAATGACAATATACTTCCACATGCTTTGTGTGCTTATGGGAGACATGATTCTTTTCCAGGTTGAGAATATACGCTAATTGTCAAACTTAATTATTGTTGGATTAGCTTGTTCGACTTGCACATCAGTAAGCAGTCTTTTCAGCCAAACCACCACACAAGATCCTTTCAGGATTGTCCTGCACTCCACTTTAGTGGAGGAAAGTGAAACTACATGTTTATTGCTCAACCAAGATTTGCACCTGTACCGAGGCTCAAAACATATGCAGTAGTGGATTTCCAATCATTGACCAATCTTGCCCAATCTAAATCTATATGTCCTACTAACTGGAACTCTTTTCTTTTGCCATAGAATGCCAAAATCTAATGTACCCTCTATATGCCTTAAGATTCTATTGGCTGCTGTCAAATGTTTAGTGTTGGGGGCTGTCATGAATCTGGAGATATCCCTAACTGCAAAACTTAATTTTGTGACATTTGTGTTGGTGGCTAAAAGATAGATTAAGCTCCACACACTCTGTCTATATACTGACCCACTAGTTGGTTTTGAGTCAAATGTGGATGAAAGCTTTAGCTCAGTCTCCATAGATGTAGATGTTGTTTTACAATCAACCTTTTTGGACTTTTCTCACAAATGTTTGGCATACTTGGTTTGAGAAGCAAACACACAACCATTAGTCCACAAATGGCAGCTTGCTTTCCAGGGAAACATTTCCCATGTTATTGTGATGCCAAATGTAACAATAGAGAAGATAGATGGCTTTGTGCATGAGTTGGTTGAGAACCGACCAAGATGGTTTCCAGATGGAAAGGTTGTCACCTCATGCATTGCAAATGAAATTGGCGATGAGAGTTGTGCTTGCCTTTAACATAATCATGCCTAAATTATGCAAGGTCGCCAAGTTCAGTGGAAGGCACGTAATCGGTGATGAGAATGGTGCTCACCTTCAACATAAACATGCTGAAATTATGCACAGTGGCTAGTTTCAGTGGCAGGTATGTATGCCACCTTTTCTCCCAACTTTTTTTGTCGCCGGGTTTAGAGGCAGGCATGTGTGCCATTTTTTTGTCTCAACTCTGCTGCCACTGATGCATTGCATGTTGGATTGTACTGAGTCAGATTTGTAAGAGAAAGATCTTTGTGTCACCTGTCCGATCAATGTTTTGAATGTACTGGAAGAGAAAGGTTCTGGTCTATCTCATTACAGTATTATTGGTTAAAGTGTAATCCCATGGCAATACTATAAATAATTGGTAATGATTTTCTATCTATTTTAAATTTCGATAAGCAATATTGGTACATCTTCAAGTGGTTATCAAGGCACAATAAAATTTAATGACCTGTTTTAGGAGTTGTATTTATGAATAAACTAGTATTCCCTTTTCAGATAGACTCCTTACTTAGGTGGTGATGTGGTTAAAATAGCCACTTTGTCACTCTTCTGATGTTCAATATGTCTCTTATTTTGAAAACACTTTTGTTTTTTGTCTTTTTGGTCAATGGGTTTTCTGGCAGTTTTTAACTTGTTTAATTGATGAATAGGATGACTGGAAAAAATAGAAGTGAGATTTTTTACACAATCTAAGTCATCTGCGAGTGACCCCTAAACAAAATGGTAGTAGCACATCTTCTGGTATAAGTCATAGTGCTCGAAGTTCCTCAGTTAGAGAAATCTCCCATCTGTTAGAGGTCCCACAAACTATGGAGTTGGTGACTTCCACTGAAAAGCCACTCTTAGAAAGGAAGGATTCAGCATATGCAGACGTGGTGAGGAACCTTAATTCTGCAAGGGAACATGGACGATGGACTACCCTTCAAGGTGACTCAACTGTTAGTTATCTTTGGATGTGGGAATACTTAATTTTCATAGATGTTGAATGCTTTAATGCTGAATTCTACTGGGAGATTTCAAAAGGGTTACATCCTTCATGTATGGGCTTTCTGACAGGTCAAACTGCTGCAGCATTCCTCTTTGTTTACTGTCACTTATTTCCCTGAAGTTTATTGATTTGAAACTCACTGAGCTGAATATTTGAGGGAGTTCTATCAATAAATTTTATTTTTGTAAACTTTTTCTGTGTTTCATCCTCAAGGTTCTTAAAATGTTCAAAATTTAAATTGACTAATGTGTATTTAAATCAAGTTTAGGCTTGCTTTTGTTGTTGCATGTATATTTTAATATATTGAATGCTATAGAGAAGGAGAGGTAACTGTACGGATTATCATGTCTATGTTTTATGTCCTTGATGTTGTGGTTATCTTTATTGGTATGCTTATGAACTCTAAGCATGTATTAGTAATGAATTCATATTTAAAAGTGTAAAATATATTGGCATGGAAATTGGTCTTGTACTTTGGGATTTGCTTTCTAAAGTTCGTTCCTTACCTTAAGTTTGTGTCAGGTTGCAACATCTTTCAAAGGTGCTTATGAGTCATTATCCAGTGAGACGTCTGGCACAAAGTCTGTTAGCATTCAGAAGATATGGCACTTGCTTCAGGTCATCTCTTTGATATACCTAAGAACTTATTTTATGCTTTGAAGTTCAATTGGTAAGATATAGTATGGATTGTTGTTTGTGTGAATGAAATATCATAATGGCGTGAATAACTTGCTGCAATTTTTTCAGTATTTTCCTAGGTTGTTGCACTGTGATGATTGGTGTTTTAGATGTGCTATGAGTCTGAGATAAAATTTGTGTTCTCCAATTAAAAAATTTTATGCAGCAATTGTTGGGGGAAGATAAAGAAGCATCGATAAATGTGTCGATAAAAATGGCCATGATCATTGGAGCAAGACGCCATTTAGAAGCTGGTCATGAGAAATATATACTAGACACTATTCAGAATCATGCTGCCCAGGTCACATATTTTTTCCATAACATAGAAAGCACTTTTTGTATCATTATCGTGTAGTTATTTTTGAAGAATGGAATATCTGTGGACATATATAATACTTCATATGTTTTGTGCATGTGCTCTATGCAATTGGACTTTTTACAGCCTATTTGAAATTAAAACCTTTTACCATTAAACAATCTAATTTTTTGCCTTACTTATTGAAGAATTTTCTCTATTGGTGTTGGAGCTTTGAATTGTTGTTGCATCAGTGAGGATTAGTTACTTTTGATTAGTCGAGGCCTGTAACTTAATATATTTTTGGTAGTCAAGCTACATTTTCCTCCTTGCTATTTGTTACCAAAGTAATAGAGGATTAGGTACTTTGCTATTGGTTGATTCCTGTAACTTGATATGTTATAGGTAGTCCATCTATGATCTTCATCCCTTCTATTTGTTACAAAAGTGATCCAAACACACAGCAAAATGAGGAGAAAAGGAGAAAATAGCATCCTCAAGACTGTGTATTTATAGTCGCCAAGTTGTAATGAACTTGGAGACTGAAGATAAATATGGATCTTCACCTCATTATGGACTAGCCTAGTATGGACATGGATATGGGAATTGCATTAATCTGAGAGATTTGTGCCAGGCATGAACTCCAAATAGTCAATTCTCCTGACAACTTTGAATATGAATTCCCTTAGTGATGTTTTCAAATGAATATATTGTGAGAATCTAAATTAAATTAAACTGTTTTCTAGAGTAGTTCCTTAGATAGACTTTCGTTAAGACATTCCATAGATGGAACCTGTATCTGTTATGATTATGCTCATCTCATTTTCAAAAGCATAGAATTTAATTTGTGCAGACTTGGAAATGTACTGGTTAAAGCATGGATTCCCTACCGAAATACTGTTAACTACCTTCCTTTACATGAAGCTTCCAAGGAAGCCACAAAGCACCTATATGGTCTGTTCAAGAAAACTTTAAAAGTTAATATGTACAAATAGCTAACAAGGAATGATTTTGAAGTTCAGTTGTGTCTGTCCATGATTTTGGGGCCTCCTATGTTGTGTTGTACTCATTGATGTGATTTCATGGGAATCGAACTAATATTGATGTGATGTAGTGTTGTTTCCTGCAAGATTGACCACAATGTGAATTAACTTATAAACATAAAAACCAAGCTTCTCTACTAAAGATAGCCTCTGGTGTTCATTGTTAGAAAAATTGCACAGTCAGATTTCGGGTCTATATGTTTTGTGCATGTGCTCTATGCAATTGGACTTTTTACAGCCTATTTGAAATTAAAACCTTTTAACCATTAAACAATCTAATCTATCGCCTTACTTATTGAATAATTTTCTCTATTGGTGTTGGAGCTTTGAATTGTTGCATTAGTGAGGATTAGGTACTTTTGATTGGTCAAAGCCTGTAACTTAATATATTTTTGGTAGTCAAGCTATATTTTCCTCCTTGCTATTTGTTACCAAAGTAATAGAGGATTAGGTACTTTGCTATTGGTTGAGGCCTGTAACTTGATATTTTATAGGCAATCCATCTACATCTTCATCTCTGCTATTTGTTACAAAAGTGATCCAAACACACAGCAAAATGATGAGAGAAGGAGAAAATAGCATCCACAAGACTGTGTATTTATAGTCGCCAAGTTGTAATTAACTTGGAGACTGAAGATAAATATGGATATTCACCTCATTATGGACTAGCCTTGTATGGACACGGATATGGGAATTGCATTAATTTGAGAGATTTGTGCCAGGCATAAACTCCAAACAGTCAATTCTCCTGACAACTTTGAATATGAATTCCCTTAGCGATGTTTTCAAATGAATATATTATGAGAATCTAAACTAAATTAATTGTTTTCTAGAGTAGTTCCTTAGATTGACTTTTGTTAAGACATTCTATAGATGGAACCTATATCTGTTATGATTATGCTCATTTCATTTTCAAAAGCATAGACTTTAATTTGTGCAGACTTGGAAATGTACTGGTTAAAGCATGGATTCCTTACCGAAATACTGTTAACTTCCTTCCTTTACATGAAGCTTCCAAGGAAGCCACAAAGCACCTATATGGTCTGTTCAAGAAAATTGTAAAAGTTAATATGTACAAATAGCTAACAAGGAAAACAAAATCAACGGAATACAAGGGCAGGATGATGGATGTATTGTGTTGATGGCTAAAAAATATTGTTGATTACAAACATGATATCGGACCATTTATTTCATCAACAAATTTGGTCATTTGATGTAGGAAAGTTGAATCCTATCATTTGATAAGTTGTCTGATCTTCATGTAACTATTCGAGTGATGTGATTTTTGCAAGTCCAGTAGTGGGTGACACTTGGTGATTGCTTAAATTTTTATTATCTTTAGTTATAGGGAAAATTGTCCATAGCTCTCGGGAATTAGTTTATCATAAATACTAGTTACTAGTAAGTTGTAATAGTAATAATTATGTAGTTTGTAGATTGATATCTATCATAAATTTGTTTGAATATCATCATTTTCAAGCAATAACAACTTCTTAAAGGGTGCTAGCTCAATGGTAGAGATCCTGCCTAATTATAGGCAGGAGGTTGGTGGTTTGATTCCTCTGTGCCCTATCATAAATTTGTGACTACAAAAACGACTAAATTCACATATATACGACTATTAGTAGCTAATTTCCCGTATCTTAGTTGTATTTAGTTTAGTCAATAATATGTTAACATATAGTAGTTTATTTGGTCGTATATTTGGTCATTAATGGTTGCAATCAGTGCCTAATTAGCGACTAAATCAATTACTAACTCAGTGACTAAATCAATGACTAAATCCGTGACTAAATCATTAACTATTAATGACTAAAACAATGACTAAATCATTGACTATCAATGACTAAAGCATTGTCTATAAATGACTAAATCATTTTCTATCAATGAATAAATCAATGAATACTAAGTCAAGCTATTAATGACTAGTGAAATACGACTAGCTATAATATAGTGGAAATTTGCTACTATTAGTCATCGACTCAAAAATAGTCGTTTATAGCCTGATTTTAGTCATTTTTTTAGTCATTAATTTCTCATTTTCTACTAGTGAGAGTTTCCTAATCATGAAGGGTTTTTTAAGCAATTGCAGGAAAGATGGCAAGAGGATGAACAGGCTATTCAGCTGGTCAAAGGATCTGATGAAAAGGTGCTGAAAACTATAATAGCACAGGCAGCAGTTAGCAGTCATTTATTGGAAGATCAACTTCACCTGATTCCATCCAGAGTTGCGAATATAAAGTCTCAAGCTACTAAGCATGAGATCATCATCAGATTCCTAGAGCCTTTTGGTTTCGAAACTATAGCAACAGATGCAAATGTTTGGAATAAATTTATAAATGATCAAGTTGGGCCCACTTAGTTGGCTTATTCAAACGATTTATCAATTATGTAATATTTTTGTATTTATCTTTTTCTAAGTCTATATGCTAGAAGACAAATTTTTGTAAGGGAAGAGTCAAGGAAAGCCCAAAGGGATAAAGGGGGAACTCAAAGGTTTTTGTTGCTTTTATAAATATAGGTGAATTAGATCTAAGAGGGACCTTTTTTCATGCTATCTTTTAGAAATGTTATTGTAAGAAGAACTACTTCCTCTTATAATAAAAGTTACATATTTCCTGCTGGAGAAGGCACTGTGGAGTCTCAAATGCTTTCCATAGACTGGTTGAATGTGAACTATTTCTGTTTCAGCTTGTGCTATGAACTGTGAGATTGTTCTAACTTACGAATTATTTCATGTTATGAATGTTTTCCTGTTTATTTCTGTGAAACTCTTGCAGCTCATCTAAGTAATGAATGTTTTAATCATCAATGAGCTATCTCTTTGTGTATCTTTCTACTTATATTCATGTATTATGAAATATGAACAGTTATCTGTAATATTCTAAATGCATGTTTTACAGTACATTGCTCATCATTAATTACAACATTGCTTCCTAGGGATAGGTTAGATAGAATTAGTTAGCATTAGTATAGTTTGTTCTTTATTTATGATTTATAAGAGAAAGAGGTAAGATGAGAGGTAAGAACCTACGCATCACATTGTGAAACTCTTCGTTACCTCTATCGATTGCACTTAATTAGGCACTTGCATATCATACATAAACAAAAAACTAAAAATACACCTAAACGGTGGACCAGGACGCAACCGGTAAAACAAGATTTAATTGTTACTTGAACTACGGTATCGGACCATAAACCGGGAAGATTCCCCATACCAAACAGTAACAAGCTAATTGGGAACGCTTATTGGGGAGAATCCCTACTGTTGTTACCTACGATTTTCTAGGCCTAAACACAATGATGCTCCTATTATATGTTGATGACCTGTTCCTAACAGGAAAATAGGAACTCTTCAAAGTTGCAAGAAGGAGACTTGTTTCGGATTTCGAGATGAAGGACTTGGGTTTGATGCACTACCTTATAGGCATGGAGGTGTGGTAGAGAGCGGATGGAATATCCACTGGACAAGGGAAGTATGTAGTGGAGATCCTGAAGAGGTTCGGGATGATGGACTGCAAGGCCATGGCCACACCTATGGCATCGAACTTGAAGCTATTGAGTGATGCTTCATCAGAGATGGTTGATGCCATGATGTATCGTCAAATGATTTTTTCATTTATGTTCCTGACGAATACAAGACCAGACACATGCTTTGTTGTGAACGAGCTGGGCCAGTTCTTATGGATCTGTGACTTGCTCACCTGGTTGCAAAGCATGCAGTGAGGTACCTAAAGGGTACAGTTGAGTATGGGCTCAAGTATGATACGAATCAGAAGAATAACCTTCATGGTTATGTTGATTTGGATTGGTAGTTCCACTGAGAAGAAGAGCACCTTGGGTTGCTTCTTCAGTTTGAGATCCAGTATGGACTACTGGTTTAGCAGGATGGATTGCTGCATGGCGTCGAGTACAATCGAGGAAAAATATGTTGCCACTTGCTCGTCTAATGAGAGAGGAGCAGTGAAGCTCCAATATGTGATCCAGATTGATAACTCTTGAAAGAGAGAGTGATGAGTTCTAGCATAGCCGGTGAGATAGGTTGTCTGAGCATAAAATCCTAGCGAAGCTCGTAGGTTGCTCAAATGTAATCAGTCTTGTAGGCCCATCCTTTTGATATATTATATAATTAATGTCAAGTACTGAGTGTTATTTGTATTCTGCCATATCTAACAACTTCTACCCTTCTAGTTTATGGGACTTAAATTTGACAGGCACCCTTTCCCATCAATACAAAATTTTATGACGGTTTTATTTGTGAAACTACCTTTCATATGAAGTTTGATATTTATTTTTACCTGTAAAAGAAAAAATTTAAACCAAAATTAAATAAGGCCATTGGACTAGTTTGAAAATACATATTTCAGTCTTTGAAAGAGGCCTAGCTAAGGCTATTATTTTTTATGCAGATTATTCAACACCTACAGTCTTTTCAAGCCATGAAAACTGACTTGAATGCTTTTTGTGTGTTTTAAATGGACTAAAATATTTGAAATTATAACTCAACCAATGAAAACTGGGTTGAATGATTGTTCATCAACCATATTATGGTGGATAGAGGAGTATTTGAATGTCTCATATCAAGCCCATGGATCACATGGACCATAAATGTGGTAGCTAGGGTTAAGTGTGATGAGAGGGATTGTAAATTTTAGGTGTTGTGATTTTCACGGTTGAGTTAGAAATCCCGATTCGATATCCTGTTATGGGTTCTAGAATACTCACTATTCCATTTCTTTTAAAAATGATTGTAATGTGGGCAATAAAGTGTTATATCTGGTATTCAAATATTTCATAATAGAATTTTGATATTTTTCCATTAATATTGAATTGAAGGTTTCTAGTTTCTACAAATAAATATTTCTTAATGATTTATTTTGACCATGATTTTAAATTGCTTGGCTTTTTCATTTTATTTTTTAAATCTCTATAATTGAATAGTTTATAACATTTTGTTTATAATTTATTCAACTAGATAAATTTAATGTCAACTTGTCTCTCTGTGATAAGATTGAATGGAGCTTATTTTGGTCGTTTCAGGGCATACAAGGATATTTTAGCTGAGATAAAGCTAGCATTCGATTCACGACAATGGAACTGGTTCAAAATCTGAAATGAGAATATGTATTGTCTGCACCATAGGTAGATACTAACATTATTCTTGGTACAATAAAATGCATGAAGATTCAATGATGGGGTAGTCCAAAAGACCCCAAGTGCTTCTCAAACTACATAGATTGATATTTTTGGAACTTCTTAAGCTAGGGACCGCCATTGTTCTTGTGAGGATAGAAATGGATTTGGGTGTAAATTTTTGAAAATAAATTTTGGTTGTTGATCGCAAAAATTATGTTGGATAAAGCATTCCCAATCTGGGGTTGCTTGACATAAAATATGGGTTATTCCCAATTTGAGTTTACAATTATTATACATTTCCAAAAAAATATATGAGAAAATTGAATTCCAGTACAGAGAAAAGCATAGCTAACAGATGAAATGGAAAATATAGATTTATAGTGCAAAGCTATATGCACAATGTCTCTGGAAATTCGATATCCAATAGCATTTATAAATAGTTTTATAAATAGGATTAAATAATTTTTGGGATGTACTAACCTTGCAAGTTATTAGGGAAATAAAATAGTTGTTGAAGGGTTTGCAACCGTCTAATGAACATTGGGTGTATTAGCATGGCTGAAGAAAACGCATCGTTCATTCTTGTGCTCTATAAATTGCAGGGTTCCCTTTAGCGTTCTCACGACTAGGGTTCTCAGCGTTCCCACTTTTTTTTTCTTCTTGATTGTCAAACTAGATCTTAGGAGTTAGTATGGAATGGATGGATCAAGATTTAAACTCATCTACCAAATCCAAATTCCAATCATGCATTTATGAAGCTACTGAATGCCCCTCCTTAGAATGTTTAGTGGAATAGGGGCGTTGGGTGGCTAATAAGATGCATAAGAGAAGCATGCCTTTAGAACCAGGTTCATTTGTTAGTTGTTTCACATTATGTGGCTCTTCCAAGCCCACCCAAACCCATTTCAATTGGTATAGTGGTTCAAATATTGATTATTGGTTGGGTCATGTAAAGAAAAATACAAACCCCTAAAATTGATATTGCTCCATTAGCCATGAAAAAATGGATCCATCCCGCTATTTTGTGCTAGTATCTCAATAATCGTTCCCACCCGTACCATCTTACTGGTCATTCTAGGGGGTGTTGGAGAGGGATGACTACCCATGTAATCATTGAACCTGGGTAAAGAAAACCTATATATTTTCGAGAGTCCCTGAGATTAGAGTTGCGCAGTTTCTAGAGTTGCTAATTGAAGGTAGGTACCAGGGACCTGAGATTACAGTTGTTGAAATAAATGGTGATTAACTAACACTACGCATTAATTGAAATCCTAACAAATCTGCAACCATAATAACTCAAACTTATCACTCAAGATAAGTTTAATCACTAATAGTCCAAAGTATTAATATCTATATAATGTATATACTGGCAGGTTTTGAGCGTAACCGTCAAATTGACGACTTTGAAAACTAATTCAACTTCACCCCTTATATGGTTATTCTACATCCAACCGTAAATTACAGGTAAAAGATGTGAAAACGGGCATACGAGCGCCAATTATAACCTATGATGGTTGCCAACACAGTTATTTTTTATTTCACATTTATTCCATAGAAGAGGTAGAGACACAGAGAATTCGGATATGGCTGCAAATGTAATGAAGAAGAAGGTGGCAAAATACAATTCTATAATGATGGGATTATTACATCAATTCTCGAAGAAGAAAATATGCAAATATCAGGAGCACTTGTCACATGTTCATCATATAATTCCATATGAGCTATTGCAGGCATTGGAAATAGCTAGGCCTTATATGCCATGCTTAGTTCTCAACTTGGAGACGATTAGGGAGGCAGAAGACGAAGAGGATCCCTCCAAAAATCCCTTCTGTAAAAACCCAATAAGGACTCCTCGCTACCTCGTTAAGGACACAAACACCAAACCAACCAGAGCTAAAGCTTTCAAATTGTTTTGCAAAAAGGAAAATTCCCCACGTTAGCGACATATGAGGTCTATTGAGCGATGGGATACTAGCTTCAGAGCAGGAACTAATATTGCTTAACCCGGATCTTAAAAATCCCGTTAATTAACCGTTTTTTATTATTATAAAACTCGTTATGTCCAACACAGGGAATAGTTCATTGCTAGATTTGTGGAGACGTTGGATATTGTAATGCACTTGAAGTCCACACTAGGAGGTGGTGAGCCTTCATTGGGCATGCCACATATTTAGAACCGGCATGTTCTACTTACTAACCAACTACAAGAGCTATTAAAAGGTAAAGCAGCACATGGAAATATTTGGTGCACCCTTTGTAGAATAGAGGGGCACCACCGAAATGAATTCCCGGAAGCTTGGTTTCAGTCAGCTTGCTTTTTACAGATCCAATTGGAATTTTTGGGATTTAACAGCACCACTTTAGAATTGCACAAATTGGATGGAGTGGGGAAATTTTTTACTAAATAATTAAAATATCTTGTTTCATGAATGTTCACTTGTTTTAGACCAATTTTATTACTATGGGAAATGTAACCCATGAATATTAGCTCTAGGATAACTGCCCCTGTCATAATCTCTCCTCCTTCTAGAGCATACAGTCTACTGCACCAGCAGAAAAACCCCAGATTCACTCCACCTTCACTGGTGCTAGACCTAGTATCTCTTCTACAGATACACATAACTTTGATATACCTTTACCAAAATTTCCTACGCCTACCACATAAGAGACAAATGTTTCCTCTTCGGAAGAAAGCTTGATCTGTTTGGTTGCAATAAAAGATCGTTTACACCATGCTCATAGTTGTAAAACTGTTATTGGCGAGCAGAAGTGAGCAGAGTTTTAGGATGGGATACACCAGATATTTGTGAACCTGAATAGTATTATTTGTTCATAGATTCCACAAGGGAGAATTTTGTATTATGGCTTGGTGTCCCTAGCTCCCATCACCAAAACTTCATATGCTTGCAAAAAGTAGAATTTCGGGTTAACACAAGGTATTAAACTAGCTTGAGTGGCCTTTGAAAAATATATGCCATTTCATACCTACTTGTGATTGGTGGAGTATGAAGGTTGGAAGATGAATTATCCCACTTGGTTAACATTCGTATACCATCATGTCTTTCAAAGTTGTCCCCAGATACTTTTTTGACAGTGTGCAAGGGCATACCGAGGTCTAGGATCGCTCTTCTTGGGTTAAGATCTAAGAGAATGTATTGATGAACTAGGATCCTAAGGTTTCTACTAGATTATTCAACCCTTACAACCTTTAGCAATCTTAAATATTCCAATAAATATGCTTCAAGTACTAAACATCATCAAGTAAATTATGGCAATGAAACATATGAAGCAATGTAACGTAAATGATATTAAGAAATACAAAGGAATCAGATGAATACTGTAAATATCATAAGTTAACTAATGTTCTAGCTTACTACAGAAATCTGTAAATATTCAAATATAATTGAAAGATAAGAAGGAAATAAAGACATGGGTTCTCAATTTTCTCAGGAATTCTAGGCTATTTGTGGGATTTTTATTGATAATTGGCACACCTTCTTCTATCTCACAATCCTTTTAGTCCTCAAATGGAGGATCCAAGTATTGTGAAGGGGCTCAATATTTACCAAAGTAAGATTCAGGTTCTAAACCTACCAAGACTGGGAAATGTAGTTTGTTCCCAAGCCTTCAAATGGATCTGCCACATCTATTGAATAATCCGCCAATTTCTCAAAATACCTTTGCTTCTGTAGGGTTTGATTGCATTTTGTTGCAAGCATATGTTGTGACCCCTACTTCAGTTGAATTGGATCTCTTCCATTGTGAAAGAAAAGACCACTTTCTGGGGAATCGTGTGATATTTTGGATCAGGTGTTTCTTTTGCATTTGAACCCATAACCACTGCTTAGTGAGTTTTCCCCATACAACTATAAATGCAAACCCAAAACCTTGGAGGGAACTGCAAACTATGTAGGGAAATGTTTTCACATAGCCGAGATTAATGCTAGTATGTATTTTAGTTCTAGGGATTCTAGAAGCGATTGTGTTGTAGGTAGATAACAAGGCCCATATTCAGAAGTTATATTATGATCATATTCCATTTAAATGTATGGGTTTCCATGAATATGGGTATTGTGCAAAAGACTTCCCACTGAATATGGAAATTTTGCAAAAGATTGCTCATTATGGTGGTAAACAGAGTATGGTGGATAGAAGTAAGGATTAAGCCACTTTAGAGTTGTTCCAATCAAGTCAGTCAAATTCCCATATCAATATTAGATTAATGTTATGGATGCAGCACTGGATTTAGTTTTATCAATTAAACAAGGTTTTCCATGTATGTCTTTTGGACCACGTTGGTGTCTTATATGGATTTTTCTTTCCATATAATATACATTTTCATTATTTGACAAGTTATAATGATGGATGATATTTTTTAGGGAAACACATAATCAGAACATTGGCATGAACATTATGTAAGCATTCCATATTGAATTATTTTTAGGATTTAGAGATGACTTGAACATTATTCTTAATGGTTTGTTGTTTGTATTTTTCCTAGCACAACCTTTTGATATAGAATACACATTTTATTGCTTTCCATTTCTAGTTGATTTAGATGAGACCAAGACATCAAATTTCTCCAAATTCCTTAATGAGAGGTTCATGAGATGATGATTTAATTTGATTATGGTATTCCTGTAGCATTACTTCATGAACCATTCTTTCAAATTTGTTTTTAGTTTATTCTCCTTTATTATGTTGTTAGGATGATAATCTATTTATATATTTATTTTATGTCCTAATTTTTTTTATCAATCCTATTTCATATACAAAACAAACAACTTTGGAAGTGAGCGTATGGATGGAAGTATATAAACATAATCTATGTTTTTGCAAGGGTTAGAAGGTCCACTAACATTCTAGAATACAAACTAATATTCAAAAGGAGGGTATCTTTAGCCGTCATTGTTGTCTCCTTGAGGATATTTAGTGCAGAGGAAGTTGGACTTTAACATCGAACACTCGTGAAAGAGAAGAGATGTAGAAATACATATTAATTGAGTCAATTGATACAATTTGCTAGCATATTTTCATTATGGTTTAATTAATTACTCTACATGCCCATCCCTAACTACCAATACTAATTGTTATTCATTAACTTGATTGGTCACTAACACTCATGATATTTATTACGCATTAATACATAATATATCAGGCATCATAATATATTATTGAGTGTCACTTATTCTAGCACCTCGTCTTAACATGAAATACAATTTTTTTAACTCTTGTCAATATAAAATCCATAGCAACTTACTCAGTAAATAAGAATAATTACAAAAGTTGAAGGGCATTCTTGTTTAGTCTTCAATAATACAACATTTCTCTGGTTCTTAATATGTAAACACTACATTTTGTTGTATGATGCAAGTTGTGTTGGTAAAGAAATGTATGCAATGTCATATCAACCAAGTTTTGCACTGGGGCATCAAAGGTAATTTCTTGATTTTATCAATATTTTTTCTTGTCTTTCTTTCATTATGAGATATGATTATCAAAAAAAGTGTTTGAACATGGAATTTTATGCTTTAAAAATGATATTATGTGCCAATTGATAAAATGGGATTCTAAATATTATGGATTTTTTCATGACAAGATCTTTCTATAGTGACCAAAATGGAAACCAGACCAATAGAGTAATCACATTGTGATATAGGTAAGTGAAATATGACCTATTTTATGATCACAATAAATTTTGTCTATATTATTAATGCTTTCTTGTTTACAATGCAAAATCTAGATGGAACTTCTTTAGGGTGTTGATTTTGAGTTTTAATCATTATGTGTATCCCCTTGGAGCTTCCATTTATGGCTTCTTTGTTTCTGTATGTTAGAAATAGTAAGCTCACTTCCATCGAGTATTTCTCTAACATGGAAGGTTTTGCATTAATATTTAAATGGATGTTGTTCATAGTCCTTAGGAAGTTATACCCATTTCCAACATCTGCACAATGACTATAGAGTAGAGTCGTATTCCCTATCATGATTGTTGTTTGTTAAGTATATATGATTCTATTCCTTCTCCCAGTGTTTTAAATCATGCCTATTTTTTTGAAGAAAAGGATAAAAAGACATCCTCATCCTATACTCTATGGCCCCATGAATATGCTTATATCCAATGTTGTTGGGGATCATGTAGATATCCCAGTGAAAGCACTACAACATCACCTTGGGAAGCGAATAAACATTATGAATTGGCATCATAATATATCCTAATCATTTTTCCTTGTGGATACTCATTAGCTTGATGGAAGAAGGAACTTTTCTCATCCCATAGTGGATAGGATCCATGTGAAGCACCAACTATTGGGTTGATCATCCTCTTTTGATTCTCCTTATTGCTCCACTTATACATGGCTCTAGGATGATCATGCTTATATACTATATCCTTGGAATACACACTAAGATAATTGTTGTTGATAGGTCTCATATAGTGGTACACTTATGGTTGCTAGGGAATAATGATTTTTTCAATCCCATTCAGCCAATTCCTTGAGTTTTGTTTAAAATTCCTAGAAAAGGTTTATGGATTTCATAACCTGCTTGATCATATATTGTGAACTTATACATTCTATCATCCTTTACTGACCATTAGATACTCAAAGTTGTGTATTGATCCTTTTTACTATTATAGAGGACTCTGTAAGTTAGGTTCCCAAATTCTCAAAGGGCGATAGCTCAATGGAAGAGGGTGCCATGCCTTACATGCAAGAGGTTGGTGGTTCGATTCCTCCATGCCCTAATGATATTATAATATCGGTTAAAAACAACTAAATTAGTACCAAAAAAAGAGATAAGTGACCAAACAAAATGAAAAAAATCCATGCATAAAATTACTAAAAACGACTAAATTAGTGACCAAAAAATGAGAGATGTGAAACTAGGCATTAAAAAGGATGCAACACGTGGCGCTAATTATGAATCCAAACATGGATTTTATATGGTAGAAAAATAAGACACGAAACTAGGCATTAAAAAAGATTCAACACGTGGCACTAATGATGAAACCAAACATGGCGTTGATATGGTAGCAAAATAAGACATTATTTTGGATGCAAAACATGACGCTACATAGGAATAAAAATATGGTGCAACAATCCAAGAAATATTTAGCATCATTTTGGTAGAAAAGCACGATGCAAAAAAGGAAGCAAAAATTGGTGCAAATTTGGAAGCGAAAATTGACACATATTTGGAAGTAAAACATGGTGCAAAATGGGATGTTAAAGTGGTAGCAAAAATAGATGCAATATTGGATGCTAATTTGTATGCTAACATGGTGCTATTAAGGATGCAAATATGGCGCTAAAAAGGATTCCATTTAAGAAGCAAAAGTGAACACTCGCTAAGAAGCAAAATATGACGTTATTTAGGAAGTAAACCTTGACGTTGTTTAGGAAGCAAAGTTGGATGCTATTCTAGAAGCAAAAAAATAGATGTTATTTTGGACGTAATAAAGGATGTTATGTAGGTGTTATATTTTTATCATTCAAGCTAGAATTATTTTAGGATCTTATCTGAGAGAATAACATGCATAGCAATAAACACAAGAGACAAGAGACACAAAGAATTTTCATCGAGGAAACCATAAAGGATAAAACCCCGCAACTTCCTCAGAGATAGAATGAGCACCAATGGCAGCAGTAGAACCTAAAAACAAAAAAGATGATCTCCATAGCTTGTTCTCTCTCACACACTTGAGAGAGCCTCTCCTCTCTGACTCATGCGCCCCAGTGAGTGTGTGTGTGTGTGATAAATAGAGAGGATCACTCTTTATTTATATTCTTTTTTTCACTTAATTTCCACTCCAACATGTCGGCCTCACTTAACAATTACTTACTAGAGTCGACATCTCTAGGACAAGCTAATAACCCTAGTGCCCCACAACTTATGGGGACTTTGCCCCTCCGACCAACAAGGAGGGTTATCCTTAACACAACAGTGGGGACTATTGCCCCGACTTACAATAACTTGCCTAGGGTCAACTTCTCTAGGATAGTATAATAACCCTAGGGCCCCACAACTACGGGGACTTTAACTCTTGAACAATAGGAGGGTTACCCACAATGGCTTGACATGACTTGTTTACATTATTGAATCTCTCGATAGGAAAATCAGGGCATGACATGACTCAATTACATTATAAACACTTCCCGAAATAAACATCAGGGTACAATACATAAGATATATACAAGTGAATACATTCTGAAGTTACAATTACATCAACACTACCTCTTCACTAGGAAGGTATTATCTCGACACAATTTATCAGCACTGGTCTTCTTCTCTGTATTAACTAGATCATCTCGTCATATTCATCAAGTCTGGATCATCAATGGATCTAGATCATCACTAGATCATCGAGTCTGGATCATCACTTGATCTGGAACGTCACTATTAGATCATCATCAAGTCTGGATCATCACTTGATCTAGATCGTCATTGCTGGATCATCATTAAGTCTGGATCATCACTTGATCTAGATCGTCACTTGATCTGTACTAGAGTGACAACTAGCTTCCTCTACTACTAATATTCTATGTATCCATCTGGGATCATTGGATACCAAGATCCTCTATCTTGAATTTTTTCAAAAGTTCTTCTTGCACCCATCTGTGGGCTTGTCATCCTCTATAGACTTTCATATTCAACCTTGTCACAAAGGTTGATATCTTCATCAAGCTCCTCATGTATGTGTTATCCCATGGGTGTCTTCTGAGCTCATACAAGGCCTTCTTTCATTTGCACACATGATTCTTCCTGTCATGTGTATTTGTAGTGGCTACAAATGTCTCTTCGTAGTCTATGCCTCGTGCTATGAATCCTGCCTTTTATCCCATGATGTTTCCATCTACTGCATGATGGAACTACGAACTTCTCTTCAATCCTCGATACTACATCCTAGACATCATTCTGGATCATCATCAATTCTGGATCATCACTTGATCTAGATCATCATCAAAGCTGGATCATCACTGAATCATCATCATCATTACTGCTTCTGCTATCTCAATCAAATGGTGCTATCTCTTCATTCTTCTCGTCACAGGAAGTTCTACAGAGCTAGCCCTTTTTCATGCTAGTTGTAGACCTATCCTCCATGTAGGTCTTCTTCAGCGCTTATATATGACCCGAAGTTAGAATGGCCCACCTAGCACTTACATCTGACCTCATCTTATCAGAAAGGCATGCCCAACACTCACATCTGATCTCATCTTGTCAGAAAGGCCCAGCACTCACATCTGACCATGTGTAAACACATTGCGCCAGAATGGCTCAGCACTTATATCTGACCATGTGCAAACACACTACATCGGAATGGCTCTGCACTTACATCCGACCATGTGCAAACACGCCACATCGGAATGGCTCTGCACTTACATCCGACCATGTGCAAACACACCGCATCAAAAGGGCTCTGCACTTACGTCCAACCATGTGCGAACACACCACATCGGAAGGGATCTCAGTCCCATACTGAGGATTCCTGGTAACTGACCAGGTGCCTCCATTCTCCTAGAGAATGGCATCTCAGCACCAAGTCGAGTATTCCTAGTAACTGACCAGGTGCCTCCATTCCAAGAATGGAATTCAGCACTTATATTTGATCATGTAGAAACCAATCCTATAGTCACATAAGAATGGCTCAGCACTCACATATGACATGGAAGGAACCAATCCTCTCACCATGACATAATGGCTCAGCCCTTACATATGACCATGGAAGGAACCTAATCCTCTCACCATTTCAGAATGGCTCTCGGACTCATCACTTCCCCTTGGAGGGAACCTCGATCTAGAGAACACCAAGCTTCTCCCTGAAGTATTCAAAATTCACTTTGGCCATTTCTAGCATAGAATCACATCAGGGCTGATTACATTCAAGGATAACCTACGAGCTTCACCAGGACCGATTACATCTGAGGACAACCTACAGGTCTATTCACATCTAAGCAACCTAAGAGCTTCGCCAGGATTTATTCTCAAACAACCTGTCTCACCAACTATACTAGAACTCCCTCTTTCGATAGATCTTGATCTGGATCACATACTGGAGCTTCATTGCTCCTCTCTCCAAATAGCAAGTGGCAACATATTTTGCCTCAGCTGTACTCAGTGCCATGCAGGACTCCATCCTGCTAAACCAAGAGATCACACTTGATCCCATACCGAAGTAGCACCTTGAAGTGCTCTTCCTATCAATGGCACTGCCTGCCCAATACGAATCCTCGTAACCCTCCAAGTTAATCTTTTGATTCACCTCATACTTGAGCCCATAATCAACTGTACCCTTCAGGTACCTCGGAATATGCTTTGCAGCAATTAAGTGAACATGTCTCAGATCTGTCAGGAATTGGCTCAAGGTGTTCACATCAAAGCAAATATATGGTCTTGTATTTGTCAGGTACGTCAACAACTCAATCATCTGACGATGCATCATGGCATCAACTGACTCTTCATGAAGCAACACTCATTAGCTTCAGGTTGGATACCATAGGTGTGGTCATGGCCTTACAGTCCATCATCCTGAACCTCTTCAGGATCTCTACCGCATACTTTCGTTGTCCCAGAGAGATTCTGCCACACCTCCATGCCTGGAAAGTAGTGCATCATATCCAAGTCCTTCATCTCAAACTTGGTAGCAAGTCTCCTTCTTGCAAATTCTGTCAGAAACAAGTCATCGACATATAACATGAGCATCACTGGTCTTCCACCTTCAACCTTGAGGAAAAGGTTGGAATTCTCTTTACTCTCAGTAAATCCTAGAGTCACCAGTAATATATACATCCTGTTGTACCATGTCGAACCTCAGGATCTTCTGCAGTCACTCCCTTTGAAGCGGAGCATCATTCTCCCTCTGTATTTTGTACTCTATGCACTGGAACATTCTGTACCGGAGTGACAAGTATCTTCCTCTACTACTAATATTCTATGTATCCACTTGGGATCATTGGATACCAAGATCCTCTATCTTGAATTTTTTCAAAAGTTCTTCTTGCACCCATCTGTGGGCTTGTCATCCTCTATAGACTTTCATCTTCAACCTTGTCACAAAGGTTGATATCTTCATCAAGCTCCTCATGTATGTGTTATCCCATGGGTGTCTTCTGAGCTCATACAAGGCCTTCTTTCATTTTCACACATGATTCTTCCTGTCATGTGTATTTCTAGTGGCTACAAATGTCTCTTCGTAGTCTATGCCTCGTGCTATGAATCCTTCCTTGTATCCCATGATGTTTCCATCTACTACATGATGGAACTACGAACTTCTCTTCAGGCCTCGATACTGCATCCTAGACATCATTCTTCTTGAACTAGTCTTCCCTTTCTTCTTGGTTATTTCTTCATAGCTAGAAGGTTCTGCATCAATGATGTCATTGCATTCGTCATATTTTTCTTCATCTTCGATTCTTTCTTGAACTGTCGTCACTTCTTCTTCGGAACAAGTCTCGTCCTTCTTTGCTTGTAGGTGATTGTATGCGATCTTTCCTACAATTCAAATGCATTTTTATGGTTAGAAACATTTCATAAGGCATATTAATAATGGAAAATTCTTATGCATAAATATATGATTATGCAACTATTTTATCCAATACAACATTCATCCATATCTCACGGAAACTTTCTAGATGCCTTCCATCTCTACCAGGACAACATTGAGATTGTGCACTAATCCAATATGTCAGCAAAGAGGTTTCATTCTAGATAAGTAGAAATGGAGAGTTGTATAGCGCCATGAGCTACTTACCCATCACATGCATATTAGTAGTATACTGTCATTAATGAAAACATTCTATCATGCATAATACATCATATGAATATAAACAAATTCATAACAAAACAATATCATGAAATGAAAATTTAATACTTATCTTTATTTGTTTCTTGGGTAGACTCCTTCTTGAGCCTTCAGCTTCATCATCTTCTTCATTCATCATTTCTTATCCAAATGTTCAAATGGATAAGAGTTTCTTCAAGATTTGAGTCCTTCGTATTCCTCATCGCTTGCGGGATCTTCTTTGGATGGTGAGAGTTTGATCTTCCCATCTTCTTTTCTCTTATTATGAGTTGAGCTTCTTCTTGTGTGTGCTCTTCCCAGAGTCCGTTGAAAGTAATCACTTCCTTCTGGCACACATTCCTTGCATTAATGAATCCCATGATCCTGGGAGGCCATTCAAGGTGGCTATCACCACTTCTACATTCTCCAATTCTTCTTATACTACTACAAGTTGTTCTTTGATTTGAGAGACCCTCATAAAGTATGACTGTATGGTCTCTGCATTTTGGATCTTCACATTCTTCAACTGTTTTCTCAAAGTCTTATTCTGATTTATGTTCTTCCCTTCAAATAGCTTGGTCAAGGAATCAAACATCTCTTTCGGTATCTTTAGGGAAGACACTTGTGGTATAAGGTGATCCGTGACTGAATCAACAATGATCTTCTTGGCCTTGACCAAGTTTTTCTTGTGTAAGGCTTTGAGCCTCATCTCCCTCTAGAACTGGAACCTCTCTACTCATGTAGGTGTCCAATTCATTTTCTTTAGAGAGATCATATACTTCCATACTTTGAAGTTGTCAACTTCACCAAGCTTATCATCAAGCTGATGTGATAGATCACTTTGAAATGAGAACCTCAAATGAAAATAGCAAAAGATTAGATCTTACCGATTTGAGGTGTCCGTCCTGGTTCCAGAGCTGGATGATCTAGGGTTTGTTAGAGAAACCCTAATTTTCAAAACTTGGAATATTTCAGATCCGATTACATATAAATATAGACCTCTTCAAGCTGAGTTGTCCAATGTACTCATTTTCTGAAAACAGTGGAGGGAAGCTCTCGGAACAGGAAGCCTTAGTCTACCAATTTCTTATGCAGAAATTCCTGATAATGTTTATGTGGTATCTCTGAAATTACTACTCTTATATTTATGAAAATTCGCACTGAGGTAGCCTCACCTATCCCTGTTTCAACACCATATATTTCATCAGAATTGGGTTCACCAATTGGGACTTATGATCATTTTCCCAATATGATCGGTTTCAGGACTGTTCAGCGTAGAGAAGTTGTACGTACTACCACGTGTCACTTTTCCTTCTTCTGGGTCTGAAACTTGGACCAAAGAAAGTACAGTCTATGTCCTTTTTGAAAAATCTTTAGAAATTTCCTTTGGACCTTTGTAGCCCTAGATATAGAAATTATCCCTTGGTGTTCTGTTTAGGGATGAATCCTGGAAGAGGCTAGAACCCTAACTTAGAGGGATCATATCTTCTATAATATAACAAATCTAAGGCGAAACTTTGGATACAGTGTAAATCATGATTTTATCTTTGTACTTTTAAAGTTTCAGCTCCTGATCCTTATCCAATCCCGAGATATAGAGAATGTACCAAAACTTATCAGTTTTAGTATTTTAGGGTTTTTTCAGCCCGAGGTCAAACTAGGGTTTGACTTTCCCGGAGTTATACCCAACCAAAAATCTCGACCCAGGTCTCTAAAATTCGATTTTGATGAGAAGAGAAATCCTATGCCAGGCTCACTCAAAAATTCCTCTTATGTAAGAAGCCCTAATTTTTTGCACCAAAAACTAAAAATGCTCAGAATCGAATTTTGCCTCAATAGAAAGATGTACCCTTCAATGGAGAGTCATCCTAACATACTTTTGTTGATGGATTATGGAGAGAGACCCAAAAAGTAAGAAGCCCTAGCTTCTACAGCTGGACAATGTATTCTTCTCAGGTTAGCTTTGATACCATGTTAGATTTTTATCATTCAAGCTAGCATTATTTTAGGATCTTATCTGAGAGAATAACATGCATAGCAATAAAGAAAAGAGACAAGAGACACAAATAATTTTCGTCAGGGAAACCATAAAGGAGAAAACCCCACAACTTCCTTAGAGATAGAATGAGCACCAATGGCAGTAGTAAAACCTGAAAACAAAAAAGATGATCTCCACAGCTTGTTCTCTCTCACACACTTGAGAGAGCTTCTCCTCTCTCACTCATGCACCCCAGTGACTGAGTGTCTGTGTGATAAATAGAGAGGCTCACTCTCTATTTATATTTTTTCGTTCACTTAATGTCCACTCCAACATGTCGGCCTCACTTAAAAATTACTTACTAGAGTCAACATCTCTAGGAGATTCTAATAACCCTAGTGCCCCACAACTTGTGGGGACTTTTCCCCTCCAACCAACAAGGAGGTTTATCCTTAACACAATGGTGGGGACTATTGCCCCGACATACAATAACTCACCTAGGGTCGACTTCTCTAGGATAGTATAATAACCCTAGGGCCCCACAACTGTGGGGACTTTAACCCTTGAACAATAGGAGGGTTACCCACAATGACTTGACATGACTTGTTTACATAATTGAATCTCCTGATAGGAACATCAGGGCATGACATGACTCAATTACATTATAAACACTTCCCAGAATAAACATCAGGGTACAATATATAAGATATATACAAGTGAATACATTCCGAAGTTACAATTACATCAACATTAGGAAGCAAAAAAAAGACATTTTTTGAGATGCTTTAAGTTTTATCCATGACGCGTCCCATTTAGCATCTAGTTTGACCACTCAATGTAAAAAAATATTACACTAAAAAGGGACGCAAAATGGGACGCTAATTCCATGATTTGTTGTAGTGTTTTCCATGTTGATGCATGTCACTATCTTCTTTATTGTCTTACCAAGAGGCATGAGAATGACGAACAAGGTGTAAAATTATGGACTTAACCTTCAAAGAGTTCATTGCAATCACATTGGTAAGGAGTGATAAGAAGATCACAACAATCCAATGTGTCAAGTCCCGGTTGATAGTGTCAATTAAAGACTTATATGGTAAATTTAATATAAGACTTACTTATAGTTGTCTCTTACTCTTTATGTCTTTACACATTTGATATGTTATGGTTATCTCTATTCCTTGACACAATTGACATTAAAAGGTGAGGATGTGCATGCATAATAATCCTTAGTTATTAATATGAGATGAGGATTTAAAGAGAAGAGGATGTAAAGAAAAGTAGTTTTTTTATGTATTTTGGTGGTGAGCGTCATGGAAAAATGTGGTGAGAAACCACGAATGTTTGGAAGGACGAAGGGATATAATTCATGATCATGCCACCCATCAAATGGGAGACTATTTATGAGCCAAAAATTAATTTTTTATTTCATTAATCACCATTCTGGCGCTTTGGTCCAATTTTTTTTCTAAATCATTGTTTATCTATATAGTGTATAGAGTTCCAACTCTCTATATCAATGTATAAATCGGCCGCTGCATGGTTTGTGATCCTAGATGCATGACATTGAGTGTTTTTTATAGTTTAATGAAGTCTTACATAGGACTATTCATTAAACCGTCCATTTGAATTTAATTTTGATGAAAAACAAATAGACATTGGTAGCAAGGTTCACATAGGTAGTAAGAACAAAGTTTTGGGCTCGTTTTGGGCCTAGTAGTAGTTTTGTATTCTTACCGTTGTAGTCACTGACACATTGTAACACCCACTAGGGGTTCGCTAGACAGGAAATATCATATCATGTCCATTCATATTGGGGGTTTGAATACTCCTAAAAACCTCAAAAATGTATTGCTCTGTATTAAGGGGTCAAGGGGGGTTTTTAATTTCACATAATAATATCATAATAATATAAATATTGGGGGTTGTTTTATTTGGGTGGCAATGCCCCTTCAAAATATTAGTAGTTTTTAGTAGTGGAAATGGAGAAGGTGACTCCTTTTAGTACAATTTATGTCATATATAACATCATAGCTATAAGATAAACTAGTACTCTTGACTTAACAATGATTTTAACTTGTCATATCTTCCATTTATCTTTATAAAAATATATGTGAATGTTTATAATTTATTTAAACTTTATATATTTATGTGTGAGTTCATTCTTTTCATCCTTTCTTCTTCCAACAAAGACTTGAATCTTTTTGTAAAGATATCAAAACAACTTCTGCAATTATATTTATCTTTTTAAAATTATGATAATATTGCAAATAGTATTACTATTAAATTTGTTGTGTGTTTTATTTTTGTGGGGTTACTCTTTTTGTTGCTTAGAGAATTTGTTTATATATGAGGTATGATTCTTGGAATATCAACCACTACAATATTATAATTTTGTGACATTGAGATAACCATGGTGATAGTATTTTGTTCTTTTATTATTTTGTTCTTTTATGCAGAATGTTATTGATGTGATGTAAAAAAGGTTAGTGTTTTCACTTAAATATGAATATGTATGCAATATTTCACACGTTATCCATAATTGAGGTTGTGTTTTCTAGTGCTAAAACTGAGGCAGCCTTCTAACATTATACCTTTTGTTGTTCCATATGAGGCCAATTTTCAAAGTGTGCTTATTTCTAGATAGAAGTCACATTGCAGCCTATGACAATGTTCAATATGCTTGAATATGCATTTGGTTCCTCATCAAATCCAAAGTTAAGAGATGTAGCTAATTGGGAATTTTGGAGTTGAACAATTGTATTGTATTTTTTGTAGCCATTCTACTAAAAGATCTAAGTCTTCATTTTTTTACGTTGGGGCTTAGGTGGGTATTGAGATTCAATCAAAACTTTCTTCATGACAACCAAGAGAACTAAGATCATTCTTTCTTGGTTCACTAGAACAAAAAAAGTTAGATAAATATTTCTTGATTAATTATTTCTCTCAACTTTTCATATTCTTCTTTAACATTTTCACATTGCCAGTTAAGAATAGTTATTAGATTGAGTTATATTTGGCACATTCATAATTGTAATTCAATTCTTATAGGTAAGGTATTTGTCTTAATATTGTATTATAAATGACATGAACATAGGTTAAAATATAAATCCTTATTTACATGCTCTATGTGTTATCATTACCATGAAATGGTATCATATAAGCCTTCACCATCTATGTATCTTTATAATTATTGCATGCTTGAAACTTAACAATGGATATTTTCCCCTCTCCTGTAAAGATAAAAAAACTGGATATAACCTAAGCAAAGGTAACTAAATGTCGCTAATTCCCTTTATTGAAAGAATAACTGTATAGGAAGTGGAGCAAATTCATTGTATCTTATGAATGTCCCAAATTGAAGCTATGCACATGATCATATGGTGTTATCGGAATGTAAGAATTTTTCTATGTTCATTTGGGTTCAAACATTAATGATGTTTTTTTTTATAGGAAGGTAGGGAAGTCCATCCACAAAAGGGTTTCAAGTTTTCATTTTTATGGAGTTTATTTTATTAAGCTTATAGAAGACATGAGCTCTCTATGGCTATACTTATATTTACATGATATAAAATTGGTAGATTGGTAGGATGTGGTGTGAAATAAATGCAATTATCATATTTTCTAAGCATCGCACTAACTATTGGACTATCAGTATTTTACATTGTTTCTTACATTGATCTCTTGATTGGGATTCCTTTTATGCATGTTTCCTTCTCCATTACTATTTTCATGGGCGTTCCACTATTCAACGCTACAAATTGATTAGTCACCCCTACAATCCTGGTGGGATCATTATTAGAATTATACTATTATTTTATTTAACATTGTGTTTGCATATACTAAGATGCGTTAGGGCTCCTTTTTGTTACAAATTGATAATATGATATAAAGGGGTTATTAAAAATGAGCTGATAAAATTGTATACCTACAACATCTAGCGAAACTAGGGGTTTTTTTAATTGGAAAGGTATATTGAGAGGGGGGGTTCAACAATACAATTTTAGGAGCCATTTTCCAATAGTTAGTAAAATTATGGATAGTCTTTAATATCCTACGAACGACCGTGCTATGTAACAAGTTCATTGAGTGAACACTCCCCCCCCCCACTCTTCTACCTCTCACTCCCTAAAAACCCCATCTCTCTATCTCTCAATCTCTAACAACCCCCCTCTCTAAGTACCTTTAACCCCCCCTCTCTCCAACTCCTCCTACCCATAACTCCCTAACACCCACCCCTCTCTCTATATATATCCTAATCNACCCCTCAACACTTGCCCGTCTCTACCTCTTGCCTCCTATAGTTATAGTTATATATCTATATAACTATAGTTATATAGCTATAACTATATGACTACATAATGTGAGTGTGTTTTATAACTATATATCACACTCACATTTTGTAGTTATAAATCATGGATACATTTCTTTTTCCATCAAGTTTTTTTGGCGGGAATAAGATATTTGAATTTAAAATAAACATTCTCGCATTTCTTGGCACTAAGACCGAGTCTTGTCACCTATTTGAGTGTCATCACTCTTCCTATGTGTCTACTTCGGAGTTAGCTTTGGGTTAATCAAACATGTGGTATGGAATATGGTAGACCATGTCTAATTTGGCATCTCACAATTTTTCTCAATATGACAGTGTTTTACCCCTCCTTACACTATGCCACAAACACTCATTTTTATGAAATTTTAGACCCATATATCATTTTTCTACAGATTCCAAATATGTAATTTTAAAAAATGTTATTTTTCTTGTGCCATCACTCCTTAACTCAAAAACACAATATTAGTGTTTTTTCCATAGCTTTTTTTGTTTCTCAAGCATTTAAAAAAATTGTATGTTGTACTACTAGACACCGACCTCTACATGTTATAAAAAAATTGGGTCATGATCATTCCATTAAGACCTTCGGAAGGTGCACCCATAGTTGGTTTACGGTTTTCTAGGTTTGATCATTTAGATAACTAAAAAAATTATAAATTATTGAATTTATTTTGGAAAAATAGTGTCACACAAGTACTATTTATTCTCTATATGTCTACTAGTTTTTGTATATTGATTCCATCATTTAGGCACTCAAAGGTTGCACCCACAAACACATATAGGTTATCATTTACCCAGAAAATAAAGATACGTGTTAGAAAATATCAAACTTGAGATAGTTATGAATATTTTCAATAGATATAATTTATATATTTGGAAACATGATTAAATTTCCTATATTTGATATTTTATAATCAAAACAAGATTCATTGTGTAAGTATCTCAAAATATACATGTAAGTTGAGGGATTTTTTTTTCAATTTTTCTATTGCATCTAATGCATCAAAAGAGACTCTCATTAGCTTGCACTAACCCTACAAATTATTTTGTAGGATCATCATACTTTATGGCATTTACAAATGATTACTCTCGAAAGGTGTGGGTTTGTGTTCTCAAAATAAAGGTCTACATATTTAATGTTTTTAAGTAGTTCAGAGATTTGATTGAAAAGAGTGTTGGCAGGTCAATCAAGTGTTTAAGAACATATAATGGAGGCAAGTTGACATATTTGGAATTTGAAAATTATTGCAAGGAAGTTAAGATTGAAAGGAATTAAACCACAATTTATACTCCTCAGCAAAATGGTGTGGATAAACATGTGGACACGACTCTCCTAGGGCACGAGTAAGAAGTATGCTTGATAATGGAAAATTACAAAAAGAGTTGCAGGAAAAAGTAATTATTACAACTTGTTATCCAGTAATCAATCATCATCAGTTGGGATAGACTATAAGATTCCTAAAGAGGTACATGGACATGTCATTCTTATGCTTACTTGAAAATAATTTTTTTTGTTATGATGCTTATGGTCTTATTCATACAAATGAACGTTCTATGTGGGACCCTAGACCAAATAAATATATCTTTTTTGGTTATGGTGATGGAGTTAAGGGAAACATATTGTGGGATTGTACTTCCCACAAAATCATCATTAACAGAGATGTAGTATTTGATGAATCTGCTCTCATAAAATCAAACATAGTAGAAGTTGAAATTAAATAGGAACAATTACCCCAAAATCATCAAATTCAGTTGGAAATTGTGCCAACTACAGGAAATGAGGAGCATGAAGAAGCTCCTAAAGAAGTAGACGAGGATCCAGAATATTTCTAGAAAATTATGAAAATGCCACACAAACTCTGTGGAGATATACACGGGCCATAAATGTTCATAATGGTATGAAGATTATGTTTCATCTATTTCTTTGATTTGTAATAATGTTACTTGAAGTGCTAAATGGAAAATAGAAATGAAAGAATAAATGGATGACTTTGAGAAGAATAAAACATGTGACCTGGTAGAACTCCCAAAGTTCCATAAAGTCATTGATTGTAAATGGGTCTACAAACTAAAGTAGGGCGTTGGTTGAAAGATACAAAGCAATTAGATGGTAGAAAAAGGTTACTCTCAAGAGGAAGGTATTGATCTCCATGATTTTTTTTCACCAATTGTTAAGTTTGTTTCTATTCATGTAGTACTAGTACTAGTTTCTTTACTTGATCTTGAGTTAGAGAAACTAGATGTTAAAAAACATTTTTGCATGGAGATTTGGATGAGGAAATATATATGGAACGACCCAAAGGATTTGCTCAATATTTCTAAAGAATATTTATTTGCAATCTCAAGAATTCATTGTATGCAATGAATTAGTCTCCCATCAAATGGTACAAGAAGTTTGATTCCTTCATGATAAGCCAAAATTTTATAAGGGAGTATGACCATTGTCTTTAATTCAAAATTTTGAAAAATGGCATACTCATTATCTTGATGTTATATGTTGAAGATATGCTTATGTAAGCAAAAGTATGGTTGAGATTATCAGGTTGAAGGAATTATTGGTTATGAACTTTGATGAGAAGGATCTAGGATCATCAAAACAAATATTGGGCATAGAGATAGGTATAGATAAGAACATGGTAATACTTAGTTATCACACCAAGAGTATGTGGAGTAGATACTCATGAGTTTCGATATGAATAATGTGAAACTAGTAAATATCCCTAAATGGCTTCCCATTTAAAATTTTCTTGAAGTTTATGTTCTAGTAATAAATAAGAAAAGGATTATATGATAGTGCACTAGAAATTTTAATGGCTACAATGGCATGTAGAAGACTAGATATTTCACATATAATTGGTGTTGTGAGTAGATACATGAAAATTTAGGTAAATAGCAATGGAACACGGTGAAATGGATGCTTGTTATATAAGAGGCACAAGTGAATATTACATCACCTATAATGGTTGCAGTGATTCAGTTTGTGGTTATGTTGATTAAAATTTTGTTGGTGATTTGAACAAAAGGATATCTACTTTAGGTTATGTATTGACTCTTACATGATGATCTATTTGTTGGATGTCAAAGCTTTAATAAACAATCACTTTATCCACTACTGATGTAGAATGTATAGCTGACTCACATGCATGCAAAGAGGCAATTTGGTTTTAAAAAGTGCAAGAAGGTGAATATATTCTCTGAGAGTCAAAGCACTATTCATTTGGCCAACAATTTAGCTTATCACAATAAGAAAAAACATATAACTATTAGATACCATTTTGTAAGACAAGTTGTTGATGGAGGTGGAGTAGCTCTTAAGAAAGTCCATACTCTAGAAAATTGTGCAAACACATGTTTACAAAACAATAACTATTAAAAAAATTTCCATGGTGTTTAGCTTCTCTTGAATTGTAGAAAATGAGATAAATGGGCATGGACAAAGTATTAGGTAAATTGTTGTCAAGGTGTAGATTGTTAAAATTGTGAAAACAAATAATCAATGTTGTTAGTGGACATAAGTGTAATCATTCTCATAATTGTTGGTGTTAGTGAGCAATTGGCATAACTATGACCATACTCATAATAGTGTTATAGTGTTAGTTCTTATAACTAAGAAAGTTATGATTGAAATATTATATAAACCTTGACAAGATGGAGATTATTAAAATTGTGACCACAATTAACCCATACTGTTAGTGGGAAGTTCACATAACTCTAACCATTCTCTTAATTGTGGTAGTTCTTATAACTATATGAGTTATGATTAAAATATTTACACCCATAGTTGTTTAGATATTTTCTTATATTTTGGAATTCCTTGCAACAAGTGTATACTGAAAATTCATTTCATGGTTGTGGTATCTTGTTATGCTTTTATTTTTTGTTTTTTTGTTTATTAAATAGTATTTGTTTTGTGTTTTTTTTTCTTAGTTTTATATTTATGTTTTACCTTAAATGAATATTTATAAGGATTTCGTAATTAGTTTAATGTTTAGTATTTCTTTAGCAACCACCTATCTCTCTACAAAACTAAGTGGCTAACTATACCTATGAGTGTTCAGTGGACCTTGTGACTTGTGACTTTGTTAGAATATAATCCTTAAGAGACAATGAACCAGGGACCACCACAAGGTGATTGCAAATCTTTATTATGGAGCATTGAGAATATTTTCCTCCACATATTGTCAATATATTTTGTCTTTGTGTAAATGCAGTTTATAAAACTTAAATTATAACCAAAAAGTTAAGTGGCTATGCTAATATATTCATACAACAATCATATCTATCTAAATAAAAATAATTGATCAATCTATAGCACTTAAATTATAACCAAAAGTTCAGTGACTATACTAATATATTCATATAACACACCCATCTACCAAATAAAATAAAGAGTTGTCTAAAGAGGGGACTTTTTGACCTCTATTTTCTGCTGGTTTTTACCAGTTTATTTGTCATGAATCTTCACTAGATTTTCAAAACTTTTAAAAACACTGCTAGATCTTACAGAGTGTGGGTGTTGGGGGTTTTAAAAACACTGCTAGATTTTAAAATCGCCCAACAAATAACAGAATTAAAGATTTTGTAGATTAAATTAACCTGATTCCCGCATAAAATCAGCCACAAAGTCAAAAAGACTCCTCTTTAGACAGCTCCACAAAATAATTGCTCAATTACAATACCATACTAAGTTGATTGAATTAAACTTTAAAATGAGAGTGAATACTATATTTGTTACCAATTTGCTTGGCCACACAGCGCCAGGACCAACCGGGAAGGCAGTTCTGCGTCATATAATTGAAGAGTTTCTCATCTTCCTCAGGTGACCAGAGACCTCTTTTAATCTTTTGTTTGGAGGAAAATGAAAGGCGTTGCCATTTTGTGCACCTCATTTTAACTTCGCCAGCCAATCGCTCTCAGGCCGGTTGTATTAAATTCAGCGGTGGTGCACTCTCCAATGACTAGGCTCTCAGATTTATAAGCACAAATAAAAGAAGAGAACTTGATAGACCTGCTCAATGGTGGAGCCCATTATTCCCCCATTTTCAATTTTCAATTGTTGTTCTCATTAACGGAACACCATTTTACTCTCTGCTTCCTTCTGATCACATTTAATGTCCTTTATTCTATGAATAGACATACCAGCGACCATCGCATTACATTCAACGAGTTGCAATTGTCAATGGTAAATCAAATGAGAAAGACCGGCCTGTAGTTTCTCCAGAATATTTTTTTCGATATATTGTATTCAGTGTGGGAATTTGATGGGTAAAATGATCGTTATGGGGCATTTTGACAGTCAAATACAGTTAAAAATTTTAGTAAACCATTTTTTCTGAAGGGTAAAATTATGATTTAAAAATATGTTTGAAGGACAATAAAATTTTCAAAACGTCATTATATTACTACTATTTTTGAAAAGCAACAAAATTAGTAAAACTTCATTATAAATTACTACTAGTAAATTAATAATATTAGTACTTTTATCTTATTATTATATAAAATTATACTTTCCAAATTCCAACCATACTTTCAGTTTCAAGTTTCACTAAAAAGAAAAATATTAAGTTAGTATTATTTCCATAATCATGGATGTTTTTTTATTTTGTAAGTTTTCTTGATTTGTTATGAAAGTTAAAAAAGTCATTTAATAATGATTTTTCTATTTTTTTTTTTTTAGTATTGTAATTAGCATGTACATAGTACAAATTTCAGTGCTTAATGCTCAACTCAATGATTTGAAAGTTGGAAGTGAAACTTGGAAAGCTGGAGGTGGAGCCTAGAAGCCCTTGGAGTTCCAAAGTAAACAGTAACACACACTCTTGGAAAGCATTATCAAAATTCAAAGATACTGCTTGCAAAAAAATTGGTTTACATTTAAACATTTAAATATTCCATAGGCTCCAAGCGATCTGTTCCAAACCTCATTTTTTTTTTAATTATAAGACTCTCATCATTTTTAAATTGTATAAGTCAAAACTTGTAGTCTCTACTATAGTAGATAACTTCGATTTTGGCATAAAGCTATTTCATATATATCAAGCTCAAAAATAGTATTAATGCATGATATACATGTACATGTATGGCTTTTATACCTTATGCCCAAGCATAAGGTAATAAGTGCAGGTTTCCACTTGCTCGGCATGTGCGAGGTTCACAGAAGGGTAGACCGACGAATAATAAGTGAGCTTTTATCATGTGCTCTTGCTCCTTTAACGATTGGATTTGGAGACCTAACAAGCTCTCCCACGATGGCTCCATCTCGCATTTCTTCATACTTTATCATTAAAGTAAGTTTCACTCCTTATACACAACATCAATTACCTTCTCCCTGAATCGTCATTGTTTATAGTTGGAAGCAATCTTACCATTTTCATTAAGCAATATAATTATCTTCAATAAGTTTGTTGATTGGACGCCATTTCCTGAAGCAGAAACAAAACGCAATACATGTTGCTGGGGTTCCTTTCTCTCTGAATGAAAGTTATTGTCAAGAGCTATCTGGCTATAATTCAACTTCCTAAAACTTGACACGGAAATAGTGAAAATACAATCGTTTAAATATATAAATGCTTATGACAAGTTGTTATTAGTAACTTTTTATTTCTTATACCTTAGGAATGTATTTTTATCATTAGTAACTTTAATGCCATTGGGATGCTCGCTAGTGTGCCTTGATTAAGTGCTTGTAATATCGTTTTGATCATTAGATTTTGTTTATTATAGTGATAATTTCTAAGCTATTCTAGCTAACTTCTTCAAACAAAGTTAATTTAAGTTGTTAGTATACAAAGCTAGTGATGGTATTTTTATGTGTTTTTTAAATTAAAACTAAAATTAAATAATTCATCTTATGATATTTAATGAAAATATCAAACTATGTATTTGTTTTATTTTATAATATCAATTTTGCAAACAAAAACAATAATGTGGTATTTATTTTCTTCCTATATGTGCAATTTAATAAAATTAAAGAATCATTTTTATGATTTATTATTTTATTTTTTTTGCATATTATGATGTGTATTTGTAATTATTCTTTTTAACTTATATTTTTATATAATATTAATCCAATACATAAATAATATATAAAATAAATAGAAATTGAGTTAATGTATCATGATAGATATTAATAATAACCACTTTTTATTTTAATATAAAAATGTGGAAAAATATATTATTTTGAAAAAAATTAACAAAAAGTGAATTATTAAAAGGTAAAAATTTTAGCAAACCTTCACTCTTAAAGGGTAAAATTTTAAACAAACCTTGAAGGGTAAAACTTTTAACAAAACTTTACGAGCAATATAAAATGTAAAAACCTTTAAAAAAATATTTTTAAAAGGTAGAATAAAAACCAAATTACAGCACTGATTGTAATCTGGCTTTGGCTTTCTGACCGACTTGACCAGCGATTCGCTTGATCCAATATTTCTCAATGGTGTAGAGACATACTCGCCCAGAGATTATTCAATATTTCTCAATGGTGTAGAGGCATACTCGGCCAGCGATTTGATGGGCGAATCCTTGAGGTACAGATGAAGTCAAGTGAAATGTTTTGCATCACAACTAATCATTCCTCAACTTGCCAGCATAAACGTTGACCTTAAAGCTCCATATTTGCAGTATACTGTCTTATACGTTAGCAAGTCAAGGCGCGTCATGCACATGAAATTCGAACTCTGCTCTCATGCCAATCACCGATCCGAACACACTCCCAAAAACCTACACAATCCAAGGACCGGACCCACTCCCAAAACCCTAGATAATCCATGGGATCTCGTCTATTTTTCACGAGATTTCCACATTTGATATCATCCTCAAACACACAAATAACAATCAACGAGATTTGAGATTCGCAAACAGTTCAATATTACATGTTATATAAGAACTTGGAAGGCATTCAACCATGGAAATCATGGTTGAAAGCCAAACTTGTTTGTGACAATAAAGTGAGCATAACGCTCATGTATTCTGGACTGGACTTATAAGCCGAGAAGCATCCACGGTATATTTATTCGAAGGGCTTATTTGACCAATGCCTGACATGACAAGCAGCATCAACTAATACATATAATATATTGGGTAAACTGACAACCAACCAAGTTTGTAAATTGCTGGTCAGATAAAAGTAGCCTTGTAATCCTCGTAATAACTGATTGTAACTGATTACAAAGAAAGAAAGAAAGATCGGTCAGGCATAAGAGCACATTCCATATATGCATTTATCCTTGTTACTGCAGGTGACGTCGCAACTCCCACAGTTGTTTCGATCGTAGGCGATGTTGGTGCATTTCCCGTTACAGCAAGCGTATCCGAAGCTACAGGCCTTGCCACAGGCCCCGCAGTTGCTAGGGTTTGTCAATGCGTTCACACAACTGTGTTTGCAGCAGATTGACTTAACAGAGCCCTTGATGTTGGGAATAGTCTTCCGGCATAACCCGTTCTTGTGGGTGCAATACACAGACTTGGATTGGTCTGCAAGAAACCGGCTGATTACAGCTTCCTTCTGATCACCATTTCCCTCTGCCCGTGGCACCGTTGCAGCCACTGCTGCTAATATGAGTACTGCAATTGCAATTGCACCGAGATTGGCCATTTTCTTTGAATCGGCTTGGAGGATTCGAGCTAGAGATCTGTTCGCCCAGTGCAAGCTCTGATCTGGAGATCTGTTCGCCGTTGCAAGCTATGATCTGGAGATTGAAATGGCCGTTGAAATAAAGCTAATTCCTCGATCTCACGACCTCGCGGATTTGCAGAGAGATCGCTCGAGTCGCGTTGAAATGGAAAGCGTAGGGGGTGTCGATTTTATATGCACGGAGAAAGGCATCTACGTCCTAGGGCGGTGATTTGTCTCGCTGCCAGCTAGTTGCTTGGAATTTACGAGGGATTTGTCTATTCTTCGGTTCTTGGCATCTGATTTTATCCTAGTTTAATGAAACTTGCAAATGGGTATAGGGAGGGGAGACGCACCACACCCAGGCGGGCGGTCTGGGAGAAGACTATTTGCTTCGCATGAATGGTGAGAAAGACTATCCCGTCAATGAAAACAATCATCAGATCCCGGGTCGAGTGGAAATTTATTTTAAAGGTCAGGTAAAATGGTTATAAAATGAATCAAAATTTATTTGATACTTTCGCTTATTATGACACATGTGTCATGACAACAGAATATTTATAAATTAACAATATAAGATAGATGAGATTCCGTACTTCAACATATTTAAAGAGTTAAATTGATGATAAATTTTTAATTTATTTTATTTTTATGTTGATAGGCTTTTTGATATTTTGGATTTTTATTTGTGGATTAAAGAAATTAATCTAAGTGTATTAGAGGTGATTAACTAGATTAATCTAAGTGTAATTAAGATTTAAATAATAATCTTTGTTTTTTATTGTTTTCATATTTTTGTTTTTTAAATAATATCAGTTTTTTGCTTTTTTCATATTTATTATTATTATTATTATTAGTATTTGTTTTTTATTTATATTAATTAGTTTAATGTTTACTTTATACCATAAATAGATAACTATAACTATTTTATAATTAGTTAATGTTTAGCCTTTGTTTAAAAGTCAACCATCTTTACAAAATTAAGTTATTGGTTGTACTTATCCATATTCATAAACCACAAGTTGAATAACTCTCATAGTAAATAATAAGATATCTATAAATATTGAAATGTTCACTATACATATAAAAAAAGTAATGAATACTCAAATTGGTTTTTGATAGTTTAAAGAAGAATGATTCACAACCCAAATTTATATAGGCTCAAAAGTCATATTATTTAATAAAAAGTAATGATCCACATTCCTACATAAATACTCAAATTGGTTTTTTACCTACATAAATACTCAAATTGGTTTTTGATAGTTTAAAGAAGAATGATTCACAACCCAAATTTATATAGGGTCAAAAGTCATATTATTTAATTGGCCACTGACATAAAGTAATGGTTTAGTGTTTCATTATAATGAAGAAATATTGTATTCAGTTTTTTGGTTAATAAGTTTTTTAAATTACTTTTAGTAAATTCAAAAAAATTCAATGGTCAGAGGTTAATTGATTCCGTATATATTTGTTTCTTCGTCTTTTTGAGAGAACATCCTATACTTAGTTTTTTTTATTCATGTGATACTTTTGAGTAAATTCAATAGTTAGAGGATAATTGATTCAGTATATATTTGTCTCTTTGTCTTTTTGAGAGAACATAGTATACTTTGTCTAATGAAATAAAAGTATAGTTTTTATTCATGTGAAGTATAATTTTTATTCATATGGAAAAATGTGATATGGTTTTGTGTTTGAAAGTAATACATGCCTTTTTTTTAAGTTTTAGGTGCCTTTTTTCTTTTTAAGTTGGATAGTTTTATATAATTTTTACTAAGTTTTGTGATTACATTTTAGGTAATTATAATTTATGATTTTAACAATTTACTATACTTTTTAAATAGAGTCCTATCATTAACATTCTATATCTTTCCAAAATCCAACCCACCAAAGGCCACTCCCACAAGTTAGAAAAATTCAAGCAAACAAAAAAAATAATGCAATAAATATAGTAACTTTAACATTATTTTCTTTCTTGTATTTCATCTATTCATGGTCCGTAGTATGTAATCATATTAAATGTCATCTCCATGTGAAATGATATATATATAAGTGTGTGCAAGAAGTTGAGGGTCTCTTTTGGAGCGTTAGATGCAGTACAAAACTAAAAAAACAGACATCCATCAACTTGCATGGATATTTTGAGACACAAGATTGACTCTAACTTTTGATAGTTTTTTATGATAATGACTTATTAATTAAAATGTATATTAATGACATAAAGTAGCTTATATACATTTTTAACATTGCTTCAATTTTTCCTAAATCTTAGTTTTAAATTAAATGATATAAATAATATAACTTAACTATAAAAAAATAAAGATCATTTACATTGATATTTTTTTAATTTCCTAAATCCTTGCTTTAAATTAAATGATATAAATAATATAACTTAACTATTAAAAAATAAACCATTTACATTTAATTAAATGATATAAATAATATAAATTAAATATTAAAAGATAAACTATTTATATTGATTTTTTTTTATTTGACCCCTTTTAATTGCGGCAAAGAGCACATTCTACAACCCAATAGGGGGAGATATGTAACTTCTTCCGTGCTCATCCTAGAGTTTGACACATGTCCTTTTAAAAAAATATATATATTATTAAATAAAAACATGTTGGCTCAAATTATAGTTAAAACATTTACAGTTTCATATATATATATAAACAAAAATTAGATAAATTGGAGATGCTCATCCTAGAGTTGACACTTGTCCTTTTAAAAAAATAATAAAATATTATAAAATAATAATATGTTTGCTCAAATTAGAGTTAAAACATTTACAACCACAATCATATATATATATATATATATATATATATAAACACAAATTAGATAAATTAAAATGCTTCATCAACATTTACACTNCTTCATCAACATTTACACTTTAAAAGCGGGTTTGCATCTTAATGATTTGATCCCTCTCCAAATTGCTAGATCCCTTTTAAGATGGATCTATGTTGGTTATTTATAAGTGTGCTCCTTCTTTATTTACTAGGGCATGACATACTTTAATGCTTCATGTAAATGGACCCTTGTTGCAATTGAATATTCACTATCATATTTATTTATAGACTACCTTATAGAAAATTAAATTTTTAGATTAAATTTTCTTAATATAAATAAATTTAATTTTTTTTATTATTATAAAAAGTTCAACGTTATCACTTTGCTTCCTCATATTTATAATATTATAATTCTTTAAATTCTAATTTTGAAATTACTCTAAATACTCCTCAACCATTATGCCACTTTTATAAAAGTGACATACTAATTTTACATGGGCGTTAATGAGAAACAGGAAAGTTGTTATTAGAGATAGAGACCAAAAGGATAGTAATAACTAACAATTTGACACACTCTGGATCTTATCCTGGAACTGTCGAGGATTTCCATGGACCAAAGGCCTTAAGTTAAGCTGGATCCCGAGTGAAATTGATATTATATTATTGGTTGAAACTTGGGAACACGAGGAGTCAAAGGTCCCTGATATAGACGAATATGTCATATGGTCAATATGGAATAAATGTTCATGTCGTAGAGTCATTGGGGGTATAGATTCTTACATTAAGAAGAACATATCCCCACATGTTAGGATTTATAATAAGGACCCTTACAATCAATTTATTTGGATAGAGATCATATACATTAATGATGAAAAAATGTACATAACCATTTGTTATTTTGCCCCTATTAATTCCAACTTCTACAAAAACCCCAATTTAGATAAAAATTGTCCTTATGATCATTTAGAACATGTTATTTCTTGTTTTAGAAGGAAGGGAAATATCATTTTGATGGGTGACTTCAATGCTCGAACATCCAGTAACCAAGCTATTCTTTTCAGCAACTATTCCAACCCTAATCCTCTTTGGTTAGACGGAGACCTTGAGCTAGCTAACATGTACAAAAGGAGTTTTGAAGATCTAGGTGAAAATTTATTCGAGTCTGAGTTGGTCAAATTTTGTAGTTCTCAAGATATTATCATTTGCAACGCTCTCACAAAATGGCCAAACTCCATCCAGATGACTTGTATCCATGGGCTTGGAAGTAGTGTGGTATATTATGTTATATCTGATATCCCTATATACAAAAAATTAATAGATTTCAACATCGTCAACGACCATGAACCTGAATATGATCATAGATATTTAATTATAACTCTCAGTATTTTCATGTATAGCGATCCCCGAGAGGAAAACTATCATTTCCAAAATCACCTGATCTTCGATAAAAATAAAGCTGACATTTTTTCCATAATCTAAAAAATGGACTAGCTCCTTCATCTAGCATGGAGAATATTAAAGATCTCTACCATAATTTTGCTACAACCCTCTCGTCATCCATTAAAAAGTTCTCTATTGAAGTCTCGACTAAAATCAACAATAGTAGAACCAACCCTTGGTATGATCAAGAGTGTAAGGATGCGAGAAAAGAAATTATGCAAGTTACTACATATTCAATAAAAACAGACAAGATAAATCACTGCAAAGCCTTAATTAAAATAAAGAAAAAAACATTATCTAAGTTAAAGGGAGGAAAATCTCTTACGCCTCTTCAAGGTGGCTTCTAAAAAATTCTGGAGGCAAATTCTAACTCACAAAACAAAAGAAGACAATAAAATTGCTTTAAAAGATTGGAATTCATATCTTAAAACGCTTTATGAATCCCCGGATACCAGAGATAACATTCAAACCATTTAGTACAACGAAAGAATTTTTCTGGTTAGAAGACATAGATTTTGGGGTTAAGCGCTTAGCAAATGGAAAATCCAAAGACATTAAAGGCTACCAAGCAAAAATCTTAAAAATTGGAGGGCATGTCCTTATCCCGCACATCCATAAACTTTTTAATCTAGCGGTCAAGCAAGGGTTTCCTACACCTTGTTCTCAAAGCCTCATTATTCCTATTTTCAAAAGTGGCGATAAAAATGACCCCTCTAACCATCACACTATTATGATTATCCCTCTCTTAGCTAAGTTATATAGTGTTATCTTAGAAAAGAAGATTAATGGATGGCTAGAAATGGAAGGTAACCAGGCTAAAGGCCAAGCAGGTTTTAGAAGGAATCATTCAACCACAGACCACCTCATTACACATAGGATCATTGCAGAGGAATGTCATAATAATAAATCTGACCTATTTTGTTTCTTCGTGGATCTTAGAAAAGATTTTGATACAGTGCCTAGAAATAATCTGTGGAAGAGGCTAGAGAAGGTTAAGGTTCCTTTTCAGTTGAGAGTTGTCGCAATAAGGTTATACAAAAAATTCATTGCCAAGTTTAAGAATAATTACAAGGTGGACAAAAGATATAAATTGTAATATTGGAGTTAAACAAGGTTTCCCCCTCTCCCCTACCCTTTTTGGCATTTACATTGATAATCTAAAAAATTGTTTAGAAGAAGCACATTGTGTCGATGCAATCTTAGCTGGGATAGTTATCATCCTCCTACTTTATCCTGATGATATTGTTCTTATGGAAAGGTGTCCTTCTAATATCGATAAGCAATTAAGAATTCTTAAAGATTTTTTCTCTAACATGGGTATGACTGTTAACACTGACAAGGAAAAAATCATGATAATAAAATCTAAGAAAGACACCTATGCAAATTTTATTTATGATAATAGAAATCTAGAGGAAGTGACTTCTTACAAGTATCTCGTAATTGATAGTCATCACAAGCTCAATTGGAACTATATCATTCAGAAAAGGATTAATGGATGGTGGAAGGCTTATTTTGGTCTTGAAATAACTCTAAATCAACCAATCTGGTCATGTGAGATAAAAAGAAGTTCCTATTTGAAACTCTTGTCATTCTTGTATGGTTGTGAAGTATGGGGGTGCAACATTTCTAGAGAATCTTGGAGGAATATTGAGCAAATCTAGAAGCAGTTTATAACTTATAATCTCAAAATTAAAAGCAATAAGAAGTAGGTCCTTCCACTGTCGAGAGAAATTCTATTACTATGTACCTGATGTGCAAACATAAGATAAATAATATGGGAAACGAGAGACTTCCTAAAATTGCTTTGAACTCAAGTCAAAACCAAATACGCCTCAAGCAGTGTTGGTGTAAAGATACCATGGCTTGGTTAAATCATTGGGTCATTAATGAAAACGACATTTTGCAGAACATTGACAATGTCAAAAATATTATTACTTCTAAATTTAAAGAGAAATTTTGGTGTGAGGAAAATTTTGTGGTTAAGAGAAAATTAAGATACTATAAGGAGGTATTTAATCCTAACTTGGAGGATCAGAAGTATTTCTTTGTACTAACTAGGTCACGAAAGAAAATTTATATAGCCAAGATCAAAGCGAACTCTCATGAACTCCATAGTGAAACTGGTCATTGGTCTATTCTTAAAAATCCATGGGCGGAAAGGGTTTGCCATATGTGTGAGTCTATGAGTGTTGAGGATGAAAATCACTTTCTCTTAGAGTGCCTTGCTTACACTGACATTAGATCTGAGTTTCATAGTATTTGCTACAATACAAACCTTTATAACCTCCAAACTTGCCAAAACTATAATGATCTTGGAAATCTTTTTGAGCACAGGAACAAGATTTTAAAGTAAACCAAATATTTTCCTTCTTAAGGCCCGATAGACTAAATTTGGTCTCAGTGGACGTTAATCATCATCATCACATTGTTTGGTTGGCCATTAAAAGAAATCATGATTAATCCTTAAACCTTTCAAATGCATTTATATTCCAAACATCTCCATATATGAGTGGGGTCATCCATCAATTATACCAAGTATATCCATTTATGAATGGGGTCATCCATAGATTATAGTGCAAATTTTATTGAACTAAGTAGGTATTCCCTAAACATGTTAATTTTACATTGTTTGACTAGCCATCAAAATAAATCATGATTAAACCTTAAACCTTTCAAATGCATTTATATTCCAAGCATCTCCATTTATGAGTGGGGTCATCCATGAATTATACCAAGTATATCCATTTATGAGTGGGGTCATCCATAGATTATAGTGCAAAGTTAAAGTTTATTGAACTAAGTAGGTGTTCCTTTCATTTTACATTTCATTTGATTTGATTAATTTTAGTCAATCTTTATTTTTATTTACAAACTATTTCATCATTTCTTTTTTTTCGGTGGTTTTAAGTGTAACCTAAATGTCTTAAATATATCAATGTATGAATGCTTGAGTTAAAGCAAGAATATAGAGTAAAATGTGGTTTAGAGGGTGAGCGAAGAGAGAAGTTGTTATGTTATATTTGGTCAAAGTCCATGAGAGAAGGGATCCTTCCAGGCATGTGGTAATTAAAAATCCAGTGGGTCCACGTTGTGGTGGTAACGCTAGAGAGTTAGTGACTACAGTAGGTTTATTGTATGTGTATTAGATGTCATTTCCATGTTTGATTACTTGTTGAGAGAGTTAAATTGGCTTGTTGAATGTATGGTGTGAAACATTAATCAATATGGCATGTGTTGTTTTCATAGAAAAAAATTGTAACCTTTATTCATTAGAGGAAGATTACATTTTTCAAATACATTCATGAGACTTTATGTGCATTTCAACAATTCTGATTAGAGGAAATTTCAACTCAAAATGGGCCTCCTAAAAAAATTAATAAAATAATAGTTAAAATAATAAAATTATATTTATTAATTTTGGAGGAAAAACTATTTTTTTGTTTGTATTTTCGACATATTTTCCCATGTGTTTCCTCAAATTTCGACATCATCATCACGTTTTTTCAGGTATTTCTTGTTTTTGGGGTAGCAGGGTCTGTCAAGAGTATTCCAAGTGGGTACTCGTTGGGTGCGGAATTTAATTTTGCATCCAACGAGCTCTCCCGATCGAAATTTGAGGAAACACATGGGAAAATATGTCGAAAATACAAACAAAAAAATAGTTTTTTTATGATACCTATCCCCAAATTTATATTAAAAAAGTGTTTAAGACATATACGGTATTCAAATTTAAAGCAATTTCATTAGCTAACACATTATGACATGGAATTTGAAATAGAGTTAAACGACCCATTTTGAGTTGAAATTTCCTCTAATGCATCAGTCCATCATCATAAATCTTATAAAACTTTCCATAAGCCATAGACCTGGATATATCATCCTTACTTTCTCAAAACAAGAACAAGTTTTGTGCAAAAACAACCAGAAATACTACCAAGAAAATAAAATCTCAGTATCTGATATAGTAACTTTTTTACCAAAAGTCAAAATTACTTCTGAAAAAAGTATCCATAGATAGTAGCAAAAACTCAAAACGTTAGACAAAAATCATGTTCATGAAACATATTTTAGCTATTACAAAAGGGATCATGTAAAACAACTGGACGAGTTATTCAAATTTTCAATTATGAACCACAATCCAACCATCATATCAGCTCCATATCTTGCATGTTCATCTGCAAGTTGATTTCCTTCTTGATAAACATGATTAATGTCCATATTTCCCATACTGACAAAAATATTTTGAGTCTCTTCCAATAAAGGGATCAACTGCAAATTATGAATCCTGCTTTTACCTTTGATCCATTTGATGATAATCTAAGAGTCACCAAAAACCTGCATATTTTGCAATCCTTTTTCCTTTGCTAGCCAAAGAAGTAACCTTAATGCACTTAATTCTGCAAAATTGTTTGAACCAGCACCTAGCCCAGATTTGAAGCTAAACTAATGATAATCATAATTTAAAATGAGTCCACCATCTCCACATTTCTTTTCCTCTCCATTTGATGCACCATCAAAATACCCCCACCTTCTACTTTTATCAATAACTTCCTCTTTTATATGAAAAATATTTATCTTTTCAGTATCTTGAGGAAAGTAACTCAGGATTCCAATACTTTTCATAACACATTTAATAAGTTGCACAAAAATATCTTCAAAACAAATAGAATTTCTGGCAAGCCATATGCCCCAAGAAACTGTCAGAGAAAGAGATCTCAAATCTCTCAAATCATCATTTGTAAACAATTTTGAATGACACGACTCTACAAAATTTCGATTCCACACATCATATTTTTTAGTTTCAAGTCAATTTCAAACCATACCTTTTAGTATAATCACACTTTACAACAATATGGAAATTTGATTCATTATCATTTTGACACAAATAACATCTACTAGATCCTTTATGACCTTTTGTGTTCAGAACAACCTAGGTTAGGGCCTTATTGGAGATTAAGAACCACATGAAAATCTTTGTTTTCATAGGACATTTAAATTGCCAAACAACTTTCCACCAACAAATTTGCTTTGGATTTACCAAATTCTAAATTACGAATTTGTAACCTTCTTTTGGGGTCTACAAACTTGTAGATGAGAAAGACCAAACCAACTTATCCACATTTTCGCCAATCCTGACATTGCGTCTTTTCATTTATTTTTATAAAATCAAACCAAATAAAACTATAATTTCCTGTCAAACCTACATCATCCACTGAAATCCACCCTTGACTCATGAATGAAGAAGCTCAAAAATTAGCAATGTTATTTAAGAAAAAGAAGCCTCTATCTTGCAACGCCTCTATCCTATGCATAGTTAATCTGAATCTATGAGTAATTACCACCCATGGATCCTCTCCAAGACTGACTGATAATCCATTTCCCACCTTCCATGTTAAGGCAGAACCAATGATCTCGAAATTATAAATAACAACCTTCCATCCAATGGACATATTCCTTTTATCCTTTGAGGAGTTGTGAATCCGCTCCAAAATCATTTTAAGGAAAATATATTATGTACAACAATTTTAACCCATGTCCCCTCGCTAGTAATCAATCTCCAAAGGTTTTTTATAGCCAAGCATTTTGAGAACAGAGAAGGGATCTTAAAACCCCATCTCCCATTTTCTTTTGGAAGAGGAAATTACTAAGATAGAGATACAATAATTAGAGCACTCAACTACCAAGTAGACTTATACCTTAGAGGAATGAGGGAACTTTACTATTTAATTAGATTTTAACAATTTATATTTAATGAAAGATAATAAAAAAATAAAATAAAATGAGATATTTTTGAAAGAATTAGTCACTTATTTATAACAATAAAAATTCTTACTTCAAATATGGTGAATATTCATATACATAATCTGTATATAATTAACAAAATGATTAACCATATGATTTTAGTAAATTATTATATTAACTTAAATATAATTAAGACATGAATGACAAAACCTAATAAAATGATCACATTTTTTATATTTAAAAAAACATAATAATTATATAACAAAAATATTAATTATATAATGTGAATTTAGTACTTAAATATGATTAAGGTAGGAATGAAAAAACCTAATAAAATGATCGTAATTTTAAATATTAAAAAAAACATAACAATTGTATACATAATTCCTTATTGTTAGAGCAAATATGTGAGACTTCTCAAGTGAAGTTAGTTGGATAAAATGGTATGTTTAGTAAGTTGGATAAAATGGTATGTTGATGCCACCAAATTCATCTATGTAAGACTTTTCAAAGTTATTTCTTTCTTCAAGTGGCATGTTGATATGAGTATTTAAATACATACATAAAATGATGAATGATGAACTTTTAGGTTGTAGTATGTGTACTTTGCATTAGTAACCACAAAGTGGCATTGTTGATATTATCATCTTAAACACATCATAAAGAAATTTTCGGTTGTGATATTTGTATTTTTTTAATAATTATTTGTTTATTTATAATTATTAAAACCAATCATTAACATATTAATAAAAATAAATAGAAAACTTATATAAAACAATATATTGCATCATAATTTTAAAAATAAACATATCTAACATATATTAATTTTATATAAAAAAAATGATGATATATCTTAAACCCTTTCTTCATATATTTTAATAAGTATTTCAACTTTAATTAAATTTAAAATACAATTAGAAAATTTGTTATCTATTTTAAAATTCTAATAAGTTAATCTAACATTATATCATCTACAAGATAAAAAAATTTCCATTCCCTTACCTAAATAATTGAACATATTTAAATATAATAATCTCTTTCTTCTTAATATCTTCCATAACTTATGGACCTTTAAACATATCTTTATATTTCACCTTATAAAACAAGACATGACAAAAATGAAAAAATAAAAGAGAGCTAATATCTTCCATAACTTACTGAATTTTAAGCATATTTTTATATTTATCCTCATAAAATAATAGAAAAATACGAAATGAGATAGAAAAAACTAAAAAGTGAAAGTTTATTTTCTAAGTTTAATTAAACATATCTTAAAGTTTAATTATTTTTATAGGTTTATTAATTAATTCACATAAATCTCTTTAAGGTAGAACCAACATTCTCTAAATCTGTAGAGAATGAAGAGGTATATGAAAGAAAAAAAAATTCTCTTTCTTTTCTTTTCTTTCTTTCTTTTTTTTTTTCTTTTGAAGAAGAGCCCCATAGAAAAGTAAATATCAATTTTTTGAGCTTGTCTAAAATTGAGAAGGGGATCGAAAAAAGAGCCAACCAGAACACAGGAATACTCAACAGTACCCAAAATAAAAATTTAAAATAAAAAAAAAAATTCCATCTTGCGGACTGGCATCTTCTGGCACGTCCTACTCTTCTTGGTGGCTGGGGAATAAAGCACCTGCCCAGCTTCAGTCTATATTTGAGAATGAAAAGTTTCTGGCTTGCTCTTAACAGCAATGGCATCTGGCATCATCTCATCGCTGTTAAATATATGAAAAATATGCCTTTGCATTCTTGGTTTAGGGAAAAAAGATTCAAAGTTTGGAATGCATCGATAATTTGGAGAGGTTTCCTCTCTACTTTGTCGTGGATTGGTAAAGGACTTCTCTGGCATGTCGGTAATGGCTCTACTATCCATACTAGTGCGGATCCTGTTGTTGGTATGGGCTCCTCTTTTATTTTTCCGAGAGAACTAAGAGTTTACTTGGAAGATTACGGGATTCTTTCCTTAGCCCAAGCAAGAAATCACACTTCCTCGGCTTCGGGCTACTGGTTCATGGCGGATGAGCTAGATCTTTGTGGGGAATGGAAAATACTTTGGGATAATTTTATCAGGGGACTGGAATTTGGCAGAATTCGTCTCACTGACCAATGCGACTCTCTTCTTTGGTCACAAAATAATTATGTGGGCCCCCTAACTGCTGAGAAAGGCTACGATTGTATTCTCACTGTCAGTTGTTCTGACTTTCAAGAACCTGTTCTGGATTTTCTGTGGACACAAAAATTACCTCTGAAAATAGCTTGTTTTATTTGGCTATTGGCTAATGGTCGGATTTTAACATGGGATCAGCTTCAGAGTAGAGGATTCCATGGCCCGAGCAGATGTGTTCTGTGTGAAAGGAATGAAGAGGATATTTATCATCTCTTTTTGGTTTGCCCCTTCACGGTGTGTATCCGAGCTCATTTCGAGGCTAAGTATGGGCTCTCTTTTCCATCCTTCAATTCAGTCTCGTCCTTTCTGGCTCAGTGGTTTAAATCTGTGGCGCATTCAACTCCTTTTAGATACCTGCCATTATTTATATTCTGGGGTATCTGGCTTCTTTGGAATAACTGTCTTTTTGAGAACAGGAAACCTGCTTTCTCTGCTCTTATCTCCAGGGTTGAAGGTTTTTTAAATTCTTATCCAGTTCCAATGAAAATTAAAAAAATTCGGAATATTGGCTCTATACCTCTGAAGGCCTATCCTTGTGGATTTTTCGATGGGGCTGCTTCGAAGAATATAGGTGGCTCAGGTTTTGTAATATACCTAAGCGCTTCTCATTACTTCAGTTTCTCTATGGGATGTGGTTACAGCACGAATACTAGAGTAGAATTATTAGCTCTTTGGGCAGTTCTTAAGGTGATTTTGATGATGGGCCTTCCCATGCATTTGATCTATGGCGACTCCATGGTTATTATATCTTGGTTGAACAGACTCTTTGCACTTGATGTTCCTTCTCTGATGCACTGGTGTATTGATATTAGAAATATGCTTCATTTGGCCCCTTCGGTGATCTTCAAACACATATTCCGTGAGCATAACTCGCTGGAAGATGGACTCTCTAAACATGCCCTGAATTTGGATATGGGATATGGAACTTTCTCTGAAACTTTGGATGGAATGGTCATAAATCATGGCCAATATGTTCTTTTTTAGTGTTGCTGAGCCATATGTTTTTCAGCTTTGACTTTTAGCATTTGATTGATCATCTTTGTCTGTTCTGTATGAGACTTTACAGCCAGCAAGTCTTGCTTAGGAATGTCTGTTTGAAGATCATCCTCGATCTTACTCAGCATATTCTGACCTGATTTATCAGGGATGATGAGAAAAGTCTGCTATGACCAGAATTTTTGTCTTTTATCTGGATGGCAGTAGTCAGCATTGTTACAGCTTTATGTCTATGTGATGTGTTTTGTTATACTTCTCACAATCATAAAGATAGTATATGTAAATGATGTCTTTTGATTCCTATGAATAACAAAGACTGGTATTTTTTCCTCTGAAAAAAAAGAAGAGGTATATGAAAAAAGCCTTGCATAACATTCTCATGAAAGAAGTAAGGAGATGATCCATGGAATTATATACGAAGAAAAAGGATTCAAAGTTACTTTAAGTGGCAGTTATGGAGTTCCCTGATAATTTCAATTATATATTATATTTCATGATGCCTAAAATCATGACTAACAAAATGATAATGAGCCATATGTCATAATTTTTATATAAATTTTTTTAGAAATAATGAAATTAAGAGATTTACTAGGGATGAGATAAGGAAACCATTTTTTTAATAAGATCTATCATAGCAGTAAAGATTTGAATTGAAGTTAAATAATAATCAAGAAATTATTCATGTTTAAAAAGGAATGGTTATTAAAAATTATAATATAAAATTATTGATATAAAAAGGATAATGTTGTTTTTAAAAAAATATAATGAAAAAATGGAAAAATTAAAAAATTAAAACTTTAAATCAATAAAAATAAATTCTAAGATGATAAAATAATATGTTTTTATTGTTAATAATAATAATAAGTATGAATGTAATGGATTGTTTAACTAATGGAACAATCATATGGTAAAATGGTAAAATGTTTTTTTAGGCTACTATTTATGAAAAATATGTAGAAGATCATAAAAGTATAAACTTCAAAAGTTTAATATTAAAAACATAGGTTATATAATCAAGCATGAAACTTTTACATTTTTTTCAAATTAAGAATTATGTTTTTACATTTTCAAGTTATTAGATTGTATATAATAATTTTTTTTCAAATTAAAACTTATGTTTTTACATTTTCAAGTTATTATATTTTATATAATAAGTATTTTTGAGATGAAATGAATGTTTAGTCCTCAATCACAATATATTTTTCTATGCATTATCTAACCATTATATATATAAAATGATAATTTTTTTTATATTTAGTACTTATACATACTTGTGTATTAATGATTAACCATTATGAGAAGATAGCCTTCTAAACTTGTGAAGTTCAAAGTTTAGTTTACATGATCAAATATTGCAACTTTTACAATTTTTTCAAATAAAGAGGCATGTTTTTACATTTTTTAAGTTGTTAAATTGATAATAGTTTTCATATCATTTCTTTTTAACAGTGACATTCATGTAAGAACAATGATAGTTAAGCAACAATGATGGCTAAGCAATGGTCTTAAACCCTTTGGAAATATATTCTATAAATTAGTAACATTTATGTCATATACATATTTTTTATCATACTATGTTAAAGTAAATTGTTTATATACATACAAACTATGTGAATAATTGATTTAGTATTTCATGTTTTCATTTTCAAATAATTTTCATTTATAACTTATTTTCATATTGTAATAAGTCTACACCAAAAAATTTCCCAAAATCTCTCAAGACCAAACTATGTTTTCCTTTAAAATATGTCATTGTTTTCTTCCCAAAACCAATGCAACAAATAAAAATGGATACAAATGATTATACTATTTGACTAAGCATTGTACATTGTACATGCTTTTAAATTTTCTTCTTAAATAAGTGTTTTTTTTCCTCGAAAAAAATCGTAATTTTATTTCAGTAAAGCACAAAATTACATTCACAAATGTATATAAGGTAAAAAATATGCCTCATATATTGTCAACAGAAAACAAAATTAATTGTTACATCCAGAACAAAATCTTTACATTTTTGTAAAAACTTCATCATATAAACCTAGCAAAAGACTGAAGATGATAATGCCCACCAGAAACGTCCATGGGAAGGGAAGCATTGCACCCCCACCAGGCGACCCATGGACACATACACCACAATCCAAGAAACACAGCCAAAGCTGACTCAAAAGGGGAAAATAAGCCATGTCAAAGAATGTTACAGCTTTGCAATGTATCATCACAAAAACATAGCAGAAAAACCCTAAGAAGTTGCACATTGTAACCAGATATCAAAAAGAAAGAAAACTAAAAAATTGCCCATCAAGCAGATCTAGTGCAAACGATGATGAGCCCATAGGAGAAGAGCCAGCAATGGGAACTCCACCACCCACCACCACCACAAAACTCAAGGAATCCGACGATATAGGCCAAGCAATGCCCAAAATATCTGTCGTCGCCACAACACAGATGCAGTAGACAAAAAGGAGCCCACCGCAAGGGGCATGCAGCCGCATCACAGGCGTCGAACAGATCAACCTCCACCAACACAAATGAATTCCGCCTACAGCAAAAGCATAAAAAAACTCCTCTGAAGATCATCGCGGCCACCGCAAGAGTGGGTCGTCGCGCAAGGGAACCTGCAAATCTGAGGAAGAAACCGGCGGACAAAGCCCAAAAAAACCCACCCATAGCTCTCGCAAAGGAAAGGGAGGGCGGCTGGGTAAAAACCCAAGCCGCCTGGAGAAGGAAAACTAGTAATGACTCTCAAACCTAAAAATTGCAGAGCTCCCAAAAGCCTCCTCCAATGTGTCCCTTCTTAAATAAGTATTATGAGTAACATAGTAACATTAAAAGTAAATGAAATGATAATATCTTGAAATTTCACATTTACATACTACATTTGTTTAAAATTTACCACAAATATCACAGGTATCTACTTATGAGATGATCTCAACTGTACATAAAATGTAAATAATAAATACAATGGTAATGATCATAACCATAGTAAAAAAAACTTTGTAAATAAGCATTATTATTACACAGTATCATATGAATGCAATGTACTATGTAACAAATAAGTACAATATTGTTGCTTAATATTGGCAAGGTAATCCCATTTCCTAGGCAATCAATATGCCCTTTGTGTTTTTGTATGTTACTTGCTTCTCCTGTTTTCTTTAACATGGTATCAGAGCCAATGGCTTGATCCATTTATTTTTGTTTCTAGGTAAGATATTCACAAAGTGGAAAGCACGCACACACATAGATCCAATCTTATTGGAGATTGTGATCGAGACAAAAAGATTGGAAGATCGAAGAAAATCAAAGATGGAGCTACAAGAAGAGATTGAAGAGGTAAGAAATCTCTTAACACCAGAAGGCTTATGGCGGACCTTTCATGGAGATGAGTATGATGTATGGGTAGTCAAAGTAAGTAATTTGTTGAAATTATAAGATTTGTGGCATTTCATAGTCAAAGAAGATCCTAGAGATTGAGATTCATTTAAGTATTTGAGTGAGTTTCAAAAATAAAGAAGGAAAGTTGTTGCCTAATGTCTCATACAAGACAGTATAGACTATTCACTATTTCATTATAATGTAGAAGCTGATACTCCAAAAAGAGCATGGAATATACTTAAAGAAGTATTTAGTGAAGAATCTATTGTAAAGAAAGATGACTTTGCAAGTCACACAAAGCACCAAGAATCACACATTGAAGTGGAAGAGAGTCAAGAAGGCTTTGATTATGAGGCAGCCAGTGATCATGTAATCCCAGCAAAGGTTGTTGATCCATTTGTTTTAGTTGATCTAGTAGTACGCAGTGATGTGAGTGGTAGTCTCTCTAAGGAAGATACAGTTGATAGCACCATAGAAGCTACAATATTTGTTGAGAATGAGCAACAACCAGTTGATAGGCACAACACAAAAGAAAACAACAAATGACACTCCATCCCAAAACCAGAAAACCAAAAGTTTGAGGGAATCTATGAGCAAACTCCTATTAGTAATGAGCATCTACAGTATGCTCTGTTTTCTTCTCATCCCACAATTTTTTAAGAAGCAATGAAGGATGCACAGTGGGTACATGCAAATGAAGAAGTCAATGAGAATGATGAAGTAGTTGCCATTGATGAGGAAAACCAATATGTGAATTCTCTCTAAGAAGAGCAAAAATATATTCATATTTTTCTGACAAAAATTTTCAGTGTGCAGGTAAAGATGACAACCAGAAAAATCATGTTGAAATAGAAGAATAAGACTTGCACTATGTTCCAAAAACTGAAGAAGAACAACTACTTAACCTCAAGATCCAGAAGACAAAGAAGAATAAGTTCAAGTACACTTCAAGGAAGAAATTCAAGCTGAATTTTTTTTGAATAGAATGTAAGCCTAGCTGAGACATATACCAATATGCATCTTTTTGCATTGATAGTGCTTAAAGTATTGTCCTAGTTGAGATTAAGGGAGTGTGTTAATAATTGTAATCTCAACGGACCACTATCAATACTGCAAGTCATGCAAAGCACCAAGAATCTCACATTGAAGTGGAAGAGAGTTAAGAAGCCTTTGATCATGAGGCAACCAATGATCATGTAATCCGAACAAAGGTTGTTGATCCAGTTGTTTTAGTTGATCTAGTAGTACGTAGTGATGTGAGTGATATTCTCAGAATGAGCAACAACAAGTTGATATAAGCACAAAAGAAACAACATCAGATAGTCCACTCCATATCCAAAAAACCACAAGTTTGAAGGAGATCTATGAGCATACTCATTTTATTGATGAGCATCTACACTATGCTTTGTTTTCCTCTCATCCCACATTTTTTGAAGAAGCAATGAAGGATGCACAGTGGGTACATGCAAATGAAGAAGTCAATGAGAATGATGAAGTAGCTTCCATTGATGAGCAACACCAAGATGTGAATGCTCTCCAAGAAGAGCTTAAATATTATCATATTTTTCCGACAAAATTTTAGTGTGCGGATAAAATAGATAGCAATAAAAACCATGTTGAAGAAGAAGAAGAAGAAGAAGAAGAAGAAGACTTGCACTATGTTCCAAAAGCTGAAGAAGAACAACTACTTAGCATCAAGATCCATAAGATAAAGAAGAAGAAGTCCCACTACACTTCAAGGAAGAAAGTAAAGATGAAGTATTTTGAATGAAATGTAATCCTAGCTAAGACATATACCAACAAACATCTTTTTGCATTGATAGTGATCAAAGTATTGTCCTAGTTGAGATTAAAGGGGTGTGTAAAGAATTGTAATCTCAACGGACCACTATCAATAGTGCATTAATTAGTTAGTTAGTTGAGTAGTTGATTTCATCACATTACCTAGAATTAGTGGCCCATGGTATTTACCTATGGTTTTTCTGTTATGTAGTCTTATAAATAATGCTCCTTAATATTGAGAAGGTAATTCCATTTCCTAGGTAATCGATATGCCCTTTGTGTTTCTGTTTGTTACTTGCTTCTCTTGTTTTCTTTAACATAATAAACTTTGCAAATAATAGTTTTATTAATAATATGATGTTGTTTTGCAAAGTATCACAAGCATTTGATACATGTATATATATTATACTAGTTCTTTGAAGGTATTTTTATATTAATTTAATGGAAATATAGTATTTTTGTTGAAAAATACATATAAAAAGGATAAATATACACATATTTATATAAAAACATTTTTTTAATTTCGATGTGTGATTGTTTTCCGTGCTTTCACAATTTAATGCTTAAATTGTCATTTTGATAACTACAAAAGTAGCCATTGTCACGTCTCTCTACCAATCTCTTGGTAAGTTCCTGGTTCAAATCATGGAAATAACATGCGGAAATAAAAATCGTAATCGATGTTTTAAATGTGAATTAAATGTGAAGAAAAGCGCTCTAGGTCAACAAGAAAAATAGATCAAGAAGTAACTGTGTATATATATATATATATATATATATATATATATATATATATATCGTATCCTCNCTCATGAGAGTTCATTCTTATTTTGGGTATGTTAGGTTTTTCTTCAACCTAGTTAAAATAAAGAGATATTTTGGTCTTCTAGATTAGGGTTAATGACCTCCTTATAGTATCTTAGCTTCCTTTTAATCTCTAAATCATTTTTTCCCCACATTTTCTCTTTAAACTTAGATGTAATAGTATTTTTAATGTTATTGATATTTTGCAAAGTTGCATTTTCATCTATCCCCAATGATTTAACTAAGAAATGTTATCTTTATGCCAAGCTTTCTTGAGCAATAGGTGGTCTTGACTAGATTTTAAGGCAATTTTAGGGAGTTTCTCATCTCCCATACCATTTATCATGTACTTGTACATCAAGTACCTTGTCATAGTGATGTTCTCTATAGGGGAAAGACATACTTCTATAAGAAAAATAGGATAAGGTGTATTGCTTTTAATTACGAGGTTATAAGTTATAAAATCCTCCTCGATTCACTAGAGATGTTATACCCCCACACTTCATAGCTATACAAGATAACGGGAGTGACAAGAGTTTCAAAGAGGAACTTCTTTTTATCCCACATCAAAAGGTATGATGATTTATAGTTGTTCTCAATACTAAAATAATTTTTCCACCCTGTATTAATAATTTTCTAATGCTATAGTTCTAGTTGAGCTAGTGATGAATATCAATTCTGAGATATTTATAGGAAGAAACCTCCTCTAGTTTGTTATTGTCATATACAAAGTTATAAAAATGACTTTATACAACTTGATAGTCATTACTTTTGTTTTGTCAGTGTTAACAATCATGCCTATGTTAGAGCATAAATCCTTTGGAGTTCTCAATTGCTTATCAAGGTTAAAGGGACACCTTGCCATAAGAACAATATTATTAGCATAAAGAAGAAAGATGACAACAATTCTTGATAAGTCCATGTCAGCACAACCTACTTCCTCTAAAAAACCTTCTAGCTTATCGATGTAAATGTCGAAAAGGGTTGGAGAGAGGGCTCAACCTTGCTTAGCTCCAATATTACAACTAATATATTTTGACCATCCCTCAATGTTCTTGAATTTGGCAATTAAATTCTTGTACAATATTATCATGACAACTCTCAACTTGAGATGAAACTTTAGCTCTTTTAACCTCCTCCACGGGTTGTTTCTAGGAACTGTATCAAAATCTTTCCTAAATTCCACAAAGTAATAGAAGATGTTGGGTTTATTATTATGACACTCCTCTAGAATAATATCGAGTGTAACAAGGTGGTATGTGGTTGAAAGATGTCTTATGAAGATCGCCTAAAATTTAACCTGCTTTCCCTCACTTTCAAGCCATACACTGATATTTTTTTAAATCCATACTGTGTGTTATTTGACTGGCTCTTCCTAAATTTAGTTAGAGGGACGCCTTGGGATGAGTTAAGATACATAAGGAAAGTTGTTAGTTTATTGGTAATATTTTCCCACATTTGTGATTCTTTAAAAACATACATATATGCATTGATATTGCTTTCTTAAAATGATCTTTGGTAAGGTATGTACATAAATGAGGTGTCGATGGGACCTTGTAATAGCATGGAGAGATAAATTAGGATTGAGGCGTTGATGGGCCCTCATATTAACATTGATTCTGTTTTTCGTGGTGATGAAAATTTTCATTTTTTTTCCAAGAATATTCCTAGAGTGTGGTGAATTTTTATGTATTGCGATAGTTAGAGTGAGGTACCAAACTACCACCAAAAAAGGGCCTGTTATGTGATGGTTTATTAATATTTATGTTCTAATTTTTATTTTTTGTATATGTTTTCCTATTACTATATATGGCTTTATACTTTATGAAAAAATCACCAAGACTTTAAACAAGATTTTAAGTTTAGTAGAAGATTCACCAAGACTTTAGAAGGTTTTACAATTCAGTGAAAGATTCGCCAAGATTTTACAAGGTTTTATAATTTAGTAAAATATTTGCTAATATTTTACAATATTATATAATTCAATGAAAGATTCGCCAAATTTTTTTTACATGCATAATATAACATTGATAAAAATAGCCTTCGTATTTTCATATATATCATGAGGATTCGCCCACTTATTATACATACAAATTTAGGGGGCGTTCTTAAAATTTTCTCAGATTGGTTCATGCCCATTTAGAATGTCTAAATTTATTATCTTGTCATATAAGGGATATTAGAGATGACATAATCTACGACACTACTTGCAGCCAATGAATACAAGTCATCTGGCTAGAATTTAGCCACTTCATTAGACCATTGCAAATGATAAGATCATGAGCACTACAGACCTTGACTAGTTCAGAACATAACAAATTGTCACCAATTTTTACAGAACTTCTCTTGTATGTGTCAGATATATTAGGGTCTTTATCTAACCAAAGAAGATTATGGTTGAAATAATTGCTTAAGAGAATAGCTTGATTACTTGAAGTTCGAGCATTAAAGTTGCCCATTAGGAGGATATTTCCTTTATTCCTTAGACTAGAAATACCATTTTCCAAGCAATTGTAAGGAATTTTTTTATCTAAGATGCTTTTCTTATAAAAGTTATATTTAATGGGGGAAATAACATATTGCTATATATATATTTTTTATCGCTAATGTATGTAATCTCTATCTAGATATAATGGTTGTAGGGGTATTTATTATGAAGCTTAACATGGGGGGTGATGTTCATCTTAACGTAGAAATCTATGTCACCCATTACTCTACGACAAGACCTCTTGTTCCAAATTGACCAAAGGACAAATCCTTCCATGTTACAAAACTTGGATTCTTTGTGCCCTCGGGTTTCAACAAGCAATATAATATCAATCTCACTTGGGATCCAACTTAACTTGGGGCCTTTGTTCCATGGAAACCCAGGGCAGTACCAATAGAGGATCCATATCATGTCTAGTTGTTGTTTATTATTATTATCCTTATGGTTTCTATCACGAATATTGATTTTTCTATCTCTAATTAATGCATATTTTCCTTCCTTCCTAGTGTCTTTGACCATTTGAACCTCTTTTATTAATTTAGCTTGGTTTTTTGGAATAAGATCTTCATATATAAATATCCCCGAATTTTTAGACTTGAGGTTATTTTTAGTATTCCATATTTATGATTAATAGAGCTAACTTTGAACTAGATCAACCTTTATTTCTTGTCAATCAGTTTCCCTAGCCTCTTTGCTTTTATGAGGTGGGTTGTTTCAATTTGTAGCCTATTATGTAGTCATGTATTGACTACGGCTAGCGTATCCTCTTCCATATCTTCTTTTAAACAAAAAATTGTGAGGTTCAAGGCTCATTTGTTACACTCATGATATAATTCTAAAAGCTTGTTCATTTCCTATTTAATGAGTTTGATGTCCACCTTACCTTCTAGACTACTTAGGGTAAAATTTTTATTTACTTTATCTTCTAGTTCTTTAATCATGTCCTTCATCTTAATATTTTCTAAAGTATTGACACTTACTGTCTAGCTTGACTTTTTTGTTTCTTGGTTTTGTCTGTTCATTTCATGTAGTCTAATCTCCATTTTAGCTATCTTATTCTCCAATAGTTTTAGCTTGTTGTCTATTTGGATTTGAATCATGCCTTCAAATGATGCAAATTTATTATTTTGCATAGCTTTCATCTTATTTTCTATTTGTTGTTGAATTTTAACTATGTTTGAAGTTTAACATCTCTATTTTTCTCTAAAGGGTCTAGGCAATCATAAAGTATTTGTAAGGTAATATTGCTAATTCTCCCTTTGGCATACTTTTGTAGATGAGTTTAACTGTTCAAGATATTAATAACTAAATAAGAAAAGACAGAAAATATATATATTAGTTATAAAAATGCAAAAAGAGAGAGAGAACCTGTGTACATGAATATAGAGGGTAAGATTAAAAAAGTGTTCTTAGAATTATGTTCCTAAAAAGTTCAATTAATTTTTTCAATATAAAAATATGTTTTAATATAATAATAAATAATTTTAAAAATGAAATTAAAAAGTTAAATTATTATCCTAAATTAGCAAGATATTGAAATTCAAAAATTCTAGTCATCCTTTCATACCGCTTGATTTAATGAGACATGACCCACTTAGTGATCAAATTTGCAGGGTGGGTCTTAATTTCAATTGGAAGGGCATTTTTTTATCGAACCTTTTAAAGATGAAGGGTAATATAAATAATTGTACTTCAATTTGATAAGTATAAATTAATTAGACTATTTTATAAAAAAGGTAAAAAAACAAATATTGTCTTTCCAAATTTTTATAATCTTAAATAATTGAGCACTTCTTAATATCTACATGAAAAAGAAGATTTTTTCAATAAAAATTTATATGAATCCATTAATTTGACATGTTTGTAACATTAATTTTATAGTTGAGTAAAATAACAGTTATTTTATTGTATTTTTCCAAGTTTGAGTACACTTCATTATATAAAATAACTACTTGGACTATGCAATAATCATATTGGGGTATTTAGATGATCTATGCAATAACCATATTGGGGCATCTTCATGATCTTATCCATAGTGCAAGACATTGCAATTAGATATAGTATTAAAAAAAACTAGAACCATGAGAGAATTACTTATTGTCAACTATGTACAAAACGAAGCCACTAAGCAAAATGAGGGTATAATAAACCTACAACCAAAAAATACATATAAAACCAACCAAACACATAATTCAAACCAGAGAGAGGGAAACCATCCAATCCTGAGAGATGTAAGAATGATGGGCATTGGGTGCTTAAGAAAAAATCATACACAACTCATAAAACATTAAAAAATCCTACGTACAAAGCAAGTTAGCAGCGTTAGCATCACTTGGGCCAGGGAATCAATTTTTGTTGTTCAACACTTGTCATGATAACATTCAGGGATGGGATGGAGGGGAAATGGAAACAAGCCTAATTCATTTGGAGCCTTGCAACTCGTTGCATGTCTAAGTCTCGACAATTTCCCTTTTAAATTGAACCAGAACACCAAAGAAGTTTGTTAATGGTTGAATTTGAGAAAGTTGTAGGTGTGAGTAATTAAGAGCTCTAGGTTCAAAAACAATTAATGTATCTACCTCTATGTTGAAATTGGTTTCCATGTTGATGCAAGACACTACCCTCTTTATTGTCTTACCAAAAGGAACGAGAATGAGGAAGAAGGTGTAAAATTATGGACTTCACCTTCAAAGAGTTCATCACAATCACATTGGTAAGGAGTGCTAAGAAGATCACAACAATCCAACGTGTCAAATCCCAGTTGATAGTGTCATTTAAATACTTATATGGTAAATTTAACATAAGACTTACTTATAGTTGTCTCTTATTCTTTACATCTTGACGCATTTGGTATTGTATGGTTGTCTTTATGCCTTGACCCAATTGATGTTAAAAGTGATGATGCATGTGCATAATAATCCTTAGTTGATCCAGATGGGTATAGGTGGTCACCCACCTACTCCATTAGCTCAAAACAGTTTCTCATGTTGACAATTTTCTTGTAATTTTCTACAGTTTTTAGGATCCCAAACTTTCGGGGTTATTTTAAGGCCCTAAATGATGTTTTTTGGTGATTCAAGGGGCCAAATGGTTGTCTTTGACATTCATTTTCCCCCATTCAAAAGTTGTAAAGTTCAGATATACCTTTCCAACAAGCTATCAGTGGTATCAGATCTTTCTGCTCTTGTGGTTTCTCAGTGCATGTCCCTGACGAGATCTGAATATCGAGAGTTGGGTATCGAACTATTTGAGCTTGGGGAAAATACCTCTCGTCATCCCAAGAGTCCTCACATGGAGGGAGAAGAAAAGAGAGATGACGAAGCAGGATATCCTATTAAAAGGTTGCCCGAGGAATCCCTTGTACGATAGAGGAACGAGATGATAAATAACTTCACCCAAATCCATATAAGAATGTCGATGGTGGTGGATGCACCTTCAATGAGCAGTCATTTCGGGGGCGTGAAACCCTTCAAGGTACAAGTTAACTTTGACATCCCCTTATTTGAAGGAAAGCTAGATGCAGATTCTTTGGAAAATGGTTAAATCTGTTAGAGGGTTACTTCTCTGTTCAATTTTTTTTTCTGACAACGAAAAGATCACATTCACGCTCCTTAAGTCCCTCCCCCTTGTCAAATATTAGTGGGATGGGTACTGCGAGAGGAATGCAAAGGATGAATCTGAGATATTAAAAATAGAACCCACTTTTGCATCTTTTTTCGATGTCGTTAAAGAGGAAGTCTACCATGTCGAAAACTATGATGACCAATACACTCGGTGGATGACATTGCGGCAGGAAAGAGACCAAATAGTTCTAGAGTATACTAATATGTTCCATACCCTCCGCTCAAAGTTGGGTATTAGATATCGTGAATGACACTTGGTTCTAAAATAACACAGTGGTCTTCACAGGTGCATTAAGTTAGAGATGGATTTCCTGGGCATATCCTCACTAGGAGAAGCTTACAGATACACCGTCAAAATCGAGAAAAAGTTTAAGCAAAAGAATAAGCGGCATTTTGGGTCTACAAATCAGCAACAGAAGATGGGAAAAAGTGGCCCTAACTCACAACCCAAAGAATAGAGAAAGGATGGCCAAAGTCCCGACAACCAGTCCAACCGCAGATAAACAAGGGTAATGGGAAATCGGAGAAAGACACCAGCAAGTGGTGTGAGTTCCATAAAATACACTGGCACAACATTGATGAATGCCACTCAAAGAAGTCATTATTGGCCGAGACAAAATTCCCGGATCCAAACTCTGACTCGGAAACTAATGCAGAGAAAGAAAGGGGTAAGTAGATCATTGACGTAGAACCTAGTGCCACCATAGCAACCTCAAAGATCCAACGGGAAGAGTCAGAGGAGGTAGAGGAAGTGGAGCACCTCTTCCACTCACAACTATGGGTGCAGGGGACTCCACTACATTTCATTTTTGACAATGGTAGTCAGAAGTAGGGTATTTTTTAAGGATTCTAATATTATACTTAAGTATAGTATTCTAGGCAATTGTTTTGGGTTCAAAAAAACATTTATAGATAGATAGGTGAATATTAAATATGAAACATACAATTAACAGTGAAATGTGTAAATTTTGGCAAATATTATGATTAAAAAAACATATTTTATGTAAATATAGGCGATATTAGAAACTAAAAAGCGAATTTATTTTTTGAAAAAACCCCCAAAAATAGCCAATTGGTGAAATTTCACCCCTAAAAATTACCCTGGTCAGAAGAACCTCATATTGACCGAGGTCGTCAAAATATTGAATCTTCTAATGGTTCCACATTCCCAACCCTACAACATTGGTTGGATAAGCCATGGATGAGACATTCACGTCAGTCAATAGTGTTGCCTGTCCTACGACATCAAGCCCTTAAAAGATGAGGCAATGTGTGATGTTTCCCCACTTGAAGTTTGTGATGTTATTTTAGGACAACCATATTTGCGGAAATGCCATGTTGTATATGAGTCTAGACCTCGTAGTGTCATTATTACTTTGTGAAAGAAACTCTACAGGATACCAGAGACTCTTCCTACTACTGTAGTGGCTTTCATCACAGTGAAGCAGTGCAAGAAGGTAATATCCCAGATAGGGACATTCGTACTCTTCATGGTTCGTTCTAAGGGGGAATAAAATATCACAACAACATCCACCACCTCCACACAAAGTCCCTCTATGTAGCAGAAACATGTGGACAAGATCATGGAATCATACAAAGACATATTCACCACACATGTTGGGGTTCCAGTACATTGCCAGGTCAAGTATTCCATTGATTTGATCCCTAGTGGACCTTTACCTAATGGGCCAGTCTACAGGCGTTCCCTCATGGAGAACAAATAAATCAAATTCCATATTAAAGAGTTAATATGAAAGGGTCACATTCGACCGAGCTCATTACCCTATGGGAGCCCAATTGTGTTGGTACAAAAGAAAGATAGGACATGGCAAATCTATATTGACTACCGAGCTCTAAACAATATCATAGTCCGGAATCGGTATCCCATTGCCTGAATCAATGACCTCCTTGATCAGCTCAAGGGGGCCAAGTATTTCAACAAGATTGACCTGAAGTCCAGCTATCATCAAGTGTTGATTGAGCATATCAATGTGTGGAAGACTGCCTTCAAATATTGGGAAGGAATTTTTGAGTGGTTGGTCATGCCTATCGACTTGACTAATGATCCAACAATCTTCATGAGGATGATGGATGACATTCTACGACCATTGACCAAATCCTTTTTGGTCGTATATCTAGATGATATCCTCATCTACAGTAGAACATGGGCAGAAAATCTCCAGCATATCCACCAGGTCCTCAAAACCCTCCGACAACACAAGTTATATGCCAATCTAGAGAAGTGCTCATTTGGCATGGAAAGGGTTCAATATCTAGGATATATTGTTAACGAACATGGTGTTCATGTAGATCTGGCCGAGATCCAAGCCACTCGCAATTGGCTCACCCCAAGAACTCTCACATAGCTTTGCAACTTCCTAGTCCTTGCAAACTTCTATCGTAGATTTGTGTTGGGATTCTCTAATGTTCCCTAGTACATTAGCTAGGTGACCAAAGAAGGATCTAAGGCCAAGTTCATTTGGTCCAAGCCACAAAAACACGCATTTGAGGAGATGAAGAAGCACTTATGTTCGAGACTCGTCCTTACCTTACCATATCTACAACAACCCTTTGAGATCGAGACAGATGCTTCGAGCTACACTGTTGGTGTGGTCCTCACTCAGCATGGCCATCCAGTGGCATATAATAGTGAGACACTTTCAGATATAGTCTGCAAGTACCCCACCTATGACAAGGAAATGTACTCCATTGTCCAATCCTTCCGCCAATTGAAGTATTACATCCTTGGAAAAGAAATAGTCATCCACATTGATCATAATCCCTTGCAGTTCATGCAAAACCAAGGAAAGTTACAGAATGACTGCCACTAGAAGTGGTCCACTTGCAACTGTTCCACCTGAAAATTAAATATAAGAAGGGCAACACCAATCGAGTCACTGATTTCCTCGGTCGACCTCCAATGGATGCATTACCCACAATGCTCAACTCTTGCGGCCACGATACCTATGGGTGGCCTCAACTATATGACAATGATCATGAGTTTTCTCCTATCTATCAATCATTGTGTGCAGGTAAACCAGTGGCAGACTTCCATCTCTAGGAAGGATTGTTATGCTACCTAGGCCATCTCTGTGTTCCTTCAAGTGAGCATTCGAAGATGATTTTGGAATCACATTATAGTCGAGTGGCAGGGAACTTTGGTATTGTGAAGATAGTGGTAGTTTTTTAGAAGTATTTTTATTGGCCCAAACTCCGACAAGATGTGGATCGATATATCATATCCTGCACTTCTTGTGCCATCACAAAACCAACTGTTAAAAAGAAATGATTGTTCACCCCCCTTCCCACTCCAAAAGGGCCATGGTAATCCATCTCCAATGATTATATGTCAGGACTACCTTCAACTAAGCATGGCAATGACTGTTTGTTTGTGGTTGTGGATTGCTTCTCTAAGATGGCCATTCTGATAGATTGTAAGAAGAACATCTCCGTCGAATCCACTACTAAGTTATTATTGAAGCATGTTTGTGTTCATTTTGGGCTGCCACAAACTATCATTTCATATCGGGACAACAGGTTCCTAAGCACTTTCTGGTCTAGTCTATGGTCATTGATGGATACCAAGCTCACCAAATCGACTGCCTTCTAGCCCGAGATTGATGGAAAAACATAGGTATTCAACCGGATGATTGTGCATATTCTAAGAATGTAGAATTCTAAACATCCCCGCACATGGGATGACAACCTTCCTTATGTTCAACATAGCTATAACCAAACTTTGCATAGCTTTAATGGTCACATCCCTTTTCAGGCGTGCTTGGGTTTCCAACCATTGGCCCCAATTGATGTAGGTCTTTCCCTTGCATCCACACAGGAGGAATATTCCCATGCTCAAACTAAGGTTCATAAGGCCACCAAATTTATTGAGCGAATCCATCACATCAGCCAATAAGTCCATGGAATTTTGGAGAAGGCCAATACTAAATACAAGTAGCGACATGACCAACATCGGGATCCACACAAGTTCCAAGTTGGGGATAAGGTTTGGTTGCATTTACAGAAAGAGAGGATCATAGGACCTTATCACAAGCTTTTTCCACTTCGATATGGGCCATACACCATCGCCAAGGCAGTTGGTGATAATGCTTTCAAATTAAACATTCCTCCATTCCTTGGTTTGCACCTAGTATTCAATGTGGAGATCCTTCAATCATATTTTGCACCACTGTTGGACACCTCGAAGGCGGCCGAATAATTGACACCTACAGAGCTCGATCCCGACTGCAAACAAGCAACCATTTATCAAATCATGGACACACAGGTTAAGGGCACCCACCAGCAGAAGATCTAACTACATCGAGTTATCAAAGTAGGGAAGCTCCTCCACTAAGGCAAGTGGCTCACCAAGAGCCAAGTTCAACATAAGTTTCCCCATTTGATGGGGGCACTCAACGCAATGGAGACCATTGCTTCATAAGGGGGGAGGACTGATCCAGATGGGTAAGGTGCTCACCCACCTATTCCACTATCTCAAAACAGTTTCTCAAGTTGATAATTTTCTTGTAATTTTCTATGATTTTTCGGGTCCCAAACTTCTGGGGTCATTTTCAGACCCTAAACGACGTTTTTTGGCGATTCGGGGGGTCAAATGGCTGCCACTGGCATGCATTTGGCTCCAATTGAAAATTTTTAAAACTCAGATAGACCTTTCCAACTGGATATCCAGTGCTCCAAACGGAGATCATATGCAAAAGTTATGACTCCCAAGAAGTTGATTGTTCAACTAACCACCTTTGGGTCGCAAACTTCATGACGATTCATCTTCTCGGGTTAGGCCTATGGTTTTCTGCCTCTCCCAGGTTTGTGATAAAAGACCCTTCGACCTGCTTTTGTATTCATCTTGTCACGAGTGAGCGTAGCTACTACATCTCTTCTCAGAGATACAACTACCACAATTCTAGTTGCTTTTGTTGTACAGTTTGTTCTATTTCATTCATTTAATAGAAATTGAGTTTATTGTATCCATTAGGAGAATTTTGAGGTCTAAAATGGGCCTCATAAGAGATATACTAAAATATTATGAGTTAGGCATTTTGTGGGGAAGGTATATTTACAACTCATCTCTTACACTATAACCAATGCAACTATGGTTAAGTTAAATTGAAATGATGTATAAAATAAGACCAATAAAAAAATCATCTTTGGTATGACTAAAAGTAAAGCACTTTTGAGTACATAAATTAGTTTTGAATATAATATGATGAATGTACTTATAAAGTAATGTACTTATAAAATAAAATATATTAATTTTGAAATTTGAAACATAAGTTACTTCTTTAATATTCAAAATATGTTTATAAATCATGTATTTATAATTTTGAATTTTAACTATAAAGTTTAATTTAAATGATATATATATATATATATATATTAAAAAAAATTAATTTTAAAATATAAATATAAAACTATAAATTAAAAAAAAAAATTATTTTTCATCTCTTGAATACACCTTCAAATACATATGTAAACACATGTTTAATAGTCTCTTATGATATATATTATGTATATTATATATCATTTTTAATGCAATAATTAATAATATCATTAAATAAATTATAAAAAATGTTAATATTGGGAAGAATGAATAGTACATAAATTTTTACCCCAAAAGAGTTGAGTTAATATTAAACAAATGAGATTATATGTAATAAATATTATTTTTATATGTATAAAAATTATAATAATATAATATCTTATTATGATATAATAGTTATTCAAATTGTTACATTAAGGTTTTATACATGTATTTGGTTTTGTAACTTGAATATACATATCTAATTTATATTGTTATAGATGCAAGTGTTTCAAAAGTTAAAAGGTGATAATAAAATATGAACTTTGAATAGTACTTAAATTTCAAAAAAATGGTATTAATATTAAAATTCAACAGTAATTTATTATAATATAATATTTTATTTTTATAAATTAAATAAATATATTTTTTTATATTTAAATAATAATTATAATAGATTATTATATATAGTAAGTATTTAAAAAACAAAAAATATTAATTATCAATTTTTTTTTATTACAAGGTGTTTAGTGATTTTGATTTTAAATAAAGATTTGACATATATATTTTAAATATTAAAAAATAATTACATAATTTTAGTTTTGAATAAAACATTTACCTTTTTTTTAGTATTTGTAATTTATTTTATATTGAAATATAAATAATACTTTTCTTTTTAAGTACTTTAAGAGCACTCTAGTATATTTATATTATACTCAAAAATAATCTTTGAGTACTATTTTCATAATAAGTACTTTACTTGCAACATTGATATAGTTAATTATGAGTTTTCACTCACCATTTACAATTTGACAAGTAAGCATCCTTGCATCAACCAATGTCACCTCAACTATTATACATGATGGCATCCTCTAAAATGTGATTGGTTCTTTAAAAGTAAATTTTGATGGTACATTTTTTTTTGGGCCCATTTTTTACCTCAAAATTCCCCTAATGACTATGTTTATCGCCATATATATCTTTGCATTTGAATATATATATGCTCTTTCATTTCATTCTCACATAAAACCGGATCATTAGTTATGAATATGAGATAAGGATTTAAAGAGAAGAGGATGTAAAGACAAGTAATTTTTATACTTATTTTGGGGGTGAATGTCGAAGACAAATGTGGTGAGAAACTACAAATGTTTATAAGGAAGGAGGGAGATTACATCATGATCATGCCACCCATCAAATGGAAGACTATTCCGGAGCCAAAAATTGTTTTTTTAATTTCATTAATAACCATTTTGGTGCTTTGGTCCAATTTTTTTTCTAACTCATTGTTTCTCCATATACTATATATAGTGCCACCTCTCTATATCAATGCATAAATTGTCCTATGTATGGTTTGTGATCCTAGATGCATGCCATTGAGCGTTGTTTATAGTTGACCGAAGTCTTACAGAGGAGGACTCATTAAACCGTCCATTTGAAATTAATTTTGACGAAAAACGAATGGAAATTGGTAGCCAAGTTCACATAGGTAGTAGGCACAAAGTTTTGGGCTCATTTTAGGCCTAGTAGTGGTTCTCTATTCTTACCGCTGCAGTCAGTGACACATTGTCACATCGTGGTCACTCCTTAGATCATAGCCCCAATTGACTCGAGAGTTAGAGTCACATCCCGATGGAAAGTTCCTCATAGTCGTTAATCATCACTCGACATCTTGCACGACTAAGCGATGAATGCGATGTGAATGATTATAGTTTATGATATTTCCAATATTTTAAGTGACAAATCAAACTTTCTAACATAGAAATTTCAACATACTCAAAAATTTATATGGATAAGTAATTTAAACTCCTAGCTCTCTTTTGAAATGTGGATGCAAATCATGTACTTAATTAGAAGAGTAAAATTCAGATTTTAAATTTTCATAAAGAGCAATTTTTAACTTTACACGCTGGAGCCACTTGGAATGCCATAGTATTATTAAGAAATCGGAGGAAGAGAAATGGCATAAAAATAATTTCCGGTTTTTTGTGAAGACTTTGAGACTACTTTTAAGGAAAATAAAATTGTTATGGCGATTAGACATGATTCACTCGCAGAACAATATTACTTAGAAATCAAATCACAGGAGGAGACTTTCATAAGAATGATTTGGGTTTTTTTGGGAAGACTTTTGTTACAGACCACTAAAAATATGTTCAAGTCAACACTGTTCCAGGTTAAGAGAATGGGCATGGGAAGGGCCTTGAGGTACATAACTATTAAAAATAAGGATTATTTTCTTATTAGAATACATCCTTATGACTACATTAAAAGAAAGAGAAGGTACCATGTAAGAACGGAGCAGAGCAGTATAAACGCTAACCAAAACCCCTCCAACTAGCAGGAATTCAGTAAATCAATTTTTGCTAGAAACATAATTAATAGTGTTTAAATTACAATTTTAGCGATTTGGTATCTTTAAAATTCCGAATTTCTAACTTAAATCAATACAATATAAATAAAAATTTGCATTAACAATTTTAACGGATTTGATAAAAAAACTCACGGGAAAAGCATGGCGTTTTAGTTGTCTTTTATCCTACTGGTATGAAAACAGCAAACAGCGGTATCATATATTGATGAAAGGAAGGTTTCGATAAATGCTCCCAAAGTACAGCTCATAGCTGTGAAGAGTATATAACAATTTTCAACTTTGCAAGCATGAATGGACCAACATATACTTTGCAAGCTAACAATGTTTCAATTAAAAAAAAAGCTAACAATGTTTTCATTAAAAAAAACCCCTTTAAAAGCTCCACAGCTTACGGTAAAGCAGGGCAAAAGCAGAGAGCACGCCGCCGTCTACTGGAATTCTACCTCGGTTCCAGGCCAATTCCTTAGTTGCTACGCAAAGCCGTTTACATTCACCGACTTACTTTACATGATATATCATAATCACAACAACAATAATAAAATCAATCTTGACTTTCGAAATTTCTCACTGACACGCGTGCCGAATATATGAAAAATTGTGAATACAGGGTTTTGACATACTCAAAATGGAATTAGAAAAAGCGAGAATTTTATGCGTTTCCGTGGTTTGACCATCTGAGTAGCTTGCTGTATAAGTAGAGCACGTGCTCACATGGCTTTTAGTGGTACAAAGTCCACTGGTCATGTGCCGCTGCCTGCTAAATCTTCTCCGGTTTCCCTGGTTGCACTTGAATCTATAGCGATGCATTCCATTCAATACCGGGGGCAAAAGGCTGAATTTTCACGTTTTTTCATGTTTTCGATTTCTATTCACAAATTCTCCTCCGTCCAACTGAGTTTGAGGGAATTTAGAAACTTCTTCAGAATCTCCCAAGTAACGTAACGAGACTTGTGCCACTTAATATATTCAGTTTTCATTTTCAACTTTAAATGCGTATTTTTTATTGATTTTTCAAATTTAGTATTTGTCCTCAATTTAAATAAAATGGACGAATTACGAGACAAATTAATGAATATGAGCAAATACGTATATATATATTTTTAATGATTTTGAAATTTAGTAGTTGTCTTTGGTTTAAATAAAAAATGGGCGAATTGCAAGGGCAAATATTGAATATGAGCGTATGCTTGATCTGTGTGCGATCTAGCTGGAAATAGCAATTTCAAGTAATTTATGAATGCAACAGTTATTATTTATTGCTTTGCCAAATTGCCACGAGTGCCGGTCATATAAAACATAATATATGATTCTATTTCGTCAACTTTGATCGAGCATAAACGAAAATGCCACCTAATAACCTCCCACTATATACGTTTTTTATCGAATAGATCGGCATTGTAAAATACTTTCTAGTGTTTTAAATCTAATACGATGTGGAATTTTTTCACTTAGAATTATATATTTTTTTCGATTTGAACTCGAATTATTTTGAATTAAGGATAGCCCAACCATAGGTACGGTTGGAATAAACGCTTGTGAAGACATTAATTTTTGTAATACAAATTTATTTTTGAACAATAAAATGTTATTATATGATTTAAGATTGTTTCTATGTACATATAATTTCAATTTCGCATATTTAAAATTTTGTTGGAATTATATATATATATATTTTGTATTTGAGCTAGCTTTCAGCTATTATTGAATATCAAGGGTAGCCCAATTCGTGAATGATCGTGACAACTTATGGGCCTGTCCGAGGACAATAAATCCATTTTTGGAATAAAGATTTAAGCTAAGTGATGAGGAGAGAATCTCAACTTTATATACACATGCACAATGCATATTACCACAAGTGATGAGGAGAGAATCTCAACTTTGTATACACATGCACAATGCATATTAATGGGGGGCACAATACAAATTTAATTTTGAACAATAAAAAGTTATTATATGATCCAAGATTCTTTGATATAGAAAGAATCTCAACTCCATATACTATATTATTTTTTTATTTGAGCTGGATTTTTGTTATTTTAATATTGAAAATCAAGGGTAGCCTAAGCCTCAAATGATCATGATTGACCATGATAACCTATGGGCCTTTCTGAGGACAATAAATCTATTTTTGCAATAAAAATTTAATTTTGAACAATAAAATGTTATTATATGATCCAAGATTAAGTGACGAGGAGAGAATCTCAACTTTGTATATAGAGATGCACAATGCATATTAATGGTTGTGGGCTCCCAACCATAGGTATAGCTGGAGTAAAGATTTGTGAAGACATTAATTCTGCATTACAAATTTAATCTTGAACATTAAAATGTTATCATATGATCCAAGATTATCTCATGTAGAGAGAATCTCAACTCTGCATACTTCAAATTTTGTTGGGATTGTATATTTTTTTCGATTTGAGTTGGCTTTCTGGTATTCCAATATTGAGAATCAAGTGTAGCCCAACCCTTGAATTATCTGACAACCTATGGGCCCTTTTGAGGACAATAACTCCATTTTTACAATAAAAATTTAATTCTGAACAATAAAATGTTATTGTATGATCCAAGATTAAGTGATGAGGAGAGAATCTCAACTTTGTATGCAGAGATGCACAATGCATATTAATGGTCATGGGGTCCCCACCATAGGTACAGTTGGAGTAATCGTTTGTGAAGACATTAATTTTGCAATATAAATTTAATTTTGAACAAAAAATGTTATTATATGATCCAAGAGTCTCTTATGTAGAGAGAATCTCAACTCCACATACTTAAAATTTTGTTGGAATTATATATATATATATATATATATATATATATATATATATATATT
>LPNX010288286.1:81679-117794 GCA_001517045.1 Pseudotsuga menziesii
ATGCATTCATGTTTTCATCTTCCCTCACGTTTGGGAGCAGCGAGACGTTTTTTATCATCCATCATTCACGTTTCAGTTTTTCCTCATTGTGCATGCCAAGTCCATCATCTGGCTCTCACCGAAATGTCGTGGTCCATTTTTTATCATTCTCTATTCCATTCTGTTCATGCGTGTTGTGCATTTGTCCTACTTGTAGAAGCGTATTTTGTTCTAGGTTGTTTTCCTGTTGTTACCATCCTCAGTGTTGTTGTGCAATGGTCTCCTCTATCACAGAGTGAGTGGAAGCCTGTTTTGCTGTGTTAACATTGTGGTTTTCTGTGTGTGCATATTTTTCCTTGGTTTGAATTGGTTTGGAGTGGAATTGGGTCTGAACTAGCTTGATAAACCTAGTGTAGGAAGGAACCTCACAAATAGATCTAGAGGGGCTGGTTTTCTTCTTTGCACATCATGAACAACACTGGAATGGAAGGCATAGCCTGAGGGACTGTGTAGTAAAGAAGGGGATGCTTCCTTGTGTTGGGTGTGTAGATGTTTTGGGAGCCAAGCCCGATCTAGTGCAGGTGTTCATCGATCGGTGGTTGAGCTCACTACTTAGTAGTTCAAGCTTTCCAGCTCCTTTGCAGCCTGATAAATCCATCTGTTAGTTGGCTTGGCTGGTCCTTAATGTGAACGTTGGCTTGATTGACTGCAGTCTAATAACCCAACTGTTAACTGGCTTGGCGGATTAGCCTAATAATCCCAACAGTATATTGGATTTTTTGTTTGGAGCTTGATAAACCCAACTGTGTTGGCTTGGCTAAGTTTGTTGTATCCTTGGATATGTGTGAGCCTGCTAGTGTTCCTTATTCCTTGTGGGAATCATGCCCAGCTCGAGGGTGGTAGTGCTGCTGTGAGATTGATGAGTGCACTGGCCTATGGTTTGGTGGAACGTTACAGCGACGTAGCTAGTTGCGGGAAAAACTTCTTTCAAGATAAGTATTCTTGTCTATGTTAATCTCTGCAATTGTATTTGCTTAATGAAATATGATTAACATGGCTAATGTGTTGAATTGATGAATTGCTTCTACTATATAATTGCAATTGTATGCATGTATGTATGTTTCCTTTCAATGCATTTTTAAATTAGGTTATGGGGCTTAGATTACCGGATTGGTGATGGTCTGAATGATCAAATCCGCCCAAGACTTATGTTGACAGGTTAAATTTCCTTCCGAAACTCTTCTTTTCGCAATTTGCAAGATGTGGGGTGCGGGATGCTGAAACATCCTTCTCTAAATTTTGTTCCCTCCAGATTTTCCTTCCGCAACTCTCCTTTGCACATGCGGGATGCGCCTTCACAATATTTATTTCCTCAACGGTCTATTCTGCATGTGGGATGCGGAATGTGGGATGCGAGATGCAGAATGTGGGATGCGGGATGCGGGACCGCAATTTTCGTATTTCCCCTATTATGCAAACTCAATCTTTTCGCACCATTGATTCTTGCGAGATGATTCTCAACTGTTGATATATTCCCAGATGCGGAACATATTGTGATCGTCAATTTCCGTCGCGATCTTTCTCTATCGTTCGATCTCCTCTGAGGTTTTTTCGTAGATCATTGAATGGATCACTGACAGGATCAATTTCTCTGCTATTGGGAAGTAAGAGTGTTTACATAGAGTTGAATAGATTGAACTTTGAGCTGGATGCTCTTGTAACAACTAGAGCAAGCAGTTATGGTCGCATTCTCTCTCTGGTGGATGGGAGGGGACGTCGCAGTGTGGTATCAGGGCTGCGGGTTGTAGCATTGGGCCTTGATGGGCCAAGTTAAACAGTTAACAGAGCTGTTGGTAGATGGTTTTTGCTTTTGATTTTATTATGCGGCTAACAATTCTTTTTATTAACACATTTGCAGAATTGTAGTCACCGTGGGGGCTTCACTTGTTGACCAATATACTATCACGTTAGTTCATATTGTGGGTTTTAAAATTATCAAAAATCGAACCAATATATTGCAGGTATTGGGGGGATGAGGGGTTTAAGGTGGGGTTGGATAGGGTGGTTTATAAGGATTGATCTATAAAAAAGGGTGGGTAGGAGGTTTTAAGTATTGGGAGGGGGTTTTCAAAAAAAAGAGTTTGGGTCAATATCTCTTGAAATTAAGGGTATTCTTTAATATCCCACGATCGCACGTGCTATGTGAGAGGTTCACTAAGTGAAGTCCCTGTGATAGTCACCCTCAAAGGGCAACATTCCAGATAGTGCAGTTCGATAAAGTTGGTTTGGCTGAGCCATGAGAACTAACATGTATGATGATGCACAGAAATCTAATGAATACGAGGAATATGCTATGGAGGAAAATATCCGAATTGGAAATGCTGAGACATAGTCTAATGGGAGGAGGTTTCAAGATACTGAACCACCATGAGAAGCCCAAGGACAGAGATCCAAAGTCACAGGGAAGATAATGAAAGATTGGTTAAGGCTCTGGAGGAGCAAAATCAGCTGAATGAAGCATGCTACAAAGTTTGACAGACATTCAGAGGCGGATGAACTCTGGGGACCGGACAGTGAGACCAGAAGGAAGTAAGAGAACTGCTAGAGGAAGAAAGAGATCTCCTAGTGGGTCATCTAACCCTGAAGGATCCACTGGTGGTTCAAGTTCTTCTTCTCATGAGAATAAGAGAAAGAGGCACTACCAAAACCGTTCATGTGATGAATTTAAGAAGGCAAGCCCCCCTACCTTCAATGGTGAGATAAAGGATGGTCAAGAAGCTGAAGCTGAAGCTTCTTGGGATGAGGAAATATTTCCAAGTCCAAGACTATTCAGGGAATATGAAGGCTAGAGTATCCATCTTCAATTTGATTGGAAGAGCATCCATATGGTGGGAGCACTTCAGGAAAGTGAAGAAATTTAATGAAGGGAATATTGTGTGGAAACAGTTCCAGAAGTATTTCAAGCAGAAGTACCTCTCTAACAGGTACTATGATGATAAGATCAAAGAGTTCCATGAGCTAAGATTGGGGTAGTAGACCATGGAAGAGTATGAAAACAGGTTCTTGGAGCTATTGAGGTATGTCAGGTACATCAAAGATGAAAAAGTTAAAATCTAGCATTTCTTAAGTGGATTTCCTCAGTCTTACAAAGACAAAATTGAGTTTTATGAACCTAGAACTCTGGAAGAAGCTATAAGGAAAGCTAAGTATTGCTATGAGAAAAGCAAAGGAAAACCTAATTATGATAAGAAATGCAAGGACAAGAAGCATGAGAAGTCTGACCAAAGGAAGAAAGGTTTCAAACCTTCTAACTTCAGGAATCGGCAAAAGCATCCACCCCAAGTTGAGAAGCAGACAACTAGAGTGGTGGGAGAAAAGCCAAGAGATCCACAACAGAACATAGAACCACTCCATTGTTGGAAATGTGGAGGACCCCACATGCACAGTAATTGTCCACTTGAGAATGAGAATACAAAGCCAACTTACAACATTCAAGAGGCAAAAATAGTGGGTCAAGTAGCAAGGGTTGTCCCTAGGATCTATGCAGCACTAGAGGACTGCTAAGCAGATCACCAGTCAACTGTGTTTGAAGTTGCAGGTATGATTGTTGAGCAATATGTTTCTATTTTTATTGACCATGGTTCTACTCACAGTTATATTACTCCTAGAGTAGTGGAGATTTGTGCCTTTAAGAAAATAAAGCATAGTAAATCGTGGTTAGTTCAGCTAGCCACTGGAACTAAGAGAAAGGTTAGTGAAGTGGTAGAGAAATGCCCATTGGCGATGAATGGATTGGTCACTTGTGTAGATCTGAATGTTCTACCACTTGGTTCCTATGATGTTCTCATTGGAATGGATTGGTTAGAAGCTCATAGGGTAAAGCTTGACTGCTATAATAAGACTTTTGAATGCATGGATGAAGAAGGGAACCCAATAGTTGTAAGAGGCACTCCAAAGGTGATTTCTGTGAGGCAAATTTCAGCAATGCAGTTGAAGAAGTACTGTAGGAAGGGTTGCTAGTTGTATGCAGCTCATGTTTTGGAAGAAGTAGATAATGAAACTATTAGGTTGGAGGACTATCCTATATTGCAAGAATTCAGGGATTTTTTTTCTGATGAGATTCTAGGGCTTCCTCCAAAGAGGGACATTGATTTCACAATTGAACTTGTGCCAGGAGTAGCACCACTATCCAAGACACCCTACAGGATGAGTACACCAGAAATGCTAGAGCTGAAGATGAAACTGCAAGAGTTGTTGGAGAAGAAGTATATCAGGCCGAGTGTGTCTCCTTGGTGAGCACCAGTTTTGTTTGTGAAGAAGAAAGATGGTACACTCAGATTGTGTATTGATTACAGACAACTGAACAAATCCACTGTGAAGAACAAATACCCTTTTCCTAGGATTGATGACCTCTTTGATCAAATGAGAGGAGCAAAGGTATTTTCCAAGATTGACTTGAGGTCTGGTTACCATTAGGTGAGAATCAAGGATGAAGACATTCATAAGACAACCTTCAGAATGAGGTATGGACATTATGAGTTTGTAGTGGTACCATTTGGTCTCACAAATGCACCAGCTACATTTATGTTCCTTATGAATAGTTTCTTCAGTAGGTATTTGGACAAGTTTGTTATTGTTTTCCTTGATGACATTCTTATTTATTCTAAGGATGAGGAAGAGCATGAAGAGCATCTGAGATTGACATTACAATTGCTCAGGGAGAATTAGTTGTATGCAAAGTTGAGCAAGTGTGACTTATATAAAGATAGAATTCAATATTTGGGCCGCATTATCTCAGAAGAGGGTACATCTGTGGACCCTAACAAGATTGAATCCATTATGAATTGGCCTACTCCAAGAAATGTGACAGATGTAATATATTTTATGTGACTTGTAGGATACTACAGGAGATTCATTGAAGGATTCTCCAAGGTTGCACATTTCATCACTTATTTGTAAAGGAAAGGGATAAAGTTTGAATGGACATCGAGGTGTGAAGAAAGCTTCCAGCAGTTGAAGAATCTTCTCACAAGTGCACCAGTCTTGAAAGTTGTAGACCCAGAGAAATATTTTATGGTGTGCACTGATGCATGTGTTCAAGGACTTGGAGGAGTTCTTATGCAAGAAAACCACATGATATGTTATGAGTCAAGAAAGTTGAAGAATCATGAGAAGAACTATGCCACTCATGACCTAGAACTTGCAGCCATAGAACATTCTCTCAATATGTGGAGGCATTACTTGATGGGCAGAAGATTTGAGCTAAGGACAAACCATTGTGGTTTGAAGTATTTGTTCGATCAACCTACTCTAAATGCTAGGAAACCTAGATGACTAGAGTTTTTATGTGAGTTTGATTTTGAAATAAAGCACATAAAAGGAAAAGAGAATAAGGTAGCTGATGCACTTAGCAGGAAGGTGCAGGAAATGCATGTGGCATCTCTTAGTATTTTCCAGTCAGATTTGAGACAACAGATTGTTAATCATGCTGCTGAAGATGAATTGTATGCATAGGTCAAGGGCAAGTTGTAGCATCAAAGCCTTGAAAAGAAGTATGAGAGATATAAATTAGAAGAAGATGGACTTCTTACCTATAAGAACATAATTTATATTCCAAATGTAGCAGATTTGAGGAGGGTTGTTATGGATGAGATCCATCAAGCTCCATATTCTGGTCACCCAAGATATCATAAGACAATTTCTACAACTAGAAAGCAGTACTTTTGGACAAGAATGAAAAAGGACATGGCTGAATATATTTCAAGGTGCATGAAATGTCAACAGGTGAAGGTTGAGAATCAACACCCAACAGGTTTGTTGCATCCCTTTCCAGTTCCAGAATGGAAATGGGAAGTTATTTCCATGGATTTTATTACAGGATTGCCAATGACTTGGAGACAACATGATTCCATCATGGTTGTGGTGGACAAGTTGAAAAAGGAATCACATTTAATACCAGTTAAGTCTATGCATAAGATTGATGACATTACAAAGATCTTCATGAAGGATATTTTCAATTTGCATTGATTGTTTAAGGCAATAGTCTCTGACAGAGATGTCAAGTTCACTTCCAATTTTTGGAAGGGACTGTTTATAGATTTGGGTACAAAGTTGAATTTTAGCACTGCCTACCATCCTCAGACTGATGGGCAGATAGAGAGAGTTAATCAAGTACTTGAATACATGCTTCGCATGTATGTGATGGAAAAACCAACCAAGTGGGAAGATTATTTACACTTGGTAGAATTTGCATATAACAACAGACAACAAACATCCTTGGGGATGAGTCCATATGAATATTTGTATGGCAGGAGGTGTAGGACACCAGTGACTTGGGATAATCTAGTGAACAGGGTTTTTCTTGGTCCATAATTGCTCAAGGAGATGGAGCAGGAGGTTGTAAATATCAGGCAGAATATGAAAGCAGCCTAGGACAAACAGAAAATATATGTAGATAAGCATAGGGTGAACATAGAGTTCAGTGTTGAGGATCATTTTTACTTGAGAGTGAGGGCAAAGAAGAGATCCTTGAATCTTGGAAGTTGTGCCAAGCTCTCACCTAGATATTGTGGGATGTTTGAAGTGCTAGAAAGAATAGGGCTAGTTGCATATAGACTTGCATTTCCTGCTACCACTACGACTCATAATGTTTTTCATGTTTCTTTGCTAAAGAGATATGTACATGATCCTAACCATGTAATAAATTGGGATATGATTTAGGTGGAACCCGAGGGAGAATTCCAAATCAAGCCAATGTGCATCCTCGACAGGAAGGTCACAATGCTCCGGAACCAAGCCATAGGGTAGGTGAAGGTACAATGGTAGCACTATGGTCCTGAAGAGGCTACATGGGAGCTGGAGGATGCCATGCGATTGTCACATCCATTTTTGTTCAATTTCGTGAAGCACTAAGGGTGATACTAGGGTAGATTTTTTGTTCAATTTTGTAAAGCATTGAGGATAGTGCTGTTGAAGGGGGAGGAGAATGTAACACCCCAGTTTTGACCCCGTTTGCATTAAATATATATGATGTAAATATTGTAATTAATCATGGTGTGGAGCTAAAGGAAAAATCCCCATCATTTATTTAGCGTTTATGTTTCGGAGATTAAAATCGACGTCGATGGTATATTGTGCTAGTTGACACATTATAATTTTGGACATCATATAATTATGCAATTTAATTAAAAACCCACGACCAGTGATGTCAATGCAACAAATAATGAGATGGGGGCATGATTTCCTAATGATAAGGGGGGAACTATTTAACCTTGATCCATTGGAGAAAAGCCATATGTGAAAATAAAACACCCAAAAGTGTATGCCCATTCCCTCATGCATTGACGTTTTCATCTTCCCTCATGTTTTGGGAGGGGCAGAATTTTTTTGATCATCCATCCTTCATGTTTCAGTTTTTCCTCATTGTGCATGCCCATTCCATCATTTGGCTCTCACCGAAATGTCATGGTCCATTTTTTATCATTCTCTATTCCATTTTGTTCATGCGCACTGTGCATTTGTCCTGCTTGTAGAATCGTGTTTTGTTCTGGGTTGTTCGCTTGTTGTTACTATCCTCATTGTTGTTGTGCAATGGTTTCCTCTGTCACAGAGTGAGTGGAAGCCTATTTTGCTGTGTTGACATTGTGGTTTGTTGTGCGTGCATATTTTTCCTTGGTCTGAACTGGTTTGGAGTGGAATTGGGCTGAAATATCTTGATAAACCTAGTGTAGGAAGGAACCTCACAAATAGATCTAGAGGGGCTAGTTTTCTTCTTTTCACACCTTGAACAACACTGGAATGGAAGGCATATCCTAAGGGACTATGTAGTAGAGAAGGGGATGCTTCCTTGTGTTGGGTGTGTATATGTTTTAGGAGCCAAGCCTGATCTAGTGCAGGTGTCCATCGCTCGGTGGTTGAGCTCACTAGCTTAGCAGTTCAAGCTTTCCAACTCCTTTGCAGCCTGATAAATCCATCTATTAGTTGGCTTGGCTAGTCCTTAATGTGAATGTTGGCTTGACTAACTGCAGTCTGATAACCCAACTGTTAACTGGCTTGGTTGATTAGCCTGATAAACCCAACAATATATATTGGCTTGTTTGGTTGGAGCTTGATAAACTCAACTATGTTGCTTTGGTTGATTTTATTATATCCTTGGCTATGTGTGAGCCTGCTAGTGTTCCTTATTCCTTGTGGAAATCATGCCCAGCTCGGTGGTGGTAGTGCTACTGTGAGATTGATGAGTGCACTAGCCTATGGTTGGGTGGAATGTTGCAACGATGTAGCTGGCTACGGAACAAACTTCTTTCAAGATAAGTATTCTTGTATATGTTAATCTCTGCAATTGTATTTGCTTAATGAAATATGATGAACATTCCTAATGTGTTGAATTGATGAACTACTTCTGTTGTATAATTGCAATTGTATGCATCTGTGTATGTTTTCTTTCAATGCATTTTTAAATTACGTTATAGGGCTTATATTGTCAGATTGGTGATGGCCTGAATGATCAAATCCACCCAAGACTTTTGTTAACAGGCTAAATTTCCTTCTGCAACTCTTCTATCACGTGCCCCAATTTTGTAAAATAATCCTATCTTATTTTGATTTTATTCCAAGACATTATGTTAAATTTAATGCTAAGTTGAAACTGATGACTCATCAGAGTCAAGGATGTGGAATGTAATTATGAATATTTTAATTTTAAATAAATAAAGGTGGAGACAACAGCTTGGGAGAGTTGTTAAAAAGAGTGTTACTGGTCAAGTTGGTGGAGGGAACTAGGTGGAGAGAAAAAAGACAAGTGGAAGCATCCTCAAACACTTCCTATGTTGCAGGTGGCAACCTCCCTACATTTGGGGTCATGATCCCCCATGAAAGTGGGATCAGAGCAGGTGGCTCAATTAATGATAACCAACCCAAAAAGACCTAGGCAATCTTAATAAAAGTACCCAATGTAGAGAGCTGGGGCTGCTCATTCAAGGAGAAGAATCATTCAGGTGAATGCACTTCAAGGCATTCGTTGGGAAGGGAAATTTTGAGGAAGGTGTTTGAGGGGTAAACTGTAGGAAAGTGATCTAGTACAGCTTTGTAGCTAAAAGATCTTACTGCAGTATGCAGAGTTGGTATTGAGTCTCAGGACTAGTACTTTGTTGTTTGCTCCACCTAGTTCAAGCCAAGGAGACCAGAATAGGCTCGGGGGTCCTGAGAAGTCATTGTTTGAGCGCTCTGCAGGAGTTGGTAGGGAGTAACAGCCTCCCATTGCTGTTGTCATCCAGCTTTAAAAACAAGTTCCATTATCTTTTAATTTCTGTGTTATAGTTTATATTTGTGTGTGAACAAACAATGAATGATTATATGTTATGCTGTAAATTGTTAAGTTGAAATCTCTTAGTTGTTTCAAGGTTGAATATGTACTTTGATGAAAGATAAATTCTACCTGTGTTTTTCCCCATCTGGAGTAATCCAGATCGTACTCTAGCACAGGTAGTGTGTTTAAATGAATGAAGTATGATAGGAATATAAATGAATAGAATACTTATGTTTTTCAAAGTATTGAAATGTTTTCTTTCAGTGGATAGTTATTTTCTAGAAAAAATATTAATTTGTTTTGTAGAGATGTTGTCAGAACTAGATTGTGTATTTAGAATATCATAAAAGAACAAGAATCATATTATTTACTGACAATAGTATATTTAGGTATATAAGTCATTCTTCTGCACAATATCTACTTCTATAAATTTTGCATTTATATTGAAATAGAAGAACTAGTATTACTAGATGAATGTTTATGTTCAGCATTTATGTTAAGAAAAGATGTAAAAATAATACGGATAGTTTATCTCTTTTCCATTAGTGCTAACTATTTTACCTACAACTATCTGAACTCTAAATAAGAACTTGATAAATATTACAGTATTCTTTTCGTAGTATTAATAATTAAAGGACAGTAGTAACCTATGCTTAAGTTATTATTAATAAGAAACTGTCATTATACACTTACATAGAGTATAGATGTAAAGAGTAATAACAAATAGGGAAGTTCTTATTTTCTTTCAGCAATCTTACAAAGATAATTTTATTAAATAAAAACAATTACTATAGACTGCTCTCAGCCTTATTTAATATATATAAATACCAACATAAACTTAAGAGGATACATTATTAATAGATAATAATATTATTAATATAGATAATAATATTATTAATATTAAACAGTGATGTTTATAAAATTAATAATTCTTAAAAACAAACTGAAGAAAAATGTATGACAGTAATCGATTTAACAAAGTAACACTACAGAAATTAATACTCTATAAAAGTTAAATAGGATAAACCCTAGCTCATATTCTGAGCGTAATTAATTTGTATTTTTATATACTGTAGTAACCTAGGTTAAACATAAGTTAGTTCTTTTAAAAATTATTTAAAGAACCAACTAAAAATATTATGCACAGAAATGAAACACATTACTGATCAACTTATACAAAATGTGTTTATAAAGAAACTGTGCCCTTTCTTTTACTAACAACATACATCTATAGAAATAAATGTCAGGGTTAAAACCCTTAAAATTATTACATTTACAAGTATCAAAATATTAAAAACCAAATTTACATAAATTATGTAACCATTAATAACCAGGTTAAAATAAATTACTCACAGTCCTTTGAAGGACAAATATTAATCTACTCATAGTCCTTTAAGGACAAATAGAAAAACTATATAATTATTATAACAATAATGATTTATATCAACACGAGGGTTTTTACAAGTCAAACCCTAATTTATAATTCCAATCAAACAAGCAAGAATTAAGTTACGGCTATAAGTATCAGCCTTAAGTTTTTATTTATAAACTCTTACAGAGTACGCAAACAGAGTATAAACTTCATTACATTCAAGAATGGTAAAACCCTAACTTTGTACACATAGTGTAATGTAAAACATTGTTAAACCAAACAAGTCTACTAACAACACTATCATTACAAAAATTACAAACTTTAACCTGGCCGTAAAGCCAAAACTTCACTAATTACAGTGCTCAGATAAACAGAGACTACCCTAGCAAGGGTTTGATTCCAAGCGGTACAACAATAGCCTGTAGAAACATTAACAAAACAACATAACTCATGACGAGTCGAGGGAGGGTTTTCCAAAACCCTCGGCGATACCATCGACCACCCTAACCATAGTAGAGTGAAAAATCCAACATTTGGACCATGGGGCTTTCCCGAAAACGAACCACGAGCCACGACCATTGTTGGTGACTGTCTTTTCCTCATTATACAAGATTTATAGTGGCGAGCACCTGGAAGCAAAGTAACAAACCACCGTTAGTTAATTATACCATTACAAACTATTGTAATAGCAAAGTAAGAACGGCGACGAAGTAATTGAACTCATTGTATTATTTACCTGATAGAAGAGAACGATGAGTAGCCTCAACGAAGCACTATCACCTATAGGATGTGCAAGCAAAGACCCAACATCTTGCAAGGTAAATACCTCACACATTGGTGAGCCACAAGAACAGTAACCAGTAACTGAAGCACAATGTAAGCTACGAAGGCAACAAAAGGAGAACTACACAGGAAGCAAGTCACGAGCAGTAGTAATCTCCACAAGTCGCAGACTGAGAACCAAGCCAGTGGAAATGGCTTTTAAAAACCATGCACTAATGACAAATGCAGCATGGAACCAAGGTACAAGACAACCAGAACAAGGAGAAACAACGACCGCCATGGGAGACAAGCAAAGCAACCCTAGAGCTAGTGAAAACTGCAGGATGAAAATGATAATGGTTAGGTTTTGGCAGTATTTTATATCTCCATGCGTGGACAGGAAATGACCACGTAGCAAACAAATCAAACCATGCAAGAGGGTCATGTTCTATAGTTCCTGCGTAAAACAAGAATCCAATTATTTGATCATTGGAGCGTGGAGTAAACCATAATGTTAAACCAATAATTCGCTATCCAAATCATTAATCATTTGCACATTATCATATGTTAGTATAGGGACAATAATATCCATGGTTATGGTTACGTTGACCCTTCAAGAAATGTTACTCATCAACCTTCATTAAAACTCAATAGTCATTCATGCATAAGACTAATTCCACTTTGAACCTTATGTTATTCTATTACAACATCGCAATTGCGGTTTAAAGAGTTACATATCCTTCCTCTAAGCATTGTTTTATTTATTTGATAGAAATCAAATAATTCATGTATTATATTTAGATCAATGTGTTAGGTATACACTATAGTTAAGAGATCAAATGTGTATATGGGAGAGTTCATACTAGATATTTAACAACTATAGTTTATACATAGTAAATCTTTGGTAGTAATACTATTACAAGTCATAATTTTATAAATGGCATAATGTAGTAGTGCAAAGGATTATAAAGTCTAGATTAAAATATGTTTATAATTACATACTAATTATAGACTGAATGCCTATTGAACAAATAGATTATGCATATCTATAAAACTTACATGAAATAATAACTCAAATAGTATCAGAACTTTGAAGTAGTACAAAACTGAAGGTAAGAATGTGATTATGAAATTCTGTTACTTAGTTCAAGTGACAATACTTTGATGGATTTTGGGGTATGACTTGGCTTGGTTTTTATTCTCGTTTCACTATGTCTAGTGGATAGTAAAGTAATTATAGAAGTAAACATGATAACTAGAATAGGAATGACCCTATTGAATCCAAAAATTACTAAAACCATAGGGCTCGACATGGAAATAAAATATAGGTAACCATGATCTTATGTAGGAAGGCTTGATGGCTTGCAGCTTGTACAATCGAACTTATACTGTCCAAGTTTATCAGACTGTAAGTTTTATTGTAGAAGCAAAACATGGGATAATGATTATTCAGACAATATAATGTACTATTACATAAACGCTGATAAAAACAATCATTATAACATTATAAATTACATAGACTAAAGTAGAAATACTTGTAACTGAGACTCTAAAGCTTAAAGTCGCAAACATATCTTACTGTCGTTACTTACTTCTGAATGTGACTACTAGAAAAAAACTGAAGAAAGCCAAATGGTTTTACCTTACAGGAGCTGTCTAGAGTTTAGCAGCTTAATTATTAAGCTTTTAAATTGTAAATAAAATACTGCTGACACTTTAAAGAACTTTTAATATGTAATCGTTCAATCATACTTGTAAACCTGTAAGAATCAGTATTCATCTGCGTTAGCACGATTGCTAAGTAAGCCCCAGATTCAAAAGTAGATTCCACCTACTTGACATGAAAAGACTAATCAATAAACTGAAGTAAACATCACACAAGAAGATTTTATTCTTATTACGAAAATAAACTGTTAAGTTATTATAATTAATATTTAGCGAAACTAATTACTTGACTGTTCTTTTATTTGCAATCCATTAGCTGTTAGTAGAACACAAGTTCAGCTTTTATTGTTATCTCAAAATTTTTAATTTTTGTGAAAATTTGGGGTTTTGACATCTTCTTTCCGCAATTTGCGAGATGTGGTATGCGGGGTGCGAGATGTGGAAACGTCCTTCTATAAATTCTGTTCCCCGTAGATTTTCCTTCCTCAACTCTCCTTTCCACATGCCGGATGCGACTTCACAATCTTTATTTCTACAACTAATTATTTACGCAACAGTCTATTCTGCATGTGGGATGAAGGATGCAGAATGTAGGATGCGGGATGCGGGATGCAAGACCACAATTTCCGTATTTCCCCGATTCTGCAAACTCAAGCTTTCTGCATCGTTGATTCTTGTGAGATGATTCTTAGTCATTGATCTGTTCCCATATGCGGAACAGATTGAGACCATCAATTTCCGCCGTGATCTTTCTCCACCATTCGATCTTCTCTGAGGTTTTTTCATAGATCCTCGAATGGATCACTGACAGGATCAATTTCTCTGTTATTGGGAAGTAAGAGAGTTTACACAGAGTGGACTAGATTGAACTTTGAGCTGGATGCTCTTGCAACAACTAGAGCGAGAAGTTATGGCCGCGTTCTCTCTCTAGTGGACAGGAGGGGACGTGATATTTGTATACAGAGATGCACAATGCATATTAATGGTTGTGGGATCCCCACCATAGGTATAGTTGGAGTAAAGGTTTGTGAATACATTAATTCTACAATACAAATTTAGTTTTGAACAATAAAATGTTATTATATGATCCAAGATCCTCAGATGTAGAGAGAATCTCAACTCCACATACTCCAAGATGGTCTAATGAAGTGGCTAAATTCTAGCCAGATGACTTGTATTCATTGCCTTGCAAGTAGTGTCTTAGATTATGTCATCTCTAATATCCCTTATATGACAAGATAATAAATTTAGACATTCTAAATGAGCATGAACTAGTCTGAGAAAAATTTAAAAACACCCCCTAAATTTGTATGTATAATAAATGGGTGAATTCCCATGATATATAGGAAAATATGAAGGCTATTTTATCAATGTTATATCATGCATGTAAATTTTTTTGGCAAATCTCTCATTGAATTATATAATCTTGTAAAATATTACAAAATCTTTTACTAAATTATAAAACCTTGTAAAATCTTGGCGAATCTTTCACTGAATTGTAAAACCTTCTAAAGTCTTGGTGAATCTTTTACTAAACTTAAAATCTTGTTTAAAGTCTTGGTGATTTTTTTCATAAAGTATAAAACCATATATAGTAATAGGAAAACATATACAAAAAAAATAATTAGGAGATAAATCTTAATAAACCATTACATAACAAGCCCTCTTTTGGTGGTAGTTTGGTACCTCCCTCTAACTATTGCAATACATAAAAATTCACCATACTCTAGGAATATTCTTGGAAAACAAAAATGAAAATTTTCATCACCACAAAAAATAGAATCAATGTTAATATGAGGGCCCATCAGCGCCTTAATCCTAATTTATCTCTCCATTCTATTACAAGGCCCCATTGACACCTCATTTATGCACATACCTTACCAAAGATCATTCTAAGAGAGCAATATCAATGCATATATGTATGGTTTTAAAGAATAAAAAATGTGGGAAAATATTACCAATAAACAAACAACTCTCCTTATGTATCTTAACTCATCCCAAGGCATCCCTCCGTACTGAATTTAAGAGGAGCCAGTCAAATAATGCACAATATGGATTGAAAAAAATATCAGTGTATGGCTTGAAAGTGAGGGAAACCAAGTTAAAGTTTAGGCGATCTTCATAAGACATCATTTAACTACATACCACCTTGTTACACACGATATTATTCTAGAGGAGTGTCATAATAATAAATCCAACCTCTTCTGCTACTTTGTGGAATTTATGAAAGATTTTGATACAGTTCCTAGAAACAACCTATGGAAGAGGTTAAAAGAGTTAAAGGTTCATCTCAAGTTGAGAGTTGTCGTGATAAGATTGTACAAGACTTTAATTTCCAAATTCAAGAACATTGAGGGATGGTCAAAATATATTGCTTGTAATATTGGAGCTAAGTAAGGTTGACCCCTCTCTCCTACCCTTTTCGGCATTTACATCGATAAGCTAGAAGGTTTTTTAGAGGAAGTAGGTTGCGCCGACATGGCCTTATCAAGAATTGTCATCATCCTTCTTCTTTATGCTAATGATATTGTTCTTATGGCAAGGTGTCCCTTTGACCTTGATAAGAAATTGAGAACTCTGAAGGATTTATGCTCTAACATAGGCATGATTGTTAACACTGTAAAAAAAGAAGTAATGATTATCAAGTTGTATAAAGTCATTTTTTATAGCTTTGTATATGACAATAACAAACTAGAGGAGGTTTCTTCCTAAAAATATCTCAGAAATAATATTCATCACTAGCTCGACTAGAACTATAGCCTTAGAAAAAGGATTAATGGAGTGTGGAAAATTTATTTTAGTCTTGAGAACAACTATAAATCATCGTACCTTGTGATGTGAGATAAAAAGAATTTCCTCTTTGAAACTCTTATCACTCCTGTTATCTTGTATAGCTGTGAGGTTTGGGGGTATAGCTCCTCTAGTGAATCCAGGAGGGTTTTAAACTTATAACCTCATAATTAAAAGAAATACACCTTATCCTATTTTTCTTATAGAAGCATGTCTTTCCCCTATAGAGAGCATCAGTATGACAAGGTACTTGATGTACAAGTACAATATAAATGTCATGGGAGATGAGAACCTCCCTAAAATTGCTTTAAAATATAGTCAAAACCGCCTATGGCTCAAGAAAGCTTGGCATAAAGATAACATTGCTTAGTTAAATCATTGGGGGATAGACAAAAATGCAACTTTGCAGAATATCAATAACATTAAAAATACTATTACATCTAAGTTTAAAGAGAAAATGTGGTGCGAAAGTGATTTAGAGGTTAAAAGGAAGCTAAGATACTATAAGGAGGTCATTAACCCTAATCTAGAAGACCAAAATATCTATTTATTTTAACTAGCTTGAAGAAAAAACTAACATACCCAAAATAAGAATGAACTCTCATGAGCTTCATTGTGAAACATGGCACTGGACAATTCCTAAACCATCGTGGGAGGATAGGATTTTCCATCTTTGTGAGACCAAGAAAGTTGAGGATGAAATTCACTTTCTTAGAGTACACTGCGTACAACTACATTAGATAACAGTTTCTTAGTCTTTATTATAATACTAACCTCTCTAATCTTCTAAGTTGTCACAACAATGGTGACCTCGGTATGCTTCTTTCTAAACTTTTTGAGCATAGAAATAACTTGCTACAACAAACAAAGTAATTACTTAAGGTCCAATAGGCCAAAGTTGGTCTCAGTAGACATCAACGACCACCACCACCATCATCATCATGTTAAATATTTTCTATCATTAAAATTTAAAACACATAAATAGAACAAATATTTATAAAATATTTATTATTAAAACAATAAATAGAAATTTATCACCATTTTAATCTTTTTTAAAATGTTAATTTTTTTGGAAAATGTTTTTTTTATTAAATGAAAAGTTTTGAAAAAGTGTATAAAAGAAATTTATACAATATATATTTATTAAAAATGTTAAATAAATTTTAGGATTTGATTACCTATTGATTTTTTTTTCCAACAAACTGTGTATGTGTTACTATTCAAAGATATGGTTATGCAAATAAAAGTTATATTAAATTTTGGGATGATTTTTCCATATTGATGTTAGTGTTGAAAGATATGGTATAAGACCATAAACACGTTAGTTAATATGATATTTATAGTTTTTAGATATTTACAAAATGAGTACATCATATAATTTAGTTAGAATTATGGTCAATTTTTTTATATATTTTAAATAATATTTAAAAATAAAAAAAATAATTTAATTATTAAAAATTAAATTTATTATATAAAAAAAAGTATACCTAGAAATCAATTGATTTACATATTTCATGTTATCATAATTTAAAAAAAAAATTAGCGTAGACACAGATTGTTCCTAATAAACACAACAATTTAGTAAAGTTATCTTTACTTTGAGAATTAAATATTTATGTCATATGCCATTGATTATAAAACTTTTAATTTCAATGAATGTGGCAACATCACTTAGAGAAAGTAATGGAACTATGTTTATTATTAGTTAGATAATATGGCAATGGAAGTATCTTTATTAGATATTTAAATATAAAATAATTTTTGTAAAAAAATGTTATGAAAATGAAAATTTAGATGTTATATATTTTATAAATAAAAAATAGTTTAAAACTAATTAATTTAATTTCAATAAATATAAATAATTACTTTTATATATATCAAACATGAGTTTAACGAAAAAATAATTTAAACTTTTATAGATCTTTCTTCAATTGAAACCCATCAAGATTAAAACATGTTTTTAGAAAAAGTAATTTAAACCTTTATAGACCCATCAAAGTTAAAGATTAAAACATGTTCTTAGATATAGAATAGCTTAATGATTTTGTTCGGTTGATAGAACAATGGTGTCTATAATTCCCGAGCATGTACATGTTTCGTAAAAGTGGCACGGTACTTAAATATGTTTGGTGAACATATACCATTAAGGGTACTACAATATCCTACTTCTTTCTCGGAGTAAGACTCTCAATAACAACGAGTTCTTTGCATTTAACGATTTATAAAAACAATGGGGATGATTTAATTTTTATTTTTTTTATATTTGTTTTTATGAAAATATGTATAGAAAAATTAGTAATATATTTTTGTATTAGTGGATGGTAGAGGTGGTAAATCATCAGCCATCCTATATTGCTAGATAATATAGTTGGTAAATCCTAAGCCATCCTACGAGAAGGCCCCCTTTCCAATTAAGATAACCATTGAAACTTTTTTTTCATATTCTTCAAAATATTATTATATTTTATAAATATGTTAGATAAACAACGAAATTTTACTTAGATTACTTTAGTGAGCTTGGAAGAGATAAGGGAATCATTGAGTTTTTTTTCGGGGCTTGGCCCACTCCAACCTTTAACATGGCTGGATTTTTGGGTGTCTCCTCCCAGCTAACTCACCCCTAGTTGTAAGGGGTTTGAACCCGGGTGGCCTTTCTAAGGATACCCACTCCTTAATGAAATGAGCTAGCTAAATTTGACAAGAGAATCATTGAGATTATTTCATAGGTTATAAGTTATTTGTATCAAGAAAGAAGGGGTCTAGATGCATATGACTATAATTTTTAAGGAAAAAAAACATTTATCGAATCTTTTTCAACTATTTATATATCAATAAAATGATTTACTTAAGTATTTTATCATATTTATTAATATGTTAGTATTTGTAATTTCGAATGATAAATATTTTAAGTTTTTGTATAGAGAGTAACCTTAGTATAGGAAAATCATTGTCAAATATGTAACAATACAAACAAATAAAATCTAGTTAAAAAATAAATTTATGTTGGCTCATAAAATAAAAAATTAAACCCAAATGAAAAGTAATTAAAAAATCAATGTTAATTTCTAAAATAAAAAATTCAAAATCAACATAAATCTACCCAAACTTAATTGTAATTTTTTCTAAAATTTAAAAAAGTAGATCTCTCTCTATGCTTGGTAAATCCATGTTTAATATAAATCAATGCTAGTAATTAAATAAATCACGTTTAAACCCAAAACATAATAAAATTCATATATATATATATATACACACAAACACACACACACACTTCTTGATCTCTTTTTCTTGTTGACCTAGACCGTCTTTCTTCATGCTTAAATCATTGATTATGATTTTTATTTTGGCATGTTATTTCCATAATTTGAACCAGAGCTTCCCAAGAGATTGGTAGAGAGACATGACCAACTCGACTACTCAACTAACTAACGAATTAATGCACTATTGATAGTGGTCCGTTGAGATTACAATTCCTAACACACCCCCTTAATTTCAACTAGGACAATACTTTGAGCACTATCAATGCAAAAATATGTTTGCTGGTCTATGTCTCACTAGGATTACATTTCATTCAAAATACTTCAGCTTTACTTTCTTGCTTGAAGTTTACTTGGACTTCTTCTTTTTTATCTTATGGATCTTTATGCTAAGTAGTTTTTCGTCTTCAGCTTCTGGAACATAGTGCAAGGCTTCTTCTTCTTCTTCTTCTTCTGTTTCAACATGGTTTTTCTAGCTATCTTTTTTACCTGCACACTCAAAACTTTTGTCACAAAAAATATGAATATATTTTAGCTCTTCTTGGAGAGCATTCACATATTGGTGTTGCTCATCAAGGAAATCTACTTCATCATTCTCATTGGCTTATTTATTTGCATGTACCCACTATGCATCCTTCATTGCTTCTTCAAAAAATGTGGGTTGAGAGGAAAAAAAAGCATAATGTAGATTCTCATCATTAAAAGGAGTCTCCTCATGGATCTCCCTCAAACTTATGGTTTTTTGGATATGGAGTGGATTGTATGTTGTTGTTTCTTCTGTGCTACTATCAACTTGTTGTTGCTCATTCTGAGACTATCACTCACATCACTTCGTACTACTAGATCAACTAAAACAACTGGATCAACAACCTTTGCTGGGATTACATGATCACTAGCTGCCTTATAATCAAAGCCTTTTTTACTCTCTTCCACTTCAATGTGGGATTCTTGGCGCTTTGTGTGACTTGTAGTATTGATAGTGGTCCATTGAGATTACAGTTATTAACATGCCCCCTTAATCTCAACTAGGAAAATACTTTAAGCACTATCAATGCAAAAATATGCATGTTGGTCTATGTCTCAGCTAGGCTTACATTTTATTCAAAAAAACTTCAGCTTGAATTTCTTCCTTGAAGTGTACTTGGACTTCCTCTATTTTGTCTTCCGGATCTTGATGTTAAGTAGTTGTTGTTCTTCAGTTTTTGGAACATAGTGCAAGTCTTCTTCTTCTGTTTCAACATGATTTTTCTGGTTGTCATCTTTACCTGCACATTGAAAATTTTGTCAGAAAAAATATGAATATATTTATGCTCTTCTTGGAGAGAATTCACATCTTGGTGTTCCTCATCAATGGCATCTACTTCATCATTCTCATTAACTTCTTCATTTGCATGTACCCACTGTGCATCCTTCATTGCTTCTTCAAAAATTGTGGTCTGAGAAGAAAACATAGCATAATGTAGATGCTCATTACTAATAGGAGTATGCTCATAGATCTCCCTCAAACTTTTGGATTTATGGTTTAGGGGTTGACAGTCTATTGTTGTTTCTTTTTTGCTACACCTATCAACTGGTTGTTGCTCATTCTCAACAACTATTGCAAATTCTATGCAGCTCTTAGCCGTATCTTCCTCAAAGAGACTATCACTCACATCATTGCGTACTACTAGATCAACTAAAACAACTGGATCAACAACCTTTGTTGGGATTACATGATCACTGGATGCCTCATAATCAAAATCTTCTTGACTCTCTTCCACTTCAATGTGGGATTCTTGGTGCTTTGCGTGACTTGTAAAGTCATCTTCCTTTACAATAGATTCTTCACTAAATACTTCTTTAAGTATATTCCATGCTCTTTTTGGAGTATCAACTTCTACAATATAATGAAATAGTGAATAGCCTATATTTTCTTGTATGAGACATATGGAAACAACTTTCCTTCTTTCTTTTTGAAACTCACTCAAAGACTTAAATGAATCTCGATCTCTAGGACCTTCTTCAATTATGAAATGCCACAAATCTTAAATAATTTCAACAAATTACTTACTTTGACTGCCCATACATCATGCTCATCTCCATGAAAGGTCATCCATAAACCTTCTGGTGTTAAGAGATTTCTTACCTCTTCAATCTCTTCTGGTAGTGCTTCTGGTAGCTTCATCTTTGATTTTCTTCGATCTTCCAATCTTTTTGTCTCGATCAAAATCTCCAATAAGATTGGATAGTATGTGTGTGTGTGCTTTCAAATTTGTGAAAATATTACCCAGAAACAAAAAGAAATGGATTAGACCATTGGCTCTGATACCATGTTAAAGAAAACAAGAGAAGCAAGTACAATACATAAACACAAAGGGCATATTGATTTCCTGCGCAATGGAATTACCTTCTCAATATTAAGCAAGAGTATTTATAAGACTACATAACAACAAAACCATAGTAAATACCATGGGTCATCAAATACTATGGGTCCTTAATTTTAGACCTTAATGTGACCAACTCAATTACTCAACTAACTAACTAATTAATGCATTATTGATAATGTTCCATTGAGATTACAATTCTTAAAATATTAAGGCACTAGTGTTATGATCATAGCCATTGTACTTATTTGTTACATTGTACATTGCATTCATATGATACTTTGTAATAATAATACTTAATTACAAAGTTTTTTTTACTAACACATGGCCATTGTATTTATTATTTACATTTTATGTAAAATTGAGATCATCTCATAAATGGACACATATGATATTTGTGGTGGATTTTAAAGAAATGTAGTATGTAAATGTGAACTTTCAAGATATTATCATTTCATTTACTGTTAATGTTACTATGTTACTCATAACACTTATTTAAAAAGAAAATTTAAAAGCATGTACAATGTACAATGCTTAATCATATGCTATAATCATTTGTATCCATTTTTAGTGGTTGCATTGGTTTTGAGAAGAAAATAATGTCGTATTTTAAAAGAAAACATAGTTTGGTTTTGAGAAATTATTTGTTGTAGACTTATTATAATATACAAATAAGTTATAAATGAAAATTATTTGAAATTGAAAATATAAAATACTAAATCAATTATTCACATAGTTTGTATATATATAAATAGTAATATATTTACTTTAACATAGCATGATACAAAAATAGGTATATGGCATAAATGTTACTAATTTATAGAATATATTTCCAAAGGGTTTAGGACCATTGCTTAGCCATCATTGTTGCTTAACTATCACTCTTCTTACAAGAATGCCACATGGTTAAAAAGAATGATATGAAAAGTATTATCAATTTCACAACTTGAAAAATGTAAAAACATACCCTTTTATTTGAAAAAAATATAAAAGTTGCAATATTGGATTATGTAAACCAAACTTTGAACTTCACAAGTTTAGAAGGCTATCTTCTCATAATGGTTTTAATAGTTTTAATAATTAATACACTAGCACTACATATATATGTATAAGTACTAAATATACATAAAATTATCACCTTACATATAAAATAGTTAATATATAAAACTTAGATAATGCAAAGCAAAATATATTGTGATTGAAGACCAAACATTCATTTCATCTCAAAAATATTTATTATATACAATATAATAACTTGAAAATGTAAAAACATAATTCTTAATTTGGAAAAAAATGTAAAAGTTTCATGCTTGATCATATAACCTAGGCTTTAGGCTTAAAGTTTTGAAGGTTATATTTTTATGGTCTTCTATGTTTTGTGAAAAACATTTTACCATGTAATTGTTCTATTAGTTAAACAACCCATTACATTCATACTTATTATTAATTATTAATTAGCAATAAAAATATTATTTTATCATTTTAAGATATATTTTTATTTGTTTAAAGTTTTATTTTTTATTTTTTTCATTTTTTCATTATAATTAAAAAAACCTTATCTTTTATATCAATAATTTTACATTATAATTTTTAATTACCATTCTTTCTTTAAACATGAATAATTTCTTCATTATTATTTAACTTCAATTAACTCCTCTAATTCTAAAAATGTAAAAATACTTCACAAATATCCTTGAATCATTCTCTTATTAAAAAACTAGTTTCCTTATCTCATCCCTAATAAATCTCTTAATGATGTTTAATTTCATTATTTCTTAAAAAATATATATAAAACTTATGACATATTGCTCATTATGATTTCGTTATTCACGATTTTAGGCATCATCAAATATAATACATAATTGAAATTATGAGGAAACGCCATATCCCCCACTTAAAGTAACTTTGAATCCTTTTTCTTGGTATATCATTCCATGGATTATCTCCTTACTTCTTGCACTAGGATGTTATGCTAGGTTTTCTTCATTTACCTCTTTCATTTTCTACAGATTTAGAGAGTGTTGGTTTTACTTTACAAATATTTATGTGAATTAATTAATAAACATATAAAAATATTTAAATCTTAAGATATGTTTAACTAAACTTAGAAAACAAAAATTCACCTTTTAGTTTTTCTTTCTTATTTCATATGTTTCTATTACTTTATGAGAATAACTATAAAAATATGTTTAAAATTCAGTAAGTTATGGAAGATATTAGATCTCTTTTATTTTTTATTTTTTTTAATGTCTTATTTTATAAGTAAAGATATGTTTAAAAAGACCAATAAGTTATAGAATATATTAAGAAGAAAGAGATTATTATATTTAAATATGTCCAATTATTTATGTAAGGGAATGGAAAAAATAGTTACCTTGCAAATGAGATGATATAATGTTAGATTAACTTATTAGAATCTTAAAATAGATAACAAATTTTTAATTGTATTTTAAATTTAATTAAAGTTGAAATACTTATTAAAATATACGAAAAAAGGGTTTAGGCTATACCATCACTTTTTTATTATTATATAAAATTAATTTATATTAAATATGTTTATTTTTTAAATTATGATGTAATATAGTTATGTTAAATATGTTTATTTTTTAAATTATGATGTAATATAGTGTTTTATATAAGTTTTTCATTTATTTTTATTAATATGTTAATGATTGGTTTAATAATTATAAATTAACAAATAATTACTAAACAAAAATACAAATACCACAACCTAAAATTTCTTTATAACTTGTTTCAGATGATAATACCATATCACTTTCTCGTTATTAATGCAAGGTACACATACTACAACCTAAAAGTTCATCATTTTGTGTATGTATTTAAATACTCATATCAACATGCCACTCGAAAAAAAATAACTTGAAAAGTCTCACATATATGAATTTAGTGGCATCAACATACCATTTTATCCAACTTACTTAACTTGAGGAGTCTCACATTTTAATTCTAACAATATACAATTGTTATGTTTCTTTTTAATATTTAAAAATATGATAATTTTATTAGGTTTTGTCATTCCCATCTTAATCATATTTAAGTACTAAACTTACATTATATAGTTAATATTTTTGTTATGTAATTATTATGTTTTTTTAAATATAAAAAAATGTGATCATTTTATTAGGTTTTGTCATTTATGTCTTAATTATATTTAAGTTAATATAATAATTTACTAAAATCAGATTATATAGTTAATCATTTTGTTAATTATATACAAATTATGTATATAAATATTCACGATATTTGAAATTAGAATTTTTATTGTTATAAATAAGTGACTAATTCTTTCAAAAATATCTCACTACATCTTATTTTTTATTATCTTTTATTAAATATAAATTGTTAAAATCTAACGAAATAGTAGAGTTCCCTCATTCCTCTAATGTATACGTCTAGTTGAGTTCCCTAATTATTCTATATATATCTTAGTAATTTTCTCTTCCAAAAGAAAATGGGGGATGGGTTTTAAAGTCCCTTCTCTATTCTCAAAAGCCTTGGCTACAAAAAACGTGTGGAGATTGATTACTAGTGAGGGGACATGGGTTAAAATTGTTGTACATAATATAATTTCCTTAAAATAGTTTTGGAATGGATTCATAACTCCTCAAAGGATAAAAGGAATATGTCCATTGGATGCAAGGTTGTTATTCATACCTTCGAGATCATTGGTTCTGCCTTAACGTGGAACGTGGGAAATGGATTATCGATGTGTCTTGGAGAGGATCCATGGGTGGGAAGCACTCATAGATTCAAATTAACTTTGCATATGATAAGGGTATTGCAAGATAGAGGCTTCTTTTTCTTAAATAACATTCCTAATTTTGGAGCTTCTTCGTTCAGGTGTCAAGGGTGGCTTTTAGTGGATGATGTAGGTCTGAAAGGAAATTATAGTTTTATTTGGTTTGATTTTATAATTTAAAAAAAAAAGAAGCAATGTGAGGATTGCAGAAAAGTGGATAAGTTGGTTTGGTCTTTCTCATCTATAGGCTTGTGCACCCTAATAGAAGGTTACAAATTCTTAATTTAGAATTTGGTGAATCTAGAGCAAATTTGGTGGTGGAAAGTTGTTTGGCAATTTAAATGTCCTATGAAAACAAATATTTTCATGTGGTTCTTACTCTCTAGTAAGGCTCTAACCTGGTATGTTCTGAATAGGAAAAGTCACAAAGGACCTAGTAGATGTTATTTGTGTCAAAATGATAATGAATCAAAGTTTCATATTGTTGTAAAGTGTGATTATACTAAAAATGTATTGTTTGAAATTCAATTGAAACTAAAAAGAACGATATGTGGAATGGAAAATTTGTACAGTAGTGTATTTCAAAATTGTTTACAAATGATGATTTGAGAGATTTGAGATCTCTTCCTCTGATCGTTTCTTGGAGCATATGGCTTGCCATAAATTCTATCTGTTTTGAACACATTTCTGTGCAACTTATTAAATGTGTTATGCAAAGTATTGGAATCCTCAGTTACTTTCCTCAAGGTATTGAAAAGATAAAGATTTGTCATATAAAATAGGAAATTATTGATAAAAGTAGAAGGTGGGGATAATTTGATGGTGCAACAAATGTAGAGGCAAAGAAATGTGGAGATGGTGGACTCATTTTAATATATGATTATCATTAGTTTAGCTTCAAAGTTGGGCTAGGTACGATTTCAAACAATTTTGTAGAATTAAGTGCATTAAGGTTACTTATTTGGCTAGCAAAGGAAAAAGGACTGCAAAATATGAAGGTTTTTGGCGACTCTCAGATTATCATCAAATGGATCAAAGGTCAAAACAGGATTCATAATTTGTAGTTGATCCCTTTATTGGGATAGACTCAAAATATTTTTGACAGTATGGGAAATATGGACATTAATCATGGTTATCGAGAAATAAATCAAGTTGCATATGAACATGCAAGATATGCAGCTGATATGATGATTGGATCGTGGTTCATAACTGAAAATTTGAATAAACCGTTCACTGGTTTTATACGATCCATTTTGTAATAGCTAAAATATGTTTCATGAACATGATTTTTGCCTAACGTTTTGAATTTTTGCTTCTATCTATGGATAGTATTTTTAGAAGTAATTTTGACTTTTGGCAAAAATGTTACTATATCAAATACTGAGAAGTTATTTTCTTGGTAGTATTTCTGGTTTGTTTTTGCACAAAACTTGTTTTTGTTTTGAGAAAGTAAGGATGATATATCTAGGTCTATAGCTTATGGAAAGTTTTATAATATTTATAATGATGGAATTGTTGAAATGCACATGAAGTCTCATGAGTGCATTTTAAAAATGTAATATTCTTCTAATGAATAAAGGTTACAATTTTTTTATATGGAAAAAAAACCAAAAAACAACACGTGTCATATTGATGAATATTTCACACCATACATTCAACAAACCAATTTAACTCTCTCAACAAGTAATCAAAGTTGGAAATGACATCTAATACACATATAATAAACCTACTATAGTAACTAACTCTCTAGCGTTACCAACACAATGTGGACCCGCTGGATTTTTATTTACCACATGCGTGGAAGGATCCCTTCTCTCCTGGAATTTGACGAGAGATAACATAATAACTTCTCTCTCTGGTTACCCTCTAAACCACATTTTACAGTATATTCTTGCTTTAACTTAAGCATTCATACATTGATATATGTAAGAGATTTAGGTTACACTTAAAACCCACCGAAAAAAAAAAATGATAAAATAGTTAGTAAATAAAAATAAAAATGACTAAAATTAATCAAATCAAATTAAATCAAATGTAAAATGAAGGGAAAACCTACTTAGTTCAATAAACTTTGCACTATAATATATGGATGACCCCACTCATAAATGGATATAATTGGTATAATTCATGGATGACCCCCTCATAAATGGAGATGCTTGGAATATAAATGCATTTGAAAGGTTTAAGGTTTAATCATGATTTCTTTTGATGGCAAGTCAAACAATTTAAAATTAACATGTTTAGGGAATACCTACTTAGTTCAATAAAATTTGCACTATAATCTATGGATGACCCCACTCATAAATGGATATACTTGGTATAATTCATGGATGACCCAACTCATAAATGGAGATGCTTGGAATATAAATGTATTTGAAAGGATTAAGGCTTAATCATGATTTCTTTTAATGGCCAGTCAAACAATGTGATGATGATGATGATTAACGTCCACTGAGACCAACTTTGGTCTATCGGGCCTTAAGTAGGAAAATATTTGATTTACTTTAAAATATTGTTCATGTGCTCAAAAAGCTTGCCAAAAAGCTTTCCAAGATCACTATAGTTTTAACAAGTTAGGAGGTTATAAAGGTTTGTATTGTAGAAAATACTATGAAACTCATATCTAATGTCGATGTAAGCAAGGATCTCCAAGAGAAAGTGATTTTCATCCTCAACGCTCATAGACTCACACATACTACAAACCCTTTCCGCCCATGGAGTTTTAGGAATAGACCAACGACCTGTTTCACTATGGAGTTCATGAGAGTTTGTTCTAATCTTGGCTATATTAATTTTATTCCGTGACCTAGTTAGTACTGAGAAATACTTCTGATCCTCCAAGTTGGGATTAATGACCTCCTTATAGTATCTCAATTTTCTCTTAACCGCTAAATTTTCTTCACACTAGAATTTCTCTTTAAACTTAGAAGTAATAATATTTTTGACATTGTCAATGTTTTGCAAAATGTCGTTTTGATTAATTCTCCAATGGTTTAACCAAGCCATGATATCTTTATACCAACACTGCTTGAGGCGTATTTGGTTTTGATTTGAGTTTAAAGAAATTTTAGGAAGTCTCTCATTTCCCATGTTATTTATATTATACTTGTACATCAGGTACCTAGTGATAGAAATTCTCTCCATGGGGGAAAGACCCACTCCTATGAGGAGAATAGGATAAGGCGTATTGCTTGAAATTTTTAGATTATATGTTATAAACCACTTCTAGATTTTCTCAAGGGTGAAAATGTGAAGTTGGGTAACACTTCCATGAGAATCGGGTGCCCAAACAACATCGTGGGCGTTACTAGGCCGAATAATGGAGTTATTCAGTCGAATAATTATAGTTATTCGGCCAAATAACTAATCCTTTATTCGGCCGAATAAACTTTAATAGTAACCATTTAATTTGATGGAATGAATTGCCGGCCGGTAATTTTTACCAGCGTTTCAATATATATTCGACCGAACAATTATTCGGCCAAATAACTATTTGGCCGAATAATTGTTCGGCTGAATAATTTTTCACTGTATAAGGTCAGTTGCAGCCTCATTTTCGTTGTTTTTTCCTGCAGTGATTTGTCATCGTTGTCATCCTCCCGCCACCCATCTCGCCACCCATCTCGCTACCCTGTCTTGCCATCCGATTGGTTGGTCGTTGCTTGTAATCCCCCTCCACGTCACCCATCCATCTGACATGTACATCTGCCATCCTGGCACCCCTCTACCTGTCTAGTTTCCTCTCGGTGTGGAGCTCTGTTCGTGGAGGTCTGTTGGGCGTGGAGGTCTGTTTGTGGAGGTGTTTGTGGTCTTTTTGTGTTGTGGTCTTGATGCCCTGCTCCTTGTCTGTGAGGTAAATATGTGTGTTCATTGTAATTAAAGCAAATTCATGTGTTCATTGGTAAATATGTGTGTTCACTATAATTAAAGCAAAGTCATGTGTTCATTGTAAATGATTGTTATGTCTATTGTTCTGAATTTTGGTTATAAAAATGCATAGATCAGAAATAAACTCTATTAAATGTTCTTGCCGTTAAAATGAAAAATTATGTTTTTCTATAGCTGATAGCAATGTCGTGGTTAATATACTTCACTGTCCCTTTGTAGACGATTTAATTAGGATGTTATCTTTTACGTGGAAGAATAGTATAATCTTTTAGTATTTATGAGACTGCTTTAGTTGGGAATTAATTACATGAGATTGTACAGGCACTTTATTTCTTTATCAACAACAATGAGCTCGCTGCTTATTCCTTTATTAATTAGAAAATTTTGATTTATTGTTGTTAGATAGACTTGAACTGTCATTGAATTGATCTCACAGTTTTTTTGACATTGATAGAGTTGTAAAGTGTTGTATGAATCTTAGTTGAATGAGATAAATGTTAAAGAGTAGCATTGATACCCTGGTATTTAATAAGAGTACAAGACTGTCTTACTTTTTCTTGTCACTGCCATCTTTGTCATAGTTTCATTTGTAATATGGGAACAACTAGTCATAGTTCCATTTGCAATCTGATAGGCATTGAACTCTATCCATTTGGACAGAGTTGTTCAGATTTGTCCAAATTGACAGAGTTCAATGTCTACCAGATTGCAAATGGAACTATGACTAGTTGTTCCCATACAAAGTTCATCAACTCTGTCCAAATGGACAGAGTTGATGAAATCTATCCAAATGGACAAAGTTGAACAGCTCTGTCCATTTGGACAGATTTGAACAGCTTTGTCCAAATGGATAGAGCTAATCAACTCTGGCCAAATGGACAGAGTTGATCAACTCCCTAAGTAAACAACTTATTTCTTTATGTTTTTTCGTTGGTAGTGGATAGGATTTCAAAACCTTTTCATTTCACGTCTTTCTTGAGTCACAACTTCAGCTGTAGTGTAATAACTATATAGTTTTGTCCATAAGCTCTACTACTTGCTTTAGTCCATACAACTACTAGCCGAAGTATAAGTCCCAAAGCACTTTATGACTATCTTAGTCCATGATGCATTGCATTAAGTTCCATTGCCATTTCATGCTTTTCTGAAGCATAGAGAGAAAAGGTTAGATAAAGAAAGGCAAGTTTAAAGAAAGAATTGATTTATCTTCTTAAGGGGATGGAGACCAAAGCAACCAGAAGTGTAACGTGAAACCACAAGGATAGGCTAAACTAATGGGGGGGAATCCTTAGGCCTATGTAGTCAGTCCCTAGTCTCTCGCCTTAGTCCAAGTTGAAATCTATATGTACTTGGCATCTGATGTAATAAATACATGAAATCACAATAGCTAATTGATAGGAGTCAGTATTGAAACTGAACATGAGTACAGAAGAAGAAATAGAAGCTCTATCTACATTTAATAGTGATGCTCTCTCTAACAACTCTATAACGACTAGGTAGCTAGTAGCCAGTAGTAGTGTCTGTTTGTAGAGTAGGTAAGTACTTGCACTTGCCTTAGACTACTTTTTTATACTTAGCAAAACGTAGTTCATGCAGAGTTCATCAACTCTTTCCCTGATAAATTTATTTAGCAAAACATATTTTAGTACGATTTATATAAATTAGAAACAAAAAAACATTATTACACATAAAACATCAAATTTTCTGATTACTAATCTATTTGATCTTATGTGTTTTTAATCTAAATCATAAAAGAAACATATAACTTGTATAGTGATTATTAGTTTTCAGTTTATATTTACTATTGTATTAGGATATTGTGCATTTTTTAAAACTTTAATCTTAGTTCATATAGGTATTATAAGGAAGATATTCGTTCATCAACTCTGTCCATGGATAGAGTTCATGAATGACTACTCTGTCCATAGACAGAGTTGATGAACTTTGTCCACATGGAGTGATGAACATACCTATGTCCATGTGGACAAAGTTGAGGAACTTTGTCCATGCAGAGTTCATCAACTCTGACTCTGATCAGTTTACTTAGCATAAGGGTTTTTTATGATTTTATAGAATAATGAAATTTTTTGTAGTTGACATAAAGAAATGTAGCTTTAATTTCATATTTGATGATATTGTTTCCATTAATTTTAAAAATCTAAAATACATCAAAAACACAGATATTGCTACGTTAATTTCTCATACATCCAACAATAGTGTAGCTATTTTCATGTTAAGAACTATTAGATAATAATAGGGACATCTAGTTATTTATTAAAAACGTAGTTTTAAAAATCTAAAACACATAAAAAACACAGAGATTGCTACATTAATTTTTCATACATCCAACAATAGTGTAGCTATTTTCATTTTAAGAACTATTAAATAATATGAGGGACATCTAGGCAATAAAAACTTATTTTTTATAGTAGCTAGTTTTCTGAAGTTGAGGAGTTAACAGGCAGAATTTGAATATGTTATGAGTTGATATATTAGATAATGTTAAGGACATATGGGTCTTTATTAAAAACTTAATTTTTTAGTGGCTAGGTCTTTGAAGATGAGGAATTAACATGTAGAATTTGAATATGATATGAGTTGATTTCTGTAATCTTGTAGATATCATATCAAATGGAAACGAATAATAAATGAGCTTTAATCATTTAAAGAACTATTAGATAATATTAGGGATATCTAGGTCCTTATTGAAATATTAGTTTTTATAGTAGCTAGGCCTTTGAAGTTGATTAATTAACATGTAGAAAATGATATTTGTGTAAACTTGTAGATATGATATCCAATGGAAAGAGAGTAGCCTTTGAGACAGAAGCATAGGAGGTCATCACATTCTTCAAGAGTTGGTGTCCGAAATGGAAATCGAAGATTATTGACTTCACCTCGGGATTCAAGCTTATTGTATAGTTCACATTTATCTTATCATCGACGTGGTGATAGTGGTAGAGATGATTCCCCCTGATCATCTATGGGTGAACATGGATCTCGACCTTCTGTACGGGAGACAAGTGTGGAAGTAGAGCAAGGTTCGCAAGAGGCTCGTCATCTTACACAGGGTGGCGAAGGTCGATTAAGGATGCAATATGTCTAGCTAATTGAGGGTTGTACACCCATTACAACCTATCCATCAGATTTACCAGAGGAGATTCCATGGAAAAGTGGTCTTCAACAAACAACCCTTGAAAGTTGTAGGGTTCACTATGACAAGCTACAAAACGATCTTTCTAGTTTGGATCTCGCTCCAGAGAACAAACAAAGTATAGAGATGGTTTTTCAATCATTACAAAAAGTAATTGAGGTATATGAGGATCTTGGACCAACAACAGATGGTTTTGTTGCCTTTATGCAAAGAAGAAAGGCACAAGTGATGGGTCCAGACAAGTGGGATGTTGTGAAAGAGAGAGTGACTAGAGAATAGGCCAACTCAATGTTAAACTTCGAAAATGGCATAAAGCGGAAAGCATTGAAAGTACAATATTTTAAGCACCGTATACTTGCACATTTTTTATATGATTGGTTCCTTGCAGCCTATGGTCGGTTTCCATGGAACGATGAGGTTCCTAATTATTTTGCTAGGTTTTTTTTATGCTGGTTTTTTTTTAGGAATGAAGCCAGACTATATTGATATTCATTCTGAGTTTTATGGAATTGGAAAGGGGAGGATATGCAATCGAAAAGGTTCCCTTAGAGATCCCAGTACTCTTTGACCTCCACCTCTGATATTTCATCCACCTAGGCTTGTGACTTACAAATCAGAGATGGATCCCACATCACAAATTGGGACAACTGCAAGGCATAATGTTGCCGAAGGTTTGACTTCAACATTTGTAGGAGTTGGTGTTGGATTGATTCGAGAGAGGGCTCGAGCCACTATTCGGCAAGATTTTGTTTACAAAACAAATGATGAATTAGATTGTATGGGCATTGAAGATCTAAATGCCTATGCCAAGCTTTGTCGTAATATAGCTTCGGAAAGAATATCTAATGACACACGTCAAGTATAGGAGAGGTTTGTGTACTTTCAATATATTAATTTTATTTATTTATTTTGAGTTAAACTTTTTGTTACATTATATCTATGTATGATAAATTATTTTTTGATGTATAGTAATAAATACATTACGTAAATGTTATTGTTTTCAGTTTTCTCGATTGTTAAATGAACATAATTTTAGAGTCTCCACTAGTCAAAATGCTGGAAATGTAGAAGAGCATTTTGGAGAGATATATTTAAAATTTACACATTTATATTTATGTTTGAAAGATATTTTTTTTTGTTTTTAAATTTAATTATGTATCTTATTGTTAATTTGACTTATCTATGCAAGTTTCATTAGATTCGAACTTTTTAGATGATTTTCTATCTATTGTGAGCTAATGTTTTATTTTTTTGTTTTGGTTTTAAGTTAATTGTTAAGCTTAATATTTTTTGATTTTATTATGATTTATTTATTAACAAAATTTAAATTTTAAGGGAAGAGAACATATTGAAATTGGAGGTGAAGATATAGGTTCTTTGATGGATGTGGATATTGGCATTGAGGTAATTTTGTTCATAATTGAATTGTTCTCTGATATATATATGTTTAAATAATGTTTGACATTAGTAAATTTCTTTTATATATGTTGAATCTTGGGTTTCTTCGATCTTTTCGAGGCAAAGGAAAGACTCAATTGGACAATAGTGTTGGAATTGTAAATTTAATATTTTATTTTTTTGAACTTAGTTTAAAATAGTCTAAATAATTTGTAAGATTTATAAATTGTTTTTATATATGTTGTAGCTTGGGTCTACTCCACCTTTTAGAGGAAAAGAGAAGACTCCATTGGATGATAGAGAATTGGAGGTAATTTTGTTAATAATTGAATTGTTCTTCGATATATTAGTTTAATGTTTTAATGTTTGGATTTTGGTTTAAAGTTCTTTAAATAATTTATGATATTCATAATCTGTTTTTATACATGTTGCAGATTGTTACGAGTCCAAGGGAAGACTCTAGTTGAGGATAGTGGTGGACTTCCATTTAGAGAATTATTTATATTTTTCTTTTTATATAGATATATATATTGTAGTTGATTTGGACATCGAAGAGCTTAATTTTTGGATTATATACATGTACATGATTGTTTTTTTGAATTATATACATGTACATTGAACTCACATGTTCATGATTGTTTTTTTGGATTATCTAAATGTGCATTGACCTTAGATATTGTTTTTTGGATTATATACATGTATATGTAAAGGCTAGGAATGTTAGGAAGTTTTGATAGGTACAAATATATGAATGTATGTAAATTATTAAATTTATGTATGCTTGTTATTGAAAAGTTGAGAGTGATAGAAATGTTATGAAGTTTTGATAGGTGCAATCTAATGTTAAGAATGAATATATGGGGAATGCTAATGTTAAGAATGAATATATGGGGAATGTTAATGTTAGGAGTGAATGTGGGAATGGAGGAATGCTAGGAGTGAATGTTTTGATAGGTGCAATGTTAGAACCACTTATACTATGAAATGAGAACTATATACTATGAACGAGAACTCTACCCATAAAAACGATGATTTTTGCAAAAAAAACACAAAAAACACCCCTCAAATAGAAAAGTGTTGATACCAGTATACACATTTTTTTTTTAGGGTAAAAAATAGAGCCATGGACTAAACATCCCATATTGTTGTTTGACAAAACTTTAAAATCAACCTTAAATTGGAAAAAAAGAAAAATTCTTGAAGAGATAAATTACAACTTTCTGGAAAATTGCATATTAAAGAAAAAACAAATTTCTCTAATAATTTCACCATTATAACCATATAGAAACAAAGAAATTATGATGTGATTCATAATGAGATAATATATTAGACCATACAATAACAAATGGTTCATATAAATATTCAAAAACTCCTCTAGAGTTTCAATTACAAAAATCATACTAGAAGACATAGAAGACCCAACAGATGTTGGTGCAAACAAAACCCTAAATAAAGCCATGGATTGAAAAAGTGCTCCTTGAGGATCACCTTCATTTTTTTTTGAAGTTAAAATTTCATAATGTTTAAAACATTAACCTTTACATCCAAAATAATTACAACAAAAATGTCAAAATTAACTCTTAAACCAAAAATATTTCTAGAGAAGACACTTCTTTCTTTGATAGGGTTACAATGGCAAGCATTTCGAAAACATGCATGGCCGAAAAAAATTATTACTTTTTAATTTTTTTTTAATTTTAGTATAACTTCAAAATCAAATTAAAAAACTCAATTTCAATTAGAAACAAATAATTTTAGAAAAAATAAAATAGAAAAAACTTATGATAAAAAAATTAAAAATGAATTAAAAAAACACATTACAAAGAATTTTAAAAATATTAAAAGAAATTAAAAAACAAAAAATAAGAATAAAGAAAAACAAAAACAAAATATTAAAAAAACACAAAAATAAAAACTATAAATTATAAAGAATAAAAAAAAAAAATTTAAAAGCGTTAAAAAAACAACATTAAAAACCAAAACACATTTTAAAATAATTTAAAAACAAAAAATATAAAAAATTGTTACGAAACAATGTATAAAAAGAAACCTATTACAAGATACATTAAAAAAATATGAATAAAAACATCACTCCCTTGGTGTGCTCGAGCATCGAGCAACCACCAGCCTTTGCGCCTTACAAGGTTCACAACAATCTGTTTGAACAATCTCATACTATGTGATAACTCTTTGCGCTGCATGATCTGGTCGATGCTGAGCATCGAGCAACCACTAGCCTTTGCGCCTTACAAGGTTCACAACAATCTGTTTGAACAATCTCATACTATGTGATAACTCTTTGCGCTGCATGATCTGGTTGATGCTGAGCATCGAGCAAAGCCTTTGCGCCTTACAAGGTTCACAACAATCTGTTTGAACAATCTCATACTATGTGATAACTCTTTGCGCTGCATGATCTG
>LPNX010288343.1:4669-38414 GCA_001517045.1 Pseudotsuga menziesii
AAATTCCAACCAAGTAATGATCTTACAGTTACAAAATAAATAGCAATAACTAAACAGTATTTAACGATTGTGTTAACATACAATTATGCTATTTTAAAATTTTAAAATTTCCTGAAAAATTTGGGGTTTTGACATTAGTAGTATATTGTCATCAATGCAAACATTATATCATGCATAACATATCAACTGAATATAAACAAATGCATAACCAAACAATATCATGAAATGACAATTGAATACTTATCTTTATTTGTTTTGTGGGTAGATTCCTTTCAACTTCATCATCTTCTTGATTCATAAAAAAATTATTTATTATCCAAATTCTAAGATGGATAAGAGGTTCTTCAAGAATTGAGTTCATCATATTCCTCATCGCTTGAGGGATCTTCTTTGAATCATGAGAGCTTGATGTTCAGTTGCTCCCATATTCTCTTCTCTTATTATGAGTCGAGCTTCTTCTTGTGTGCACTCTTCCCAGAGTCTAATGAAAGTAATCACTTCCTTCTGCCACACATTCCTTGAATGAATGAATCCCATGATCATAGGAGGCCATTCAAGGTGGTTATAACAATATATTATTCTTCTTCGATTGCTTCATCATAGCATCGAACACTTTCTTTTGGTGTCTTCAAGGATGGCACATGAGAGATGATCTTTAATAGAATCTATAATGATTCTCTTAGATCTAGCCTTAGCCCCATCTCCCTCTTGCTCTTAGAACTGATCCAAGACAATTTATTCAAGGATCATGGAGGTCCTCTAATTCCATACTTGGAAGTTTTCAACTTCACCAAGCTTGTCATCAAGCTGGTGTGATAGGTCATTTTGAAATTAGAACCTCAAATGTAAATAGAAAAAGATTAGATATTACTGATTTGAGGTGTCCATCTTGGTTCAGATCTTGTTGATCTAGGGTTTGTTAGAGAAACCCTAATAATTAAAACTTGGAATCTTCGGATATGATTAGATAAAAATATGTGCCTCCTCAAGGTGAGCTGAGTAGCATACTCATTTTCCCAAAACTATTATCATAACTTCAAAATATCTGATGCCCTAGTTTTCTTCAATTTCTTCTACAGAATTGCGTGATATTGTTTCTGCAATATATACAAAATTAATTCTCCTCTGTGTCTGAAACTTCGCATTAAGTTAGCCTCGTTTGTCCTATTTCCAAACCACATGCTTCAACATAATTGGTTTCATCAATTGGGACTTATGAGAGTTTTCCAAAGGTGACTTATTTCAAGACTGTTCGGCATAGCGACATTGTACAAACTTCCACGTGTAACTGTTTTACCTTTAGGTATTGTCTATTCTCTATCTAGAAAATCATGTAAAGTTTCATTTGTACCTTCGTAGCCATAGATATAACATTTTTTTCCTAGGTGTCCTTTTTAGGGATGAATCTTGGGAGAGGCTGGAACCCTGATTTGGAGGAGTCATATCTCCTAGAATATAGGGAATTGAAGGCTGAAAACTTTATACAAGGTAAATCGGGAATTTATCTTCATCTTGTAAACATTTTCGCTCTGGATCCATCTCCAATATCTAGATATAGTGAATTTACCTAAACTACTAGTTTTAGTATTTTAGGGTTTTTCAAGTCTAGGGTCAAATTAGGATTTGACTTTCCTGAAGGTTTTCCCAACCAAAAATTTCGATTTTGGTCTCTAAATTTCGGAGGAGGAGAGAAACCATATGTTGGGCTCACTAAAAAATTCCTCTTGTGTGAAAATACCTAATGTCCCATAGCAGTGACAGGTCAAAAACTGAAAATGCCCGAAGTCAAATTATGCTTCGACAAAAAGATGCACCCTTCAATGGAGAGTTAGCCTAGCCTCCTTTTGCCGATTATATGTGGAGAGAGACCCAAAAAAATAAGAAGCCATAGAATATGCAGCTGCAGTGTCTTGTTCTTAGGTTAGCTCTGATACCATGTTAGATTTTTATCAATTAGACAATATGATCTTAGGATCTTATCTGAGAGAGTCACATGCACAACAATCAATCACAAGAGACAATAGACACAAATATTTTCCTCGGGGAAACCATAAAAATACCCACAACTTCCTCAGAGACAGAATGAGCACCAATGGCAGCAATAAAACCCAAAGACAGAAAGATGATCTCCAACAACTATTCTCTCTCTCTCACTTGTGTGAGCTCCTCTTCTCTCACCTATGTGCTATAGCTGGGTGAGTGTGTGTATCAAATAGAGAGGCTCACTCTCTATTTATACTAGTTTCCAAATTAACAATTACTTACCAGGGTCGACTTCTCTAGGAGAGTCTAATAACACTAGTGCCCCTCAACTGTGGGGACTTTGCCCCCAACTTACAAAGGAGGGTTAACCTCTATGAAATTACATGACTTGATTACATTAATTATTCTCTCAATAGGAACATTAGGTTTTAATTAAATACAATATATAAAATATACAAGTGAGTACATTCCGAAGTTACAAATACATCAACACTAGTTTCCTAGGTTGGGGGTGGAAGCTTTGGGATTTGGAAGAAGGGGGAAAATAAGTGATGTTTGAACATTAGAATGGCATAAATATTTAATAAAGGATCTAAATAAATAAATACAAGGGAAAATCAAAGTGGAAATTGATCATGAAGAAAAACCCCAGCAGCAATATGACGATAGTAAGAAGTTGAAAAGTAGTCGAAAGACAGAACAATATACGAAATACATTGAAGGAAAACTTCTAGACAAACAGGAAGAAAATCATTGTATCTGAAGGCATAGCAAAGATCTTAAGGAACAACTTAAGAAGTCTAAAGATGACAGAAAATCACATGTAGAAGTGATTAAGAAGTTTCAAAATGATAACATGCAGTTAGAAAACAAGTTGGAATGCATACAGAACAAAAACTTAAAACCTGAAGAGACGAAAATACAACTTTATGCTTAGACCAATGCTAAAAAAATGACACTCGTAAAAGAAAATGACATTGCAAAAATTCCAATGGGAAATTTCGAAAGATAGTAGTACCAATGTGATCAAATATCCTAACGATAGATCAGTATGGAATGCCAACAGTCCACAGCAAATCAATTTGGGATGGATTGATTCGTCCACATATCGGAAGTTGTGCTCAACTCTTAGTAGTTTGTATCGACATGTTTCGTCAGCCGTGACATCACAAAAGATGATGCAGAAACATTATAAGGCTTTGATGACAAAGCCTTTCCAAGGGAGTGGCAATGTAATAAACTTAAATAATAAACAACAAACAATAATAATAAACATCAACATATATATAAAATAAATAATAATATATAATAATAATTAATAATGTCTTAACGAAACGACATGACTCTTAATGAAAGGGTATTCCACCAAAATATAAATAATGGGCCCTCAATTGTAATTTGGACTTACCTATCAATTAATTCATATTTTATTATCTACGGATATGTGGGCTATTTCATAAATTACTTAATTACGAATATCCAATTATGGATGTTATAGCCACATGAAGCGAACAATTATTCGCTCACACAAATAATTATTACCAAAAGACTTGGAATATTGAATACGCCATAATAATATATAAATTGATGATAGGATAAAGGATACGATAAAAGATATGATAGATGATTACAATGGTTGATAACTCGCCTATTAAATAAGGCTTAGGGATCGTAAGTGAAAGGTCATGTCCTTTCATGTTAAGTATAATTAATTATGTTTATTATTAATTATTTAATTATTATATTTATTTTACGTTCGTTACATTGCCTTCCCCTTAAGGGAATCTTTGTCCTCAAAGATGTATTGACCTTAATATCTGATTTAATTTAATCTGTTGTCTCAGGATTTTTTCCCTTTTTATATTTTGCGACATTTGAGGAAATGATCTGATATGAATTAAGGATTCCCCAGGATAATTGTCGCATTGGATCTGCTGTGGTCCATCCCATATGAATTTTTATCAGAGCTCTGAGATCTTTTTGTGGGATGATTCGTCTCAATTGTTGCTCAGTCTGTTGATATTTTCGCATGTCCACATAAGTCTTCTATGAATATGTGGAAATTGAACCCATGTGTTAGAACAATTACACTCACAACAATGGCCAATTACACATGCAAATTATTCACAAAAGGAGACTGAATATGGAGCTGAACACTAATCTGTATTAAATAAGTGTACAATAGCCAAAGCTGTGAAGTCATAGGCTTCCACAATAAATAATTACATGAGATATTTGAATGCATGAAGATGCGATTCAAATTTAGTCAAAAGCAGGGTTACTAAAACTAAGCAAATCCCCCATAGGTGCATAAAGCACATTCCAAATCTGTCTAGGAGCTCACGAATTGGAAAAATCAATTAGGCAAGCTAATAGGTGGTGGAATGACAACTCATACATGCTTTTCATAGGAGAAAAGAGTGGAGGAAATTAAGAACAAAAAACAAGTTAACTTCACCTAGTCAAACTTTCCCAATTGCCTTAAAACTAAAAAAAAGTAGGCAATAAAGTAGAAAAAGCAGACATGCGCTAGGGAGGCCAGGAATAAAGCAGAATTGATTCCAAGAGGTTTCGCAAGTGCTCCATGACTCAAATTTAGCAAGTTTGACCACTATGGATGTGTGGAGGACAACTTGCATAAGGTGGAATATGGAAACTAGGCAAATAAGACAAAAATTGGATTAATTAATGTCTAAGGTAGCTAACTATGGGTTGATTATTCTAACACCCCCCCTTAAGCCTGACTTATGAGTAAAAATATCAAAAAGTTATAGGGCCTAGCAACAAGGCTTAGTCACCCTTTACATACTGCATATCCATTTAACCAAGGAAAGAGGCAAAAACCCAGTGGGAAAAATCCTCCCTTAAACATGGACTGTAAAACAAAATTTGGAAATCTTGTCATCACTCATGCTTCAAAGCATGATAAAAAATCCCCAGCAGTGATTTGATATTGCTGAATTTCTTCTCACAAAAAACTTTGGTGAAGATATCTGCTACTTGTTCTGAATATGAACAGAAGAGTAGGTGAATGGTGCCATCATGCACAAGCTGTCTGATGTAGTGCATATGGATCTCAATGTGTTTGGTTCTCTGCTTCTGAACTGGATCATTGCAGATTCGAATGGTACTCTGATTATCACAGTAGATATTAATTGAGTATTCTGATTCGAAGCCACACTCTCCAAGTAACCCCTGCAACCATAGACATTGAGTTGCTGCATTCACAACTCCTCTGTACTCTGCTTCTATAGATGAGAGTGCAATGGCACTTTGTTTCTTGCTTGAACAGCTGATTGGACCTTCTACAAGCATGAACACATATCATTATGTTGACTTTTGATCTGTGTTGTCACCTTCCCAATTACTATCAGTAAACCCAATCAAATCAAGATCAGATTTTGCTTTATAGAAGATCCCACGAGTCCTTGTTCCCTGAACAAAGTTAAGGATCCTTTTGGCTGCTCTTCAATGGGTCTCATGAGGTTGATCCATGTACCTTGAAGCCACACTTACTGAATAAGAAATATCAGGTCTAGTATGTGTAAGATACAACAAACATCCAATCAATTGCCTATACATTGTATTGTTTACCATAGGTGAAGAATAAACTTCTTCAAGCTTAACTCCTGAAAGGAAAGGAGTCTTGCGTGGCTTGCAATCCTTCATTTTGAATTTGTTCAGAAAATCCAAGGCATACTTGGACTGATGTAATTTGATTCCTTCTTTGGTTTGAGCAATCGTGAGCCCCAAGAATTGGCTCAATAAGCCCAAATCTGTCATTGAGAAGGCATGGTTCATTGCATCCTTCAAGGAGGCAATCTCATCCTTTGAGCTTCCTGTAATGAGAAGGTCATCAACATATAAAAAAATGATCATTAATGAACCATGAATTAGCTTCAAATAGACATTTGGATCTGATTTGCATCGAAAAAAATTCATTGATAGCAGAAAGCTATCAATCTTGGCATACCAAGCCCTGGGGGCTTGCTTAAGCCCATACAATGACTTCTTTAGCCTGGACACAAGAGATGGGTTAGTATAAAATCATTGAGGCTGTTGAATGTATATCTCTTTAGTGAGATATCCATTCAGGAAATCACACTTCACATCCATGTGATGTACTTCCCATTTCTTTGAAGCTGCAATGGCTAAGGCTAGCCTGATGGAGTCCATCTTTGCCATTGGTGCAAATGTCTCATTGTAGTCTATGCCATGAACCTATGAGTAGCCCTTGGCTACCAATATAGACTTGTAATTCAGAGGTGAACCATCAGCATAAAATTTGGTTTTGTACACCCACTTACACTAAACTAGCTTCCTCCCTGGGGGAAGATCAACCAGCTCCCTAGTGTTGCTCTTCTGGAGTGAGCTGAACTCTTCTTCCATGGATGTTTTCCATCTTGGATCTTTTGCTGCATCTTCATATGTCTATGGATCTGATTCAATCATCAGATAGCAATTCTCTGCAAACATAGGATCTTTCATGCACGGAGCACTCTCAAACTGAGGTCTAGTCCTCCTAGGATCATTAGGATTTCCAGCTAGTTCTCTAGCTGCATGAATGGTATTGGCTGCCCATTTTGGTATTGTAGGAATATTAGGATCTGAAATCAAATAATCATTATCAAACATATCAGAATCAGCATGTTCAACTATCTTTTCACTTACATTCAGAGGTTCTGGTGGTGAAGAGGATTCTCCAACTTCCACTGCTGCTAGGGGCTCTTCTTGAAACTGAACACACCTTTAAATGAAGGATTGTTTTGTGCTCAAATTGATCAGCTTGTACCCTTTTGAATATTCAGAGTACCCAACAAATAGACACTCTTGGCTTTGGGGCTGCAAAGCCTTCCTCTTTTCTGTTGGAATTCTAGCCCAAGCCTTGGAGCCAAAAATCCTGAAATGGGTCACATCTGGCTTGTGCCCACTCCATGCTTTGAAAGGAGTCATACCATCAAGTTGTTTATGAGGCACCCTATTCTAGATATAGGCTGCATATTTTATAGTTTCTGCCCAGTACTTTGGTGGAAAAGTCTTAGCCTCCATCATGCAGGTTGCCATCTCTTTCAGTGATCTATTCTTCCTCTCAGCAACACCATTCTGTTGTGGTGTGTAAGGGATAGAATGTTGCATCTGAATACCTACATCTGCACAATATTGAATAAACTCAGAATTGAAATATTCACCACCATTTTCAGATCTGAGGACCTTGATTTTCCTCCCAGACTGGTTTTCAACCAAAGCCTTAAAGACTTTGAAAAGGCCAAAAACTTTAGACTTGTGTTTCAGGAAGTAAACCCAACAATACCTGGAAAAGTCATCTATGAATGCCAATGCATATTTTGCCTGACTCATTGACACATGATGAAATGGACAAGCAACATCACGGTGGATCAACTCAAGAGGTGCATAGGTTCTCTCATGACTAGCTTTCTCAAATTTATGCTTTGGGTGTTTTCCTAGGATGCAACCTTTACAGACTCCTTTGGAAAACTTAATCTTTGGTAACCCTATGACCATTTCTTTTTCACTAAGATCAGAAAGGTACTTGTAATTTAGGTGGCCAAATATTTCATGCCAAAGCTTGCTTGCCTCATTAGCATGAATCAGAAGACCAAAGGGGTTTGAGTAGGGTAGGAAGTGTGAGAACATGTATACCTTCGAAGTGTGATTTGCAACTCATTTTGCAATGAATTTACCACTTGAGATCTCTGTGATCTCAAATTCATCAGGGGAGAATATGACCTTCTTTGGAGACCCTGTGTGGGTCACCTGATACACTGATAAGAGGTTGGAGGCAAGACCTAGAACAGACAGCACATCGCTGAACTTACCATGGTCAAGATCAATCCTCCCTTTGCCCAAACTTTCAGTGAGAGAGTCATCTCCCAGTACTATTGGTGGACCTTTCGACATGTCAAGTGAGGTGAATGCCTCCTTGGTCGAAACCATATGTCTTGAAGCTCTAGAATCAATGATGAAACTAGGTGATCTTGATGTGCCAGCAACCAATGCATGAACTCTCTCTCTGTCTTCTGAACTTGATCCTCCTTCCCTCTTCTTTGAGCTGTCTGGAAGGGAGATGCCATTCTTCTCTAGAAGTTGGGTCAGCATGTCTATTTTCTTTTTCATGCAGGAGCTTTTAGAATGATTTCCCTTACTGCAGTATGCACACTTGCTCATTTCTCCTTTGTTCTTCTTCTTCTGGGCGTTCTTCTTGGAACCTTGAGGCTCCTCTGGAGACTTGTTCTTGTCTCTCTTTTGCTAAGGTGGACTTTTAGCTTTCTTATTGCTTTTTGAATCCACCCTCAAATCTCCAGCAACCAGAGCTTGGTATTTGGATGGTTTGATGGTGCCCATCATCACCAATTTATCTTGTTCTTGTGTAAGAGATTCCATGAAATCTGCAAGGCTAGGCATTTTCCAGGCTCGAGCTGTCAACTTTGTGGCATAGAATGTAGAAACAAACACTGAATAGTTAGGGCCAAGCTTTGAGAGTATGGCCAAGACTAGCTGATCATCCTTCTTTTCGATCCCACATTGTTTTAGCTGCAAAACAAGTGCTTTGAACTTGGAAAAATAGAGTTGCAGGGATTCAAAGCTACTGGGACTCAGGGAGATCAATTCATTTTCAATTTGATGTCCCCTCATCTCATCTGTCTTTCCAAAAATATAAACAAGCTTCTCCTATACTTCATTAGGTGATGTCAATCCATCAAGATGGAAAAGGAGGTCTCTAGATATACTCAAACACAGGAGACCATAGGCCTCATCCCTCCTATTGTGCCATTTAATCTTCTCTATAGCTGCATTGGGCTCTGCTTCTATTTCCATAGTCACTCTATAGAGGCCTTTCGCTCTCAACAGTATCTCCATATCTGCTTTCCATTCAAAGAAGTTAAATGGAGTCAAGATGATCTTCTGAGATTGATCCATAGCTCAGAAATTTTCCCGTCAGTCAGCAGAATGCTCCCAGTCAATGATGTCGAAACTACAAAACAAATTGGAAGGAGATAAATCTATCTACAAAGGCTCTACTACCATGTGGAAATGGAACCCAGCTGTTAGAACAATTACACTCACAACCATTGCCAATTACACATGCAAATTACTCACAAAAGGAGACTGAATATCACTAGTGGAAAATGAGAGATTAGTGACCAGGAGACCAAAAATTTTGGTCACCACAGTTTTTTTCAAGGGATAAATGACAAAAATTGATAAATTTATGTGAGATAATTAAAAAGGACCAAGATAAATGACCACTTTTCGTCACGTGTAAAAACTAAACTCAAAAGACCAAGATAAATGACCAAATTTGGTCACGGGGTATCTAGACTAAAAATGACCACATAACAATTGGTCATTATTTGGTTATTTTTAGTTGTGTCACTCCAGCAAAGGAAAATTACAATTTTGACAATGAATTTGTACAATTTACTAAATTCTAACACGACATGTGGATTCAGAGGGGGTCTCTGAATCCATCTGCCATGTTAGAATTTAGTAAATTATAGACCTCCTCATGTATGACAACTTAGCTATTGACACCAATTTAACTATCATGATAAAAAACGTTTGATACACTACTAAAATAGGAGTGGTTTTGAAACAATTTTTTAAGACAATAATTTAATTAGGTCTCTATTCTACCGACTTTTTTCTTTTCCTTTTCATTTCAATTTTTTTTTGTCTCAAGAGGAAAGTTATGGCGGCAAGGTGAAGCGTAATTGGGGTTGATAACATTTTGGGTTTCAGTAAAACATTACTTTTCATTTCACTGGAAAACGGATGGGTTTTATAGAGAAGCTGATTGGAAATGGTTTAGGTTGATAAAATTCCAAATTCAAAGACTGCTTGCAATCAAGATTGAGACAACTAATTATTGTAACAGAGCCCATTTAACAAGTGTTTTCTTTAATATATCAAACAATTTCCTTAGTAATCCCATCGATGAATATGTTTTCATGCAGAAGAACCCAAATGAACTGTGTTCTTCTATGAAGCACTTGGCTCTTCCTAGCTATCAAGTGGGGAGTTGACCCCAAATGGGTACTTGAACCCTATTTTTAGGTTCTTTTGGGTACGTTTTGGTTCTTTTGGGTAATTTTTGGTTCTTTTGGGTTCTCAAGGGCCACGTTCTCTAAAAAAAAATGCTAAATATTAATCTTACAAAAGCTAAAAATAACAAGGAAAGGGTGGGTTCCTCCCCCCAAACCCTAATCCTTCACTTACCTCACATTCTCATGCACTTAAATGGGAAAATTAGCCTCTTATTTTTACCATTATATTTCTAGTAGTGAAGGGGAAGAAACAATCTAATAGTATAGGGAGAAAATAGTCCAGCAATGAAGGGATTTTGTTGCTATATATATGTTTATTAAATTTATTTACAAAATATTAATCCTTACACTTTAAATGGCCTTGTACACTTACTTTCTCGAATATTTAGGTTTAGGTATGTGACAGAGTTTAACTTTGTTTGTCATATATTGGCCAACCACTTGAGATGTGGCAAACCATCCAAGACTGGAAACTAATTCTTAAAATTGCATGTACCATTCTACTTAATAATATCATAGTATTGAAAACAGTGATAGAAAGAATTATATATTTTAGTGGTTTGCTCATTTCTTTTTACTTTTTGAGACCTTTTGTCATTTGACCAATGTATAGACAAAACAACATTCCCGCGAGCCTGTTTTTTACCGCCAAGTTCAATTGTTCATTATTTGAAGGCGTCTTTCCCTTTATCTACCCTGAAATTCTTTTTGGATTGCTGGAGAAAGGAACCATCGAATTTTTGCGCAGAAAGATGCTTGGAAAATGGAGCAAAACGACCTTAATACGAGGTTCTTCTTATTTATTTTCAAGTCTTATTTGTTAGTTGACCTACATTTTGGGGTTTCAATAAGCTCAGCATTTTAGTTTGTGTTGGAAGTGCCTCGGATTCGAACCTTACTTTTGATTTGCATAATCAAGGCCTCAAACAATCGTTACTAATGAACCCAAATTGAGTTTTTTGGGGTTTTGCATAGCAAATTAATGTTTTCAGTAGGATTTGGTGTTTGATGGGTTTCTGCTACGATTGAATGATACAGAGTTGGCCGTAGCAGAAATTTTTGTTTTTATTTTGAGTCTCATAGCAGTTTGAATCACTTGTCGAGTCTTGGATTGGAAACTAGTAATGATATTATAGAAATTAAAGAGTATATTGGCAGAGGTTTTTGAAGATCTTCCCCAGATTACATTTATATTAGCAGTGGATTTTAATTATCTTCCTGAGATTGCTTATGCTGGGTTATTGGGGTTACGAATTCCTTCATCTATTAGTAACTTTGATTTTTGTGAAAGATTACGGTCATTCTAAAGAAAGGGCTTAATGTTTTGAAATGAACAATATGGGATCCAGGCACCAATTGATTTGAGTAACTTGTTGAATAGTTGATAATTGAGACTGAAGATCAGTCAAACATTTTGCAAATATTATATATGATTTCTTGAAGTAGAAGATTGGACAAGTTAGTGGGTAGCATAGTTTGCATCAAGTGGTGAGACATATGGGTTGGTTTTTGTTTGAGAAAATGGTCGTCCATCAGGCATTTTAGCCGAGGGGTAGAGTTGGTTTCAGACATTGCGAATAGCCCATGTAGATTTTTTTGAAGATTGTGCCTTTTATAGGAAAGTTCCCTTAAGACAGACCAAGATCAAACTTCCAATAGACAAGTTATTTGAAGAAGAGATGAATTTTTTCCCTTAACAATTTTGGAAAAGGTTGCACGGTGATTAGACCAGTCAATTCACTGGGATCATAGTTCATTTCCACTAGATAATTTGTTAAGAAACTTGCTAAGACAAATCTTTTATATATTGCATGATGTTAAGTCGATTATAAAACACCTTGCAGAAGGAACCATGTCTAATTCTAGCAGTGATTCAGTAAGAATATTTTGAGGATTGTGCATCATACATTAGTTAGATTGCACTAGAATTGATAAGTTTCAGATGATGGGGAAAAGGTCAAAGAGCATGCCAAAATCAACAACTCATCAGTTATTCAAGACTACGACCAAAAACATGGTTGATGACTTATAGGGAATGTTCACTGAACTGCAACAGGTCAGGAAAGAGAGCCGAGTCAATGATGCTCTAGTTTTGGAGGAGCAGGTTCATCAATTGCTGTGGGAATGCAAAGCTGAGCTACATGAGGAATCGCCTACTACATCAATGCTGGTCACTTTCTAACGTCTTTTCCAAAATCTGTTTATTCTTATTTATTTTCATTCAGTAAGAACAATAGAAGGGTCAATACATTGTAGATAATTCTTTGAATCAACTTTGTATCCTATTGAAGTAAAGGTTTATGAGCTTCCTGGGTTCATGGTTATCAGATGAAGGTGCCATTATGTTTTCCTTGTATCATTTATTTGTTCTGTTGACCTCTTCAATCATTATTCTATGTATAATGCTAAAGTCTAATATTTGCAACAAGTAACAAGAGTTAACATATCAAGATATGGATAGAATAAGTTGTTTATCAAATAGTTCATTATCCTTATTGTTTGAGTTTATTATACAGGAAGCAAGCCTATGTTTGTCAGATTTGTCTAGTGATATGTGGCGTTTGTTGCAACTTCATGAAGAGGAAGATGATGCTACCAATATTCTTGTAGCACCATTCAACTCTAAGATTCAACTTAATGAAAATACCCTTGAAGCTGCTAATCCATCTAGTTTTCAAGAGGCAATTCCACCCAATGAAATGCGAAAGGTGTTGCCAAATGATTCTTCATAATATTAGTGTACAGTTGCTGGAAATAATTTGAAATTGTTCTAAAAAATTGTACAATTTGGTTGTCTTTAGGACTTCTATGTGGACCACGCTAATGCAGAAGCACAAAACATTGATGGGACTAGTAGGTCTAAAAACATTCATACAGAATCATTAATGCAAACTACTGATGAGAGCTTGGAAGAAGCGGCCCAGATGAATTGAGATTTTGATCATAATATATGCCTCTATTTAGACCCTGAGGTTGAGGAAGAGCATATACCTAAATTTTAAGGTCCATGCCCAGGAATTTCTCCTCCTTCTAAGGCTTTCTTAGGCCCCAAATGTGCCCTTTGGGATTGTCCTAGGCCTGCTCAAGGATCAAACTGGTGCCAAGACTATTGTAGCAATTTTCATGGAATGGTGGCTTTGAATGAAGGTCCACCATGCATGGGACCTATTTTACGACCTGGAGGCATTGACCTGAAGGATGGCCTTCTCTTTGCTGCCCTTGGTGCTAAAACTATGGTAAAATATTTTGGGATTCCTAAATGTGAAGGTGCCGCAGCAAAAAAATTACCCTGGAATGCACCTGGTATGGTATTAACATATCACAGTAGGAATACCTACTGCATGTACTTACACATTTATGGAAAAATACAAAGAAAAATGACTTTAAAAGTCATGGATAACATGATTTTTTAAAGTCTCATAGGAGCTTATTGCTTTTAGAGAAACTAAATTTGTTGATAAGGGTACTTTGATTAGATACATAAGGTATTATAGTTTCTTCATTGTCTGGTATTTGTCTTATTTTTGCAGAGCTCTTTGACTTGTTTGTTCTTCAAGGGGAAGTTATTAGAGAGTGGCTCTTTTTTGACAAGCCACGAAGGGATTTTGAGAGTGGAAACAGAAAGCAATGATCATTGCCAGATTATAATGCTCGTGGATGGCATGAATCAAGAAAGCAAGTCATGAAGGAAATTGGTGGGATGAAGAGATCATATTACATGGATCCTCAGCCATCAAATCAGTTCGAATGGCATCTTTATGAGTATGAAATGAATAACTGTGATTCCTGTGCTTTATATCGGTTGGAGTTGAAGTAGGTTGATTCTAAGAAGAATACAAAGGCAAAGGTAATGGGAGATTATGTCAACACTGAAAAGGTAACTACAAATTAATTAATTTCAAAGGAAAAGGTAATTTAATTTGAATATATGAAACATTAGGTGACTTGTGTACATTTTCTGAAGGTTTAGTTTTCTTGCATGATTTTATTAAAAGATAATAAAAAATTTTATTTTCATCCTACCAAAAGGACATATTTCTTCTTTAGGTTTAAAAAATAGACCCAACATAACCCCAAATTATATCAGCATAATTTCACATCAATGAGATTACATTTCCAGTTGCAGATTGCTTATTCTGTTAAAAAAATCATCCAAGTTAAGTTTTTTATAATGCTTGGACATGAATTTGAAAGTGATTGCTTAATTGACTATTAATGTATTACTGTAATTGTTGACCAGAAAGTAATTCAACAATTATATAAATTTATGTCTATTCACAATATTCAGAATGCTTTCCATATTTGCTTTATGTATAAGAGTCTTTTTAGCCTTTCCTTTGAATCAGAAGAATGAATAATAATTGTATTGCCTCTTATTTATTTTAAGAGGCTGTTATTTGTTGCAAACTTAGTAGACCTTTGTAGGCATTCAATATATATGTTTTTAAAACTATGAAATACATATCCTTGGGAAACCCTTGACCCACTAGGAAGTTCCAACTTTTGCCTTGTTTCGAAGATGTTACCCATCATAAATTGTATTCTTCTTCAGCATTAAGAGCTCAAGATGTCAATGTGGGAATTGATCCTATGTGGGGAGGATATCACTTGTCTTAACTTCCCTGGCTAGACGCAATTCTTGTAGGATTTACAGAATGATGAACAATTTTAAACATGTACACATGCAATACCATCTAATGTATGTATATGGTCATCTGATGTTGAAGTACATCATTATTTTTTATTAGGCTATAAACATTTTTGTTGTGGATAAGTTGTTTATTCTGCCATGATTAGGTAGGTTAGAGTGACTCTCAATTATGAGTGCAAGGAAATATAATCTCACTAAGTGAACTTGCTGTATAAATTGGCATGCGACATGCTATAACATACTTATCTTCTAGGCTGCCTTCAGGAGCCAAATAAATTTATATGTCAGAAAGGGTTGATTTCTAGATAATATATATTTCTTTTTATTCTTTTTTATTCCAGCTTGTGATGCTAATTAGGGCTTCACTGTTATACCTAGAACATGCGTCTTTTCTTTCCTCTAGCATGAATTGATCATGCTCTTTCGTGGCTAACTCATTTATCAGTTAGTTTAGCTTACTTCATGCTTTTGTAGGAGCCCTTAGTACATCTAGAGGCGTCATTGCTGATTGTACTCTTTTTAGTTTCTTTGACCTACCTTTTTGGTCATTTGTTGGACAGTAATATATTTATCTTGTTTTTTTCTCTTCCCATTCTTTACCGGAATGTATTATTCTATGGTGTGCAGCAGATAGTTGAATTTACTGCAATTTTCCTATATTATTTATGAATTATACATGCCGAGTGTCTGAGATTGAGTTTCCTTTGCATCCTTCTAGCCTTACACATTACAGACATGACTCCAGCAACAGTTCTTCCACTGTCAAAGTTTCCTCGGGTTTATTTTCATGCAGCTGGGAAGAATCGGAAACAAGTATCTGAATTTGAAACATTTCTTGGTTATCTCCTCAAAAGGGACAAGGTAAGCCGTCAGTTTTACTGCCTCTTTACAGTTTCGAAAGGTATAGGAGGGTTTGCCTACTTTTCATTGCATTAAATTATTATTGCATGGCTGTAAAGAGTGACTAATTCTAGAAACAACATTTATCTTGTTTTTAGTTACTTCTATAGCAGACTAGACAGTAGTTCAGTTAATAATGGCAACATTCATTCAACATGTTTGATCCCAAATTAAGTGAAGCATGCCCAAAGGATCTATAGATCTAAGGATATTAATATGCAATTGCAATATGATTATCAAATTCCCATATGATGTTAATTTGGTTTAATTGTTTCTTTAAAAAAATGGTGGCCTAAAAAAATTGTTTCTTGTATATCGTCTGTGTTAAAGGTTGTTGTTTTTCATTTTGGATGGTATGAGTTCCTTATAACACCACCTGCTGGAAATTTTGATCGTGTTGGTGTTGCTTATCTCCTTATTAAATCTCCTAGGGATGGTGAAGTTCCAGGTTGTTGCTGCATCATAATGATAAATGGTTATTAGTAATCAGATTTGTTTTCTCTGCTTTTCCAGTTATATTTTCATTATTTGATTGTCTTTTATTGAAAAATATCCTTGCTGATAACAAAGGTTTGCTGGTCAGATAACAGAATTAGAGAACCCATGCTTGCTCAAGTGGATGTTGTAATTCGGCCGCAGAATCTAACTTTATACTCCAGGGTATTGCATGATCATATAATATCTGAAGATTCTCATTCTAAGGTGGTTGTAGAGGATGCTTACTTTGAGCCACAAAATTCTCAAACATTACATCTAAGGCTGGTGAAGGGAAATGCAACTTGTGGGATCTTTAATGACCATCAACAAGGTGGACCTTACCCGAATGTGTTAGCTCCACCTGAACACATAATTCCTTGCGTAGAGCATCTGAAAATGTCAGCAGATGTATTCAGACTCTTACCTTCCAATGCTCACAATACTACGAGATTAGAGGGAAGATCTTTCCTTCTTAGGGAGTCTCACAACTCACTCCAAGTCTCAAAGGAAGACGAGGATTAAAGATTCCTAGCCCTCTTGTGTCAGGAGATGTTTGGTCTATGCCATTATCTTGCTTGAGACAAATCTTGTAAAGAGACATATAGCAGGTTGCTTATTTCCTACTTACCTCCAAGTTTGAGGAAGAGACTCTCTGACCAACTTACTAACATAGTTTTTATGTATGTATGTTAGATAGTGCAAATCCCTCTACCTTACAATCATAACAATATTTATTTATGGGCTCAAATTTTAGTGCAAATGTCCCAATTCAATGTGATTTGGTTCTTGTACAGTGGACTGGTGTTTTTCAGGAATTTGTGTTGGTGAAATGGATATTGGCCATTTTTGTTCAATTTTAAGCATTTATTTTTTCTATTTGATGTGTTATTTCCTTAAAATGACTTATCAACATATTTCCTCTAATATTTCGAGGTACTTGGGTGGAACCTTTGATGTAGAGTCATTGGTAGAGAATTTGTTACATCATCTTCCAGGAAACTTGGCCATCATTATAAATGTATATGACACAACCAATAAATCTTTTCCTGTGCTGATGTATGGTACGGGCTCTAATAGCCACCACATAAGCGAATTGGATTTTGGAGATCCTGATATAAAGCATGAACTGCCTTATGGGTATGTCTTGTGAATTTTTAATAGTCAATGGTGTGTAAGTAGTTTTATCAGATGGCATTTCTTGTGAATTTTTGCATGATATGTTTGTGAGGAAGTCAGATTGTATCAATAAACATTCCCATTACACATGTACAGATATTTTGTAAATAAGAACGCACCAATTCAATGGATTCATTAATAGCCATTACAAGTTAACTTAGTACTATAATGAGTAGATCTTACAAATTGTGTTGGGGGCGTTCAGTTGGACTATGTTGAGAATGGTTTCTCTTTTATGATGAATTATTGCTTAATCAATGTTCAGACATTTAAGACAGTTTGATTTAAAATTTTATTATGGTCATTGTTCCTGAATCCCTGAGACCATGGATCTACAGGATTCTCGTCACAACTTTGTAGACTTCTCATTTAATTTTACTGTTCCCTTTGTTAAAAAGTGTATGACTTGTGCAGCCGCTATAAATATTTACATTACATTACATATGTAGATAGATTATAAATAAAAACATGTCAATTCACTAATAAAGAGTTGTTACACTAGCACAGTCCTTGTTACTTGGTATGAACCTTGTGGGTAGCTTACACGCATGAATAAATTTTACAAATTGTGTATGGGACACAGTAGGACTTCAGTGAGAATAGTTTCTCCTTTATCTGCTATATTGCAACTTCAGTCATATTGAAACAACTGGATGTAAGACGTTGTTGCAAGGAACAATTTCTTAAAAGGAAAACACTAGAGTACAAAAACCCTTTCTGCCATAACTGCAGAACTTAACACTTAAATTACAATTATAAACAAGAATGCGCATACTTGTCCCAAAAATCACTTGTTTGACCACTGGAATTCAATTTCTAGACTCCGTGATTGGCCCGCCTTATTCTTGTCTGGTAAGAGAGTGTACTCGCCAGCAATCACTCCCAACATGACAACATGGTCAATCTGAATGGTGACCTTCCCAAATGAGCTCTTCCCAAAGCTACTCTTTTTCTTGCAAGATATGTGAAGCTTTTGACCTTTCGGTGGGCTGTCAAAAGCCCAAGAAAAAACTTCGTCCCATTATGGAGTTGGACCAGTTGACACAACCTTAGTTTGCCTTGGTGGACCATTCCCAAGTGTATGTTTGCAGTATGCACTTGGGTTGCCCACTGAATGCTTCAGGTTTATGCCTCGCTTGATAGTTACCAATAGAGTTCTTGGTAGGAACTGGAAGAGGAGCTCTGCCTTTTCTTGAAAATGACGTGGTCCTGATTGAATCAAATATTGAAGAATTTGAATAGCCTCTGCTACAGCAACAGCTTGAGCTTTTCCAACTTCAGCTGTACATGTTGACCAAGCTTGTCTGAGAAGAAAAAGTGAATCCAAGGCTACTTCCCGAGTTGCTTCTGGCCCAGACTTCAAGGCAGCAACTAAATGAGGGATTCAATTTGTAGCTTGATCCATTGCTCTGAGCCTTGGAAAATTTCCAAACAGAGCATTTAATGCTTTCAAATAATATTCACTTACAGTGGCCATGGCCCATAAGTCCTTTTCAATGGCAGCAACCAAAGCTCGGACAATGTCACTAGAGGCATATTCCTGAATGATAATACTTTAGAACATAAGCTTTATAAAAATAACTGCTTGGATTGCCGTATCAGGATCACTAGAGCTGATAAGGTCAAGGACAACCTGAATTATGCCAGCTTCTGCAACTGCTTGCTTATTTGAGCGGCTGTACATAACTAGATTTTGCAGGGCACAGATGGCAACCACCTTCATCTCTTCTGTTGGTTGGTCCTCAAGCAGATTCACAAGTGCACGGCAGGCAGAGATTGCATCTGTTGTCCATGCCAGAGTCTCATTTTGAAATAGATCCCCTGTTGCAAGAGTAGTTAGCAGTCTTGCTTGCTGAGTCTGAGTCTAAGGATCAAGCAAATACTGAGATAATGGAGAAATTGCCGATTTTGCAACTTTCAAGTCTCTTATCTTGACATTATTCAGTAAGGATTCCAGGAGTCTTGCTGTAGCCTCCTTACACTAATGACACCTAAGAAGTTCCAACAGTTCCTTAATGGCACCACTTTCTGCCATGGCTTCAGCACTAGATGCATCATCAGTCTCCAGAACAAGAAGGGCATTTAATGCACCTACAATGGTTGGTTCTAAACCAGAGCGGAGCATTTTTACTAGGAATGCAATAGGTACCTCCAAATAATACTGGGAACTGAATTGTAAAATACTTGATAATACAGAAGCTACAGATTCCCAGAATGCATGGGGAAGTGGAGGGTCAACCTATAGAATCACCTTTGACAGGTCAGCAACTCCACCCACATTTGCAATTGCATTTGGCCAGCTTAATGAAACGCTTTCAAGAGCTTTGATTTCCTTTTGTTGCAAAGTGGACATACCAGACCTAAGAACCTAAACCACAGGGCCAATTGCCTGTTGAGTGATCATGTCCCTCTGCAAGTATTCCTCCAGAAGTAAATGAGAAAGTAGTTCTACTGCAAGCTGCTGCACTGCTTGGGATGGTGAATCCAATAGAGGAATCAGTGGCTCCACTGCCTGAGAATGTGTCAGCTTGTAGGTAGCACGCCATTGAGGATTCTCTAAGATATTCACCAGCACCTGCATTGCACTATGCTGCCCTGCAGCACTAAAGTCAGGTTAAGTTAAAGCTGAGAAAAGAGGCTCGACTACTTTTGCAGCTGATGTTCCTTTTGCAATGATGTCGTTATTTGTCACTATTCGAAGTAATTCTGCCATCACAACACATAGAGAATCTGGTGCTTCTGGAAGAATTTCTGGTATGTTTTCAACCACCCCAGCTTTAATCATATCAAGCTTGCAAAGTGGCCGATTTTTGCCTAACTTCGCTAGGGCATGTATAACAGCCTCATGAAGAGGATAATTCGTACCAAATAGAATTACAACAAGTGGAAAAACAACACCATGTGTAGCAATAAGCTCTGCCAGTTTTTTATCATCTAATAGGTTATCAAGAGCATGGACTACAGCATGGTGGGCTGGACTGAACTCTGTAACAAGAAGAGAAACCAAAGGTTCAACACATCTGGCTGCATCTAGTGTATATCTAATTCTTGAATTCCCAAAGAGAACACAACACAACTCTGTAGCATCCTCTTTCAGCCCCATTGAGCAATTTGAAGAAAGAATTTGGCATAACACATCCACTGCATTTGTTTCAACATCAACAAATACAAGTGCTCTTGAAGGATTTTCAAACAGCAACCTGATCAATGCACCAATTGCAGCACGTTGTTCATTTTCTGACCCAGAGCTAAGAATTTCAACAAGAGGCTTGATAGCATTCCTGGCTGCTTCCCCAACCTTAATGTGGTTTGTTGCAAAAAGACCTTCCAAAGCTCTTGCTACACTGTATCTTGATCCCCTGGTACCCAAGCATAATACTGCAACCAACTGATTGACAGCTCCAACAACAGACTCATGTCGTCGTATCTCATGACTACTAAAAAGAATCCTTAATAACTTTGCCAGTGCTTCTTCTATAGCATCTTGAGGAATAAGAGAGATTCTTTGTTATGGCTCTATAGCCCCAGCTTCTGCCATTATAAGCTTGTTTGAATTATTATCTATTACTAGTTGAGTTAAAATCCCTAGTGCCAAGGAAGGACCACCTGGATGATCCGAAACAGGTTTCAACAGTTCAACCAAGGTAGGTATTGCTTTGTGAGAAGTTGCACCAACCTTAATATCATCAACTCTGAACAATCGCTCCAGAGCTACATGGTCTGGATCATGTACCAGTGATAATTTGTCAGACAGTTCTATAAGTTTTGAGATGTCTGCTTCAGCACAACCAAGTAAAGGTATAAGTCCACCAACAACACCAAAATTAGCTACTGCAAGCGAAGTACCTCTGCTGCCATTGCAGATTAGACTGGTTAGAGCTTGTGCACAAAAGTATTTGTTTACAGTTTCCTCAGATTTCAGTAAAATTGCAAGTGTAGGGATGGCTCGCATTGTTGCAGGTTCAGGAATTATATCCCTATCTTGAAATAGAATTGCCAGTAAGAGAGCACATACCCATATACTGCCATTTTCTTCAGTGTCAATCTGCTCATCAAACAGTTTCACTTGTCAATAAGTCTGAACAATAAAATGCTATATTTACAAGAGCATATACAAAGAGTAAGGTCACTAAAAGCTTGAGATAGAGCAAATGAACAGATCAGCTTTAAAATGTAACTATAAATAGAATAACCAGATACCTAGACAAATGGAAGAACAAAACAAAGTGTAAGCAAAATCTAGTTTACATGACATACTGGAGGTAAAGGATGGAACTTCATTTCCACAGAAAAATAAGACTCAAAGGGTGAAAACAAAATTCCAAGCAAATAGAAAAATGCACAGAAGGGTTCAACAAAAAATTCCAATAAATAACATCATGTTTGTTCACTATAGAGACGTCATAGATTCCATATTTTCTATACTTTTCATCAAATTGCTCAAAAAGGAAATTATATATATAATTGCTAGATATGGTAAATCTTATCCAACTGCTGAACATAGTAGCTTGTTTGTTTTCTCATAGTTCTCAATGCTCTTTCAATTATCCCACCTATTTAATCTAAAATAGATGCAATACAAGACAAGAAAATTACCTGCACAACTTGAGAGGAAAAATTTTAAATTCTCTTTGTGAGGATCTCAATTGCATCAGCCTCCATTATAGAAAACTTATTTTTGCTATCATGAGATGCCATCACAGAAAGTAACCATATAGCTACAGAGCACCCTGAAGTAGTACCTGTAAAATTTTCAATAGTTGAATCAATTTCCTGCTGTTCTTTATTTGTTTTGAAGGTATTTCTATCTCTCTCCACTTCATTGTCATGACTGTTGTTATCCAAAGCCATGTCCAATGTCCCGGATCCAAGCATTTCAACAAGACACTGTATAATCTCAGAGTTGAGGTTAGCTTCATTGAGAGCTTCCATTGATTTCTCTTTGTGTACCTTTGCAGCACAGACCAGAAGGGCCGTTTCTCCTGCTTTGACTTCTATGTTAATAGATTTTATGACACGTCCTGCAATTGCAACAATGCATCCAGATGTGCCACTGATCATGTCACCCAATCCATCAGACTGATCTAGGCAAAGCCTTGAAAGAATTTCTACAGCTTTTTCCTGCAAAGGAGGCGATCCAGCAGCTAAGCATGAAACAAGAGGCCCTACACTATGGGGAGCTTCAGCGAGAACTGTCCATGGCGGTCAACTATATGTGACCCCACCTTTAATTCTAGCTAAAGAAGCAAGGGCATATAATGCTTTTGATGTAGCATCATCTTCTAAATTGGCAGCCACAAGAAGTGCAACTAAGGCAAGCACAGTTCCAACATGATGGATGCTTTCCTACAGTGTATCATCGACATGTCGAGATTGAAGAAGACATGAAATTGCTGCAGCAGCATGTGTCTTGCCATCATGAGTTCCCTCTCGCAAGACCCTAGTTATTGGTAAAATAATATCCTCAACTTGTACCTCTTCTGCAATGTCGGCATCTAACAAAAGATTAGAGAGAGTTGTTGTGCCCTGTTCTGCCACTTCTACCACTAAAGATTTTGCAAGGTTAACTAATGGTGTAAGCGCATCTCTAGCTAACTTTGCAACTTCCTGGCTTTGTTTTATTGAACATAAAATAGTAGCAAGACAACGTGCTGCCTCAATCAAAATTTATTCTGATCGTGTATTGAGGAGCTTCATGACTGGTTCAATGCTTTCAATTGCAATATTTCTTTCACGCAAATCCTTCCTGTAGTTAAATAATGATGCAAGAACTGAAGTAGATTTAGCTCAAGTATTTCCATTAGTAGAACAAAGGATTTTAATCATTGTTTCAACTACATCATTTGCAGCACTCCCTTCCAGTAAAATTTCACTTAGGGGTGCAACTGAAAGTAGAGATCTCAATGCCTCCAAAACATGAACTTTTGATTCTGGTAAGTCACCTGTCAGCAAAGTAGTGAGTTGGCTAATAGTGCTGCTATCTGATTTATGGGTAAGATGGTTCAGTGTCCTTGCAACAATTTCTTTTCCACTCGGACTACCATTTTTCAGCAACCATATTAGTGCAGGTACAACATCTACACTTTCAACACATGCACAAATATCTTCACTGTGATTACAAAGATTTCCAATAATGGTTGCAGATTCCTCTTTTGCTTTTGAAGATCCAATCTCCAGAATCTGGACAAGGGGAGGTATGCCACCTACAGCAGTAATTGCCCATTTGCTCTCGTCATTTTCATTTGACAGCATACAAAGCAATGCCACTGCACATTCCTGCTGCTGTTCACAACATCCAACACTAAATTTGTTTTGGAGCGAAGATGTTGAACCAGGGACTTTCTTTTTAGCTAAAAGTTAAAACTGGATGAATCATTGTATGATTCATACTACAAACTAGTTGAAGTAGAAATTCCACTCCCAAAGAGAAACACTTCCAATGGCTGTAGAAGAATTCTAGCATATAATAGACTCTCCCCCTATGAGTGCAATGTTGTGTTTTGAAGGTCTGATTGGGCCTCTAAGGCTTGTTGATTATATAAATGCTTGTTTACTGCCCTGTTCTCTTAATGCAAAATGATAAATTGCACCCCTATGAAACAAACCCTTCCAGCTGTACTAGTTACCCATTGATGAGAGAGTGGAGGATCTATTGAACACACCATTATCTTTTGAAGATGCACTTGTTGCTTTGTTTGACCACAGTGATCAAAACTTCAAAGTTACGTAAAAACATTGTAAAAACATTGTTAGGAATCCCTAGGTTACACCCATATCATCCTAAACTAGCCTAGCTACCATCCCCTTCAACCCTATCCAACTTATCCCTCAACACAAGGCCATTTGCATCACTGATTTGTCCTATAGAACTTAACGGTCTACGTTACACTCACCTTGGATTGGATGCTTTCCTCCATGATCCCAAGGCCATAAAACTTCAATGCAAGGGCTCTAGGCTCCTTATTCAGCCATCTTCACACCTCTCAGCCCTCCATAAACTCTTAACTGTAGATTCATAAAGGAGGCAACCATCACCACATTTCCTTAGCTCATTTGACCCTACACCAACCTACCAACATCCCTTTGACACCTCAGCTATAAAATCTCAAATGTTGCACACCCTAGGCCCTAATATAGTCCCAAAGATCACTGTTGGTTAAAAATTTTCTGGTTTGTCTTCCCTTAATTCCATCCTACCACAAGGCACCTACTTTATTGTGATTGTCTTCTCAGCCAGCCATCTATTGGACACCTAAAACATAAACACAAGAAGATCATAAAGCTTTACCATCTGATCTATTTTGGATGCTTATTTAATGGTAAAGATTAGTATTATTAATCTCTGCAACTTGTTGGAATTCTTCCCATAAGCATGACATATGTATTTATCCTTTGACTGGGCATCTTGAATAACACTTGTCATCGTATTTATCTTGCATACTATGATACTGAAAATTGCTTTCTTAAGTTGAAGATTTTTATTTTGATTTTCATTGGCATTTGGCATACCTGGGTATTATCTCTATCCCACAGTGATACTTGGAATACATATTGATTAATTGATTGCTTCTATTATCGGTATAATTTCATAAGTGTAAGTTTAGTATTGGCAACTTTCCCATAAACCAAATCTGAACTACATATCACTACCTTGCAATTACAATACTGACTTTGGGATTGTGTTTATACTTGGTGCAAACACTTTGGAATCCTTTTCATCACTCTTGAAGTAAATAAATTGGAGATAGCATGCATATTGAAACATAACAAGAGCTGCAATTTCCAACAGCAGTACATGCTATGACAGTCATATCCGTTTTGTCATTGGGTTTGCTTGAGGCATACATACTATACACCTTTGAAATTCACACTTGATTTAATACTTCATTTTTGGAAATTGTTTTGGTCACCTTGATAGTTTTATTTCCTTGATATCTACAAGAGAATCATGTTATTTTAAGCATTTGATGAGTTTTGGAACCATTCTAGAACATAACTACTGTATAGTCAACAAATATGAATCATTTGGGCATATTGATTTAAAACTGGGAATCACTGACAGTGTAAATTCTGCTTCCTTTTGGCAAGCACTATAGATCAATATTTGGAAACTCTGAGATCTAGCTGCCTCCATTGAGGATGGTACAAGAAGTAGTAGTGAAGTCTAAAGAATTGATTTCTCCCTTCAATTGTCCAATTTTTGGTTCTACATATCTAAAAGTATTCTTACAGTTTCCAGAATCCATAGCATTTACTTTCTTATTGATAATAACACCTTTATTGGTTTTATGTCCAATATATCCACCTGCAATATGTCTATCTTATTTGAGCAAGGCAAATTTTTGTGACTTAACATCATAGTAGTTTAATATACTCAAGTCATGATTCTCTCTAGTTCTGCAGAGAGAAGGATGCACAAATTTTAGATGCTGCAGTTGGTCTATATGGATTTTGTGATAATATTGTTTTCATAGTTTAACACCCTACCCTCTCTTCTTTTGGGACAAGTTGTAAATCACTTCTGAATAGCTTGTGCTGATCAATTTATGTGTTGGATGATCATGTTCCATATCACATTTTGAATCATTACAAGAGTTTTTTTGGAGTTGGCTAAATATATTTGGGCTTCTATTTAAACTTACCTTCTTTTGTACCATAGATGATTTCATACTGATAAGAGTTCTATTTTGTTGTGATATGCTTCAAAGCACAGATTCAGATGATGAGGTGTTGTTTGATGTCACACAAGGTATAACGAAAACGCTTGCAATAGTCATTGAAATCTTTTATGTGGTTGGTGGAACGTGGGACTCGGGAGCATTACCAGTTACTATGCAATTATTAAGGTCAGTGGAAAGAAAAAAGAATGAGCATATCACACTATCTCAAATGTCTTGCCCTACCCATATCTCTCTTGCTCTGAGGTCAACTGGGTATCCGGGTATTCTGAAGTTCAAAGTACTTGCTGTACCTGAAGCTTCTAGTTTATAATTTACAGGAGCATTTGGCTACATCACTCATGAGTCACATCGTTTCCTCTCTTCTCAGGGCGCTTACTTTTTTGGGGTTTCATAGAAAGTTTTTCTCTGGTTGTTTGGCATTGCCATTTACTATGCAATAATAAGATCAGTGGAAAAGAAAAAGAAATAAAATTCAATCTATCTCATGTGTCTTGGCCCACCCGGTGCTCTTGTGATATGGTAAACTAGGTTTTTTGAAATCCATAGTACCCACTATACCTGGAGCTTCACGTTTACACTTGACAGAACCTTTTGATTAAATATCACCCACACCGGTTCCCCTGTTCTCAGGGCATTTCATTCTATTGGGTTTCATAGAGGTTTGATGGCTCTGCACAGGGTGCTTTCTTTGTACGGGTTTATTTGATATTTATAAACCAATGGACAGTGATAGAATGTGTGATTTCAACGCAGTTTACAGATCTACCTTGAAGAATTTCAAAACCTTGAGATCAATTCATGCTTCCAATCAAACGGTAAACCATGTGGGCATTCCTGAAAATATGATAAATGCTGCAAAAATCCAATATCCCTCTGGCAGTCTCATGGAAAATAATATGGAAGAATCATTAACACATAATTCGTCCACGAACCTACGGAGAATGTTATGAGGTTTGATGCCTAGCACAAGATGATCATTAGACACTGGGAGAAACTTCTTTCAAAGACCAGGAAAACTTGGGAAGATTGAATAAGAGTGTAATTAGATTATCATTTCAATCCATCCATGGAATTTCTCAGGAAGCAAGCATGGGATTGGGTGTTTGAGAAAATTGCTGGAGTATTTGAGCACTCTTGAGAGGTGACAAAAATTGGGAAGTCTGAAAATCGTGACACGAGTAAAATAGTAAATAATGTAAGCAAAATCCTCCAAGAAAAGTGGAAGAAATGAGCAAGATACTAAAGAATGTAAGCAAAATCCTCCAAGAGGAAGAAATCCAAGTTAGAGCAGAAAAGTGGCTGAGTTGAACAAATATTTGCCTACCTAAAGGAATATTGTTGATGCTATATGGAAAAAAGGGATTTTTCTCCAACGACTACTAGATAAAGCTTTCAACATAGATGAAAATGGCATCTTGTAAGTTTTCTCTAATTCCTTCTTCTTTCTTAACTCTCAAGTTCTAGCCAATAAACCAACTAAGCTCTGGTACAGTTAGACTGCATCGGTTGATTTTTTTTTCCTTTTGTATTATCTAATGTTGGGGTTGAAGCCCAAATTGATTATTGGTAGTACAATTAACTAAGCCACACAACTCTGCCTTTTCTATGGTAATTGCAACATATGCATGGCAATGTTTGTTTTAGAGTAAATTTTGTCTAATAAATTACTCTCATCCCAGGCAAATATTTATCTGCTAATTTACAACATGAGAAACTCTGCTATATCATCAAAATTTGATGCAACCAAAATTATGCATGGTCTATGTTGCGTTCTTATTATTTATTGGGCCTACTACAAATCCTGAGAAATATATTAAATAAAAAAATGGATCATAATAATTTATGTCCTACAGTATTGATAAGCTCAATATTTGTGACTTCAGAGTAATAGACGTTTCTGCAGGCCCATCCCCAGCCTCGAACAAAGCTTAATGACAGTACAGCTAACTAAGACATAGAACTCTTCCTTTTTTGTAGAAATTGCAACCGTTACGCATTGCAAGGTTTGTATTGGAGTATAACTTGTTCAATAGATTACTTTCTCCACAGGGAAATATTTATCTGCTAATTTGCGACTTGAGAAACTATGCTATATCAGCATAACTTGATGCAAACAAGATTATGCATGGCTTCAATGTTGCGGTCTAATCATTTATTGGGCCTACCACAAAACCTGAGAAATATATTAGATGAAAAAACTGATGCCAATAATTTATGTCCTACAGTACCAATAAGCTCAGTGTTTGTGAGTTCACAGTGATAGACGGTTCTAACTTCTACAGGCCCATCCTCAGACTCGGACAAAGCTTAATGGCAATACAGCTTACTAAGCCACAGAACTACCTTTTCTTTGATAATTACAGCATATGCATCGCGATGATTGTTTTTGAGTATATCTTGTTTAATAAAATACTCTTCTCTGGAAATATTTATCTGCTACTTGGAAACATGATAAACTATGTTACATATGAACTTGATGCAACCATGTAACACTCCGTATTTGACCCTAGAATGTGATAATGTAAATATTAATGAAATGGCTAGAAGCCGGGAATGAATGGTCTAGTGTGATCATATGATGTAATTATGTACATTTTATATTAATATAAAAGCCACGACAACTGCAGACTAAGAAGGGATTGGCAGGCTATGATTCCACAAGAGGGAATGTGAGAAGGGGGTTAAAACAGAGATGATCCTAGTGACTTATGAGTTAAGTCATTATCCTTAATAATCATTTTATCTTAAGGTTTATTAATTCTTCTTTATAAAAGTGCATTAGAAGCATATGAAGTTTCCATGGTAATTCCAATAAGAAACCTTTTAAATGTAGTTCTTAGAGAATGTTAGTCCATTGGTTTTGACTGCTATGTTGTCATTTTTCCATTGAAAAGGTGAAAACAGAAGCTAGGATTATGGAGGGTGACGTAGGTAAAGCACTTTGTCATGAAACTGTAAGAATCAATCCCATTGCACTTGTAATGGGAACAAGAGGACTGGGGATAATCAAGAGGTAAGACCCTTTTATTTTGAATAATCTGCATCTCCTTGTAAGCTTAAAGTTGTGTTTAAAAGTTAGAGCATATCTGAAATGCGAGTATGCCATTTTTTGTTCAAATGTTTTGTTGTTTCTGACATCTTCTATGGTTTGAAGTGTATTGCAAGGGAGTGTGAGTGAGTACTACTTTCACCATAGCAGCTTCCCTATAGTGATTGTTCCTCCCAAAGGTAAAGTTCATTTACATTTTGTTTTCTCCTTATCAAATTGAAAGTAGTTGTTATGCATGGAAGTCTGGACCTGCATACAACATTCTGTTTTCATATAGAAACTTGTATCCAAATCATCTTGTTGGTTTTCAAAAGGATTCAACCTGCAAAAACGTAGCAGTAAATATAGTTTCACAACCAAGTGTGTCGTTTATCATGAAGTCTATGAATAGAATAATGATATAACCATGATTATGATAAAAAATTGTAGCAGATCAATAATATTATCATCAAACAAAATAACAGTAATGAAATAATGAAAACAATAGCAACATACACACTATAGTGTTTGGTCGAGCTTGTGCCAACAGGGTTGCTAAGCTATACAGACTAGGAAATCCAGTGTGTTAATGCAATATAGTAACATGGTGTGAATGAGTCAGATATGCCAAAAGGACTAGGCACTTGTGCTTCCCCTTGTTCTTGCTTATGCCATTCTCTTTCTACTTGTGCTTCACCTTGATCTTGCAGACAAGATTATTTTACCTTATACAAACGAGTAGTCTGAGTGACTCTGAGATCTAGCTGCCTCCATTGAGGATGGTACAAGAAGTAGTAGCGAAGTATGAAGAATTGATTTCTCCCTTCAATTATCCAATTTTTGGTTCTACATATCTAAAAGTATTCTTACAGTTTCCAGAATCCATAGCATTTACTTTCTTATTGATAATAACACCTTTATTGGTTTTATGTCCAATCTATCCACCTACAATATGTCTGTCTTATTTGAGCAAGGCAACTTTTTGTGACTTAATATCATAGTATTTTAATATACTAAAGTCGTGATTCTCTCTAGTTCTGCAGAGAGAAGGATGCACAAATTTTAGATGCTGCACTTCGTCTATATGGATTTTGTGATAATATTGTTTTCATAGTTTAACACCCTACCTTCCCTTCTTTTGGGACAAGTTGTAACTCACTTCTGAATAGCTTGTGTTGATCAATTTATGTGTTGGATGATCATGTTCCATATCACATTTTGAATCATTACAAGAGTTTTTTTGGAGTTGGTTAAATATATTTGGGCTTCTATTTAAACTTACCTTCTTTTGTACCATAGATGATTTCATACTGATAAGAGTTCTATTTCATTGTGATATGCTTCAAAGCACAGATTCAGATGATGAGGTGTTGTTTGATGCCACACAAGGTCTAATGGAAAGGCTTTCAATAGAAGCATATGAAGTTTCCATGGTAATTCCAATAAGAAACCTTGTAAATGTAGTTCTTAGAGAATGTTAGTCCATTGGTTTTGACTGCTATGTTGTCATTTTTCCACTAAAAAGGTGAAAACATAAGCGAGGATTATGGAGGGTGACGTAGGTAAAGCACTTTGTCATGAAACTGTAAGAATCAATCTCTCTGCACTTGTAATGGGAGCAAGAGGACTGGGGATAATCAAGAGGTAAGACCCTTTTATTTTGAATACTCTGCATCTCCTTGTAAGCTTAAAGTTGTGTTTAAAATCTAGAGCATATCTGAAATGTGAGTATGCTATTTTTGGTTCAAATGTATTGTTGTTTCTGACATCTTCTATGGTTTGAATTGTATTGCAAGGGAGTGTGAGTGAGTACTACTTTCACCATAGCAGCTTCCCTATAGTGATTGTTCCTCCCAAAGGTAAAGTTCATTTACATTTTGTTTTCTCCTTATCAAATTGAAAGTAGTTGTTATGCATGGAGGTCTGGACCTGCATACAACATTTTGTTTTCATACAGAAACTTGTATCCAAATCATGTTGTTGGTTTTCAAAAGGATTCAACCTGCAAGAAAGTAGCAGTAAATATAGTTTCACAACCAAGTGTGTCGTTTATCATGAATTCTACGAATAGAATAATGATATAACCATGATTATGATAAGCAATCGTATCAGATCAATAATATTATCATCAAACAAAATAATAGTAATGAAATAATGAAAACAATAGCAACATACACACTATAGTGTTTGGTCGAGCTTGTGCCAACATGGTTGTTGAGCTATACAGACCAGGAAATCCAGTGTGTTAATGCAATATAGTACCATGGTGTGAATGAGTCAGATATGCCAAAAAGACTAGGCACTTGTGCTTCCCCTCGTTCTTGCTTATGCCATTCTCTTGCTACTTGTGCCTCACCTTGATCTTGCAGACAAGATTATTTTACCTTATACAAACGAGTAGTCTGAGTGACTCTGAGATCTAGCTGCCTCCATTGAGGATGGTACAAGAAGTAGCAGTGAAGTCTGAAGAATTGATTTCTCCCTTCAATTATCCAATTTTTGGTTCTACATATATAAAAGTATTCTTACAGTTTCCAGAATCCATAGCATTTACTTTCTTATTGATAATAACACCTTTATTGGTTTTATGTCCAATCTATCCACCTATAATATGTCTGTCTTATTTGAGCAACGCAACGTTTTGTGACTTAACATCATAGTAGTGTAATATACTGAAGTCATGATTCTTTCTAGTTCTGCAGAGAGAAGGATTCACAAATATTAGATGCTGCACTTGGTCCATATGGATTTTGTGATAATATTGTTTTCATAGTTTAACACCCTTCCCTCTCTTCTTTTGGGGAAAGTTGTAACTCAGTTCTGAATAGATTGTGCTAATCAATTTATGTGTTGGATGATCATGTTCCATATCACATTTTGAATCATTACAAGAGTTTTTTTGGAGTTGGTTAAATATATTTGGGCTTCTATTTAAACTTACCTTCTTTTGTACCATAGATGATTTCATATTGATAAGAGTTCTATTTCATTGTTATATGCTTCAAAGCATAGATTCAAATGATGAGGTGTTGTTTGATGCCACACAAGGTCTAATGGAAAGGCTTTCAATAGAAGCATATGAAGTTTCCATGGTAATTCCAATAAGAAACCTTGTAAATGTAGTTCTTAGAGAATGTTAGTCCATTGGTTTTGACTGCTATGTTGTCATTTTTCCACTGAAAAGGTGAAAATAGAAGCTAGAATTATGGAGGATGACGTAGGTAAAGCACTTTGTCATGAAGCTGTAAGAATCAATCCCCCCGCACTTGTAATGGGAACAAGAGGACTGGGGATAATCAAGAGGTAAGACCCTTTTATTTTGAATATTTTGCGTCTCCTTGTAAGCTTAAATTTGTGTTTAAAAGTTAGATCATATCTGAAATGCGAGTATGCTATTTTTGGTTCAAATGTTTTGTCGTTTATGACATCTTCTATGGTTTGAAGTGTATTGCAAGGGAGTGTGAGTGAGTACTTCTTTCACCATAGCAGCTTCCCTATAGTGATTGTTCTTCCCAAAGGTAAAGTTCATTTACATTTTGTTTCCTCCTTATCAAATTGAAAGTAGTTGTTATGCATGGAGGTCTGGACCTACATACAACATTTTGTTTTCATACAGAAACTTGTATCCAAATCATGTTGTTGGTTTTCAAAAGGATTCAACCTGCAAAAAAGTAGCAGTAAATATAGTTTCACAACCAAGTGTGTCATTTATCATGAAGTCTACAAATAGAATAATGATATAACCATGATTATGATAAACAATCGCAGCAGATCAATAATATTATCATCAAACAAAATAACAGTAATGAAATAATGAAAACAATAGCAACATACACATTATAACACACTTGGATTTAAATGGGAAACCCGAGTAGGAGGAGGAAAACCCACTATCGAAATGGCATAGCTTGGTTATATTTGGGAGAATAAGAGTACACTAGTACAACTAATAGCATAAGTTCGTAATAGAGATAATAGCTAACCTATTCAGCTTGGGACTAGGTCTCTACATAGCCTAAGGTTATTGACAATATCAATAGATTGATCAATGACCCTATCTAATGGTTTGTTTGATCTTGAAAATATTGATCATGCACTTTATTTATAAATTATTACATTGTTTTCGTCGTTACCTTATGGGATTTACTTACAAAAAATGGGGTGCATTCCCACACAACAGGCTTATATAACACTGAACATTATATTTATCTGAATGTCTAGATTTCAAAATATTCTACCAACTCTTATGTCGTTTGTGCTATTTTTACAGAGGCTGGTGACCAATCAGTATCATAGAAATCCGGATAGATCTCTATTTCACATGGACACAAGGAAGCATGCTTCTATTTGGTATGATTTTAGTGCCAGTATCAGGTGATTGTGGACTAATCTATTTGCAGAAATTGATTGTGTGTACGTATTGAGCACAAGTGATTCTAAAGTTTATCAGATCAAAATTTCATATTTTGAGGGCAAAGTTTATCAGCACAAAAGCACAGGCCATGACTAATGATATTGAGGCTGTTTCAAACAATCTTACCACTGGTATGCAGATATTACATTCCTAGAAGTCTTTTACTATTAGGAAACCTGACTATCCAACATGCCAAATGAGTTCAAATGGAAAAAAAATAACAAGCAGTAGTTCTTTTTAGATTCGTGATTATAATTCAGAGAAGTATTTTTTTTGCATATACTAGTATATATGATTTTATTCCAAAGTGGCTAGGTTGTATGGGTGTGGTTCATGTATGAATGTCGTTGTGTTGTTATGGCATGTCAC
>LPNX010288343.1:39124-57702 GCA_001517045.1 Pseudotsuga menziesii
GCTTGTTATTGAAGATTTTCCATTCAGTATGAAGAACCCGATGTTAAGGCTTTCAAGCTACTAAGTGTGGTTTTGAAGCTGCTGACGTGGGATCTAAGTATGGTTTAGTGCTGAGTATGGTTTTGAAGCTGTTGACGTGTGATCTAAGTATGGTTTTGCAGCCAAGTGCAAGTATGATGGTTTAGCCATTGTAATATTTTGAAAAGTGATGATTTTCCTGTAAAGTTATATGGAAATTAATATGAGTATTTGAGAAAACTCATATTTATTGTAATACTTTTGACATCTCATATAATATAATTTGTGGTTTAAAACTTATATATATGGTTGTACTTTATGTTATGTACCACTGTTGTAATTATTAACTAATTAATGTGAGATTGTATGATTTACATGTGTAATCGATATTATTTACAAGTGTTATAATTAATTATAATGTGACATTGAATAATTCACAAGTGTATTAGATGAGAGTAAATGTATGATTCTTTTTTTAATTAAACATAATATCATATTAAAAATTTATATTGATTAATAATGGACACCATTCAAACTACTAAAACATAATGAACACACATAAAACGACTAAAAATGACTAAATTGGTGACCAATAATTGAGAGATATGTGACCAAACAATGAGATATAAATGACAAAAAAAATGACCAAAATTCGCATATCAATGACCAAAAAATAGTTTTGGTGGCTAATTTACGGTCTTTTATTACGCGACCAAATTTGATCATATTCTAGCTTGTCATGTGGTCATTAATTTGGTCATAAACGTGGTCATATAATTGGTCATTGATTCAAATACATGACCAAATCAATGACCAAATATATGACCAAATTAATGATCAACTGACAAGCTATAAATGACCAAAATAAAAATGACCAATTTTGGTCGTGTAATAAAAGACCATAAATTGGCCACCAACGATCGCCAAACCAAAAGTGGTCATTGATATGCGGATTTTGGTCACTAATCTCTCATTTTCCACTAGTGTATGGAGCTGAACACTAATCTGTATTGAATAAGTGTACAATATCCAACCCTGTGAAGTCGTAGGCTACCACAATAAATAATTACATGAGAGATTTGAATGCATGAAGATGCCATTCAAATTTAGTCAAAAGCAGGCTTACTAAAACTAAGCAAATCCCCCATAGGTGCATAAAGCACATTCCAAATCTGTCTAGGAGCTCACGAATTGGAAAAATCAATTAGGCAAGCTAATAGGTGGTGGAATGACAACTCATACATGCTTTTCATAGGAGAAAAGAGTGGAGGAAGTTAAGGACAAAAAACAAGTTAACTTCACCTAGTCAAACTTTCCCAATTGACTTAAAACTCAGAAAAAGCATGCAATAAAGCAGAAAAAGCAGACATGCACTAGGGAGGCCAGGAATAAAGAAGAATTGATTCCAAGAGGTTTCCAAAGCGCTCCATGACTCAAATTTAGCAAGTTTGACCACTATGGATGTGTGGAGGACAACTTGCATAAGGTGGAATATCGAAACTAGGCAAATAAGACAAAAATTGGATTAATTAATGTCTGAAGTAGCTAACTATGGGTTGATTATTCTAACAGAATATTCATTTTGACCCTGTCGTTGGTCAAAATGATGATTATAATTAGTGTGTATGTAATGTGTAGGTGTTGTTCTTCTTTCTTTTGGACTGCGACGAGGATTGGGTAAAATGGACTTATTTCATCATCGATTTGGGTTTGTGGAGCAATTATTTGAGAAAAACATGGATATGTAGTCAATTGGGGACGTTTTAGTACTCTACTTGGTCCATATTTGAGAAAAAACGTTGACAGATTTAGTCAATTGGGGACGTTTTTGTACCTATGTAATGCCGCAAGAGTCAGTGGTGAGCATCAAGCTTGATTTCAATTGAAAATTGTGTCTTTATAGTGGCTGAGTGGATTCGTGGAAAGCAATTTCACAGTTGCAGACTCCTAAGTGGAAAATATCTGAATTTGTTCAAGGTTTCTTCTATCTATAGAAATTTTACAGGTTAGTTTATTCCTTAAATTATTTATTCTTTGGTTTATAGTAGAAGGTTGAATCTGATATACAAATTTTTTCTATCCTGATACCATCACAATTGACACTCGTCCAATATTCGGCAGGTATTCACCCATTACACTTCGTCATGATTGATTATATACATGAATATCCCACCATGCATAATCACAACCTCCACATTAGTTCCTTCACTTTCATGCCCTGGGCCCTCTATCCACACGTTTCGACCAGTAGCATCAATAGAAGGATTCAGTTCTTTATTGGGAATTTTATATGCGAACATGGATGATTTTGTTCCCAAAAGATTATGTCCCCTTGTTCACCCATAAGACCTAATTTTTTAAGCCTTCTTTCTTGGTAGTGTTCACAATGGTCAATATCTACAATATATTCCTCGAATGAATTTTGTATTTCCCGCAACACCTTCTTTTCACCTAGTCTTGTGACTACATCTATTCCCAATATGGGGTCTAATTTCTGACCTAGCAATGCTTCATCCTACAAACAAAGATGTGAAAATCATGTTAGGTATACATACTGGACTCTCAGCTAATACATCAACAATTCTATGTTGCTCAAATATATTCATAATTTGATTGGCCATTTTAAAACTACCATTCTCCTTTGTATTTTGTTTACAATCAACTACATTTAATTCATTAGCTTCTGATTCCAATTCATATTGGAAGACAAAAGAGGATGCCTAGAAAAAATAGGAGATGACTGATGAATTTACAATAAGGCAGAGGAAAGTTACCATGAATACCTTTTGATGGAGAATAATTATGGCTGCTCATAGTTCGTTGATTTACTCTGGAGCCAGTGGTTAGAAATTGTCCTCATTCAATTAGTGTGGATCAAGTACAGAAACAAATAGTTGATATTTTTGATGACTTGTGCTTATTTTGAAATACCATTGTTCATGAAAAAACCTTCATATAACTTGTATTTCTATTGAGGTGGTTAGCAATGGAAGTTTTAATCTAGCTATACTAGTAGGAAAGGCTTGCCAATGATCAATGTCTTTACTGAGTCTAAGAGACTTGAGTATTAAGTAACTTGCCATGAGTTTTTGGATATTCACTTAAGACCTAGTATGCAATTTGGATCCAAATCTTTTTTTTCACTGAGTTTGTAGTTTAACATGGGTGTGGCTTATGAGCTACTAAATTTGATTGATTGCAATATATCTTCAGAATTTTCAAATAGCAACAATAGCATAGCAGGTGATTTTCTATGACTGTCTCCATGTTGTATAGAATATGCCCAATACTAAACATTTGGGTGTGGTACATTACTAAAATGACTCAACAACATGATTCCTATGATGATCTATAACCCATTGGAATTGAGCCACATGATATCATTGATCATCCAAACACTTTGCTTTGGATATTTTTTATGATTTATGTGGTTTAATTTGTGTTTATGCCGTCTTTTGTATGGAATCATGGAACATCTACTAGTATGGTAAAACTTGTTGAAACATTCTAAAAATGTTAACAATGCCCAACCCATGGTTTCAACTTTCAAACTTTCAAGACAATTGGAACTCATGAATTAACATTATATAAGTTTGTTTTGTAGCCTATTGTGAGACACCAAATGTGCTATGAGCAACAGATAAATCCTTTTGGCATGAGATACAAAAAAAAATTATAAGGAAGACATTGTGATAGCTAACATACTCTGCAATCTCCCTCGTTTTATATTATTAGCATTGTTTGATTCCTGAATGATATGTGCTAATGTAGGAACTAAACAATTGAGGGGGAATTTTAGGATGGATAAATGACACTGCTAGACATGTCTTCTTCCACACTATCGAAGTTTGGTTATCAATGTCTAGAAAAGAATAGAATTTAGTGGACAAGAAATTAGAATAATTATTTGTCAGTAATTCAAACACTATCAAAAGCATACACAATGTCAGCATCTATTTATAGCTTACTCAATAGAGTATATGGATTTGGGGTGCAAGCCCTTGATTTGATGTGATAGCATCCTCCCTCACTCTATTACCATCATTTCTACTAGTTTTGATGTCATGCCTTGTAGGCCCTCTTTGACTTGTGGTTATTATCTGTGTGAGCTCCATTTTGTTGGTTTTGACAATATGGCATTTTCTGATAATTAACTAAATCTCTAAACTTGCATTTGTCTTATTGAGGTATATAGCATGAGAAATTTTGTTCCTTTATTTGAGATATATTTCACTGCATTGTTACAATTATTGCACGAGCATTTATATGAATTGGTAATGTGACCACTAAAGAGAAAATAAGCTTCTCCACTTGCAGTTACATAAGCTTCTCTACGTGCAGTTTTCTTTCCAAGTTCTATTGCATGAAAAAATCTATGTTCAAACTTCAAACAAATAGATATCTTGTTGTTGATGTATGTGTAACTTCGGAATGTATTCTTATATGTATTTTATATATTGTAACCCGATGTTTATTCCGGGATGTTTCTATTATGTATTTGAGTCATATTGTCTTAACCCGATGTTCCGATCGGGAGGATTATTAATGTAAACAAGTCTTGTCAAGACATTAGGTAAGTCCCCACAGTTTAGGGGCACTTGGGTTATTATACACTAATTGAGGTGTAGGCTCAAGTAATTAATTATAAGTTAAGCCTACATGGTTGAGTGCACTTCAAGTCAACGGAAGAATATAAATAGAGAGTGAGAGTCTCTCTATTTATCACTTGTGACTTAGCTCTCTTGCTCTCTCAAGTGTGGCGCACTTTTGGAGAAGGAAATTCTTGGGCTTGACAGAAGACAGAAGGCTGCTGTTGTGAAGGGAGGTCATCTTACTGTTTTGGGTTCACATCTTGTGGTGATACTATCTTAGAGGAAGTTGAGGGGTTTTCTCCATTTATGGTTTCCCCTCCTAAAATATTTGTGTCTCTTGTCTCTTGTGATGTGCTTATGTGATTGCTGTGCTTGTTATTCTCTCAGTGAAAAGATCTTATCATAATGCTAGCTTAAATGTTGAAAAACTAACACTTGTTACACAATAACAATTCTCTAACTTGGTAACATCACTGTAAGAGGAAAAATAGGAACTATTTTGACATTCATTTGGATGTAGATTGGTGGACAACTCAAAATAAATTGGCGTGAACCTCAATAGGAGCTATGTAAGCAATAGAATACATGAGGTGCAAAATATGTTGTGAGTTATATGATGTTGACTAGATTCTTTTGGATATTACGCTTCCAAGACGATGGCACACAAGTCTCCAATGTATTTGGGTCTTGCTACATCATTACCATAAGACCAACAGCCATTTTAAACTACTTTACAAATAACCGCCTCATTCTCTTGGCTAACATGAAAACTTAAATGTCCCCACACTGAATCTGTACTAGAAAATCATTTGTTCCACCAAGAGAATTAAGACACGTGAATTTTAATATAGACTTAGGAACACCCTAGCATTGATTTATATCAATGTATGTTGTGGTTTCCATACCATTCAACTCAGCTATATCCAATTTGTCGAAAAAAAATGGATCTGATTCTGAAATTTCTAAGGTTAATGGAACAATAAAAGATATATGATGATATTACATTTACAATAATCCCANTAATGCCAGTTGGGCATTTCTTTTACTTATTCCGAATTGCATCAAGACCTACAAAAGTGATAGGATCAGCTCACAGACAATGGTTTGGTTCGAGCATACTTCTTAATCTGAAGATGTGATTTGTTGAAGCCTAAATAAGTAAAACAACATACCTACTCCCCAATAATGAATGTAGTAGGTGCTCGCATAGTTACTCCCCAATAATGAATGTAGTAGGTGCTCGCATAGTTAATGCTTCTTGTCGATCAAAGAGTCCTATTACCTTTCTTTCCCAACTAGAATCCTTTACTTTTATACTAAAGCCATGGTTCACCTAATTAAAGTAGCACCAAAAAATATTGTTGGTGTCTTCTGAATTCATAGCACATTGTGCATCAATAAGCATCATAAAAAAAATGTAAACTTGGTATTATACAGATCTAAGATCTTACAAAATCTGAAAAAGGGACCATAGAAAGGTAAAATCCTCCTTTGTGATGTCAGAGTAAAAAAGATGCCTGTTTGGATCTATGATTTCTTCCTGTACCTTCAAAAATTCACTTTGTACATAGTCCTTGTACCCTAAGGTACTATTCAACAATTGAGTTCTTGTTTCCAATGTAGGAATAGTTAGTAGGTAATTATTTTAGAGAGAGACCACCTCCACTCAATTGTTAATTCTCTTCTAGTTGTTTTCATCCCTCCAATTATGAGATAAAAATCTATCAATTCTAGAGAGCAAGAGAAAACTCTAGAAACTGAAATTTTTTCTTGGGTAGTGGAATATCTTTATTTAGTTTTAAATGTAGACAACTAATGTTTAGAGATCTCAAAAATCATTTGTAAATTCTGCTAGTTGGGCAAGCTATATCTGATATCATGGACAAGTGAAGCCAAGTGGTATACTAACTAGGGGTTCTCAGAACAAAAAATTGTTTTTATTGATAGGTTATGAGAAACATTTAGTCGATCATTACACTCTATTCATAATCTATTTAAAATAATTAGCAAATTAGTTCCATTTACAGTCATTTTTTGAGAAATAGACATTTTTTGTGGATGTATTAAGCTCAGATATTTGGGAAGGGTTTTTTTTAAGGTCTCATTTATGAGTTTATTATGTGAATTATTACATTATTTCTATATATGCAAAGGAATATTAGTACATGATGTAGTTGGCCCTGAATTCTCAAATATGAAAGGATTTCTATCAACAATAGTGAAGTCATTCATGTTCCTCACAACAATTTTTCTAGACCATAACCTTTTGTCTTTGATAAACAGAAAGTGGTTGATAAAGAGGATGGTGTATACCATTTCATAAGCAATTTACTATTTGATTGCACTCTATATGATTTGGATGGGTTGAAAGGAAGGCCCATTAGTCTTGGACAATATAATGGAGTTTGACATAGTTTGAAATGGTTAAGGAAAACATGGGCATGTTCTCTTGTCTAATCCTCATACAACAATCAAAATGAGTCCTAGGCACATTCCTTGATGACCTTAACATATATTGATCCTCCTAACAACCTAATTAATTGATATGGGATATTTCTAATCAGTTATGGTATTTGTTAACCTCAAACAACAATAGAAAAAATATGTCCCAGCCTAATTGAGGACAAACATGTGCATCAAAAGAAAATTTTAGGAAATCTAAGTGCTTATATGGACTAGATTAGTAGCAAAAACCATTTATTCTTGAATTTGGAAAACCTGTCAACCTAAAATCAAACATATTTATTTCATCATGCCCCTCAGCAAAATAAATAGGTTGATATATGTATGGTGCACAACAGATGGTTGTAAGCTCTTCATAATATTTTTATCATATTATTCCTTCTATGTTTGATACATGAGTTTCTATTAGGCTTAGAGGTAACCTTTTTTTAGGGTTTTTGAAGGCTTAGAATCTAGCGCTTGTGGTATTCAAACTATTATAGGGTTTAGTAGGTGGGATATTCAAACTCTTGTGGGGTTTTGTAGGTGGTCCCTTTTCCATGTCAAACAGTACCAAACACCTCTAATTCTTAGATCTGGGAGGTTCCTAGGAAATCCTGGGGACTTTGGTACCTCTAAAGTGCAAGCTACAACCATGTACAACATGTATGGAGGAGGTATATTGTGACATAAGTCTATTTTGGGATAAATCTGAGTTTTATGAGCTAATTGTGGTCAAGTACAACAACAAGAAGAACAAATATAGGTATGTTTTTTACAAATATAGGGATAGAAAACCCTATTTGATAGTCCAAGGGGCACGTGTGGAAATTGAAACCAAGTGATAGAACAATTACACTCACAAAATTGCTAATCAAACATGCAAAATTAACATCAAAGGAGACTGAAATTGGAGCATAACACTAATTTGTATTAAATAAGTGTACAATAGCCAAGCTTATGAAGTAATAGGCTACTGCAATATATAATTACATGAGATATTCAAATGCATAAATATGCCATTCGAAAAGGTCAAAAAGTAAGCTTACTAAATCTAGTCAAATCCCCCATAGGTGCATAAAGCAATTTCCAAATCCACCAAGATGCTTGCGAATTGGATAAGTCAAGTAGGAAATATAATGAGGGATGGAAAGACAAATCATACATTCTTTTATTAGGAGAAAATGATGGAGGAGGATGTGGGAGAAAAACAAGTCAACCACACCTAGTCTAGCTTTTCCTTTTGCCTTAATTCTCAATAAAACATACAGCTTTTCAAAAAAAGCAGATATGCACTTTGGAGGATCTGGAATAAAGTAGACATGCTAAAATGATTTTCCAAGAAGTTTCCCAAGCACTCCATGACTCAATTTTTTCATGTGTTTACTTCTAGGACATGTAGAAGGCAATTAACATAGAGTGGAATCTAGGATACTAGGTAATAAGACAAAAATGATATAATTAATGTCTAAGGTAGGTAACTATGGGATGATTATTCTAACATACCCCCTTAAGCCTGACTTTATGAGTAAATATCAGAAAAATATAGGTCCTAGAAACAAGGCTTAGTCACCCTTTACATACTGCTTGTCCATACAACCAAGGAAAGAGGCAAAAACCCAATGGGAAAATCCTCCGTTAAACATGGACAGGAAAAAAAAATTTGGAAATCTTGTCATCAATCATGCTTCATAGCGTGATCAGAAATCCCCAGTAGTTAATTGATATTTCTGAATGTATTATCCCAAAAAACTTTGGTGAATATGTCTGCTACTTCTTTTGAAGATGCACAAAAAAAGTAGATGAATGGTACCATCACGCACAAGCAGTCTGATGTAGTGCTTGAGCTCATACAATGATTTCTTTAACATGCACACTAAATATGGATTAGAAACAAAACCTTCAAGTTGTGACATGTAAATATCTTCAGTGAGATGTCCATTTAGGAAATCACACTTCACATCCATGTGATGTGCCTCCCATTGCTTTGAAGCTGCAATGACTAAAGATAGCCTTATGGAGTCCATCTTTGCCACTGGTGCAAATGTTTCATTGTAGTCAATACCATGTACTTGTGAGTAGCCCTTGGATACCAATATTTCTTATATTTCAAAGGTGGACCATCAGCAGCAAACTTAGTCTTGAAAACCCACTTACATTGAACTAGCTTCGTCCCAGGGGGAAGATAAATCAGTTCCCAAGTGCTGTTCTTCTGGAGCGAGTTGAATTCTTATTTCATGGATGTTTTCCATCTTGGATCATGTGCTACATCTTAATATGTATGTGGATCTGATTCAACCATCAGATAGAACTTCTCAGCAAATAAAGTATCTTTCATACAAAGGGCACTCTCAAACTGAGATCTAGTCCTCCTAGTGTCACTAGGATTTCCAGCCAGTTCCCTAGCTGCATGAATGGTATTTGCTACCCATTTTGGTATTGTAGGAATATCAGTATATGCAATCAAATCATCATTATCAGACATATCAGAATCAGCAAACCCATTAGTCTCTCCACTTACAATCAATGGATTTGGTGGTGAAGAAGACTCTCCAACTTCTACTACTACTAAAGGCTCTTCTTGGAACTAAACACTTCTTTCAATGAAATATTTGTTAGTGCTCAAGTTGATCAGATTGTACCCTTTTGAATCTTTAGAATACCCAAAAAATAGGCACTCTTGTCTTTGGGGCTGCAAAGCCCCTTTCTCTTTTCAGTTGGAATTCTAGCCCAAGCCTTTGAGCCAAAAATCCTGAAATGGGTCACATCTGGCTTGTTCCCACTCCAAGCTTCGAAAGTAGTCATACCATCAATATTCTTATGGGGAACCATATTATAGATGTAGGATGCACAGTTTATAGCCTCAGACCAAAACTTTGGTGGAAAATTCTTAGCCTCCATCATGTAGGCTGCCATGTCCTTCAGTGACCTGCTCTTTCTCTCAGCAACATCATTTTTCTATGGTGTGTAAGGGATCGAATGCTGATTCTGAATACTTGCATATTTACAATACTGAATGAGCACAGACTTGACATACTCACCACCTTTGTCATATCTGAGGATCTTGATTTTCCCCCCAGACTAGTTTTCAACCAAGGATTTAAAGACTTTGAAGAGGTCAAAAACTTCAGACTTATGCTTTAGGAAGTAAACCCAAAAAATACCTGGAAAAGTCATCTATGAAGGTCAATGCATATTTGTCTTGACTCATGGACATATGAGGAAATGGACCAAAAAAGTCACTGTGGATCAACCAAAGAGGTGCAAAGGTTCTTTCATGACTAGCTCTCTCAAATTTGTGCTCTGGGTGTTTTCCTAGGATACAACCTTGATAGACTCCCTTGGAAAAATTGATCTTTGGTAACCCTATGACCATATCTTTTTCACTCAAATAAAAAAGATACTTGTAGTTTAGATGGACAAATATTTCATGCCAAAGCTTTTTTTCCTCATTAGCATGAATTAGAAGAGCAGAGGGGTTTGATTAGGGTAGAAAATAGGAAAACATGTATACCTTTGAAGTGTGATCAACAACACCTTTTTCTATGAATTTTCCATTTGAAATCTCAGTGATTTCACCGTCATCAGGGGAGAATATGACCTTCTTTGGAGACCCAATGTGAGTCATCTGATACACTGGAAAGAGATTAGAGGCAAGACCTAGAACATACAACACATTATTGAACTTACCATGGTCAAAATCAATCCTTCCTTTCCCTAAAATGTCAGTGAGAGAGTTATCTCCCAAAACTATTGGTGGACCTTTCAACATGTCAAGAGAGGAGAATGCCTCTTTTGTCAAAACCATATGTTTGGAAGCTCCAAAGTCTATGATGAAGCTAGGTGAGCTTGATGTGCCAGGAACCAAGGCATGTACTCTCTCTCTATCCTCTGAATTTGATGCTCCTTCCCTCTTCTTTGAGAAATCAGGAAGGGATATGTTAATCTTCTCCAAGAGTTGGGTCAACATGTCAATTTGCTTCTTCATACAAGAGCTCTCAGGATGATAGCCCTTATTATAGTATCCACACTTGATCATTTATCCTTCATTCTTCTTCTTCTGGAAGTTCTTCTTGGAACCTTGGGGATCCTCTTGAGACTTATTCTTGTCTCTCTTTTGCTCAGGTGTATTTTTATATTTTTTCTTGCTTTTTGAATCCACCCTTGAATCTCAAACAACCAAATCCTAGTCTTTGTAAGGTTTGATGGTTCCCATCATCACCAACTTATCTTGTTCCTGTGTGAGGGATTCCATGAACTCTGCAAGCTTAGGCATATTCTAGGCTTAAGCTGTCAACTTGGTGGCATGGAAGGTGGAAACAAACATTGAATAGTTAGGGCCAAGCTTTGAGAGTATGTCCAAAACTAGTTTCTCTTCCTTATTTTTTATCCCACACTGTTTTAGCTCCAAAACAAGGGCTTTAAACTTGGAAAAATAGAGTTGCAAGGATTCAAAGCTATTGGGACTCAAGGAGATTAGCTCATTCTCGATTTGATGTCCTCTCATCTCATCTGTCTTACCAAAAATATGTACAAGATTCTCCCACACTTCATTAGGTGATGTCAATCCATTAATATGGAAGAGGAGATCTCTTGAAATGCTTAGGTATAAAAGACCATAGGCCTCATCCCTCCTATTTTGCCATTTTATTTTCTCTGCAGCTACATTGGGCTCTGCCTCAATTTCCATAGTAAACCTGTAGATACCTTTCACTCTCAACAATATCTCCATATTATCTTTCCACTCAAAGAAATTGAATGGAGTCAATATGATCTTTTGAGATTGGTCCTATAGCTCAGAAACTATGCCCTTCAGTCAGCAGAATATGCTCCAAGTCAAGATGTTGAACCTGCAATAGAAATATGGAAGTAGATAAATCGATCTACAAAGGCTCTAATACCATGTGTAAATTGAACCCAAGAGATAGAACAATTACACTCACAAAATTGCTAATCAAACATGCAAAATTAACATCAAAGGAGACTGAAATTGGAGCATAACACTAATCTGTATTGAATAAATGTACAATAGCAAACCTTATGAAGTAATAGGCTAATTCAATATATAATTACATGAGATATTTTACTCCATAAGGATTCCATTTGAAAAGGTCAAAAAGTAGGCTTACTAAATCTAGTCAAATCCCCCATAGGTGCATAAAGAAGTTTCCAAATCCACCAAGATGCTCACGAATTGGATAAGTTAAGTAGGAAATATAATGAGGGATGGAAAGACAAATCATACATACTTTCATTAGGATAAAAGGAGGGAGGATGATGTGGGAAAAAAACAAGTCAACTACACCTAGTGTAGCTTTTCCTTTTGCCTTAATTCTCAATAAAACAGGCATCTTTTCACAAAAAATAGATATGCGTTTTGGAGGATCTGGAATAAAAAATACATGCTAAAATGTATTTCCAAGAAGTTTCCCAAGCACTCCATGACTCAATTTTGGCATGTGTTGACTTATAGGACATGTAGAAGGCAACTAGCATAGAGTGGAATGTAGGAGACTAGGTAATAAGACAAAAATGATTTAATTAGTGTCTAAGGTAGGTAGCTATGGGTTGATTATTCTAACATCATTAAGTCACCTCTAATTGTTGCAACACACAATGATACTGAGAGGGGGGTGAATCAATATCATGCACCTTTTAACACTTTTTACTTCTTTAACAATTCATCAAACATACATAGTTATTCATTATTCAGTAACCATGTATGTATTGAGATTAGTCCTCAAGTATGATCTTCACCTACTTAAAACTCTACCAAAATACTCTACTTAATCTAATATACATTTCTCTTCTCTAATAAGATCCAATGCTGCTCTCAATGCTTTTCTCCAAGCTCTGTAATGTACTTCAAATTAGTCCTTGATATTCCCTTAGATCACAATAAACTTCTAAACTTTAATTTGCTCCAAGATCTAGCTACAAGGTACTGTTTTCATATATGCTTATACATGGTAAAATATTCCTTCTCATGTTTTCTTTTGGATGATCAACAAATATTCTTAATCAACGGGGCTTGGTCTTTTTCAAACACTCTATTTTTCAATACTCTTTCAATCTTGCCTCACAATCAGGTCTCTGTCGAGGTCGGATCAATCCCTCTCAAGTCCAATATTATTCAATATACAAGATTTTCTATTTCACATAGGATCAACCTCTGTTTTGGATCTATTTGTATTTCTTCTTATTGAGGATTCTTATCAGGTCTATGAATCTTAATCAAGGTCTTCTCAACTACCTCACTTTATAGTTGTAGCTCCCAAAAAATTCCTTGAAACTCATACTTCAAGTTTTCATGAATTTTCCCCTCCAAGGATGCAATAAAAATACTTCTTAAATATGAAAATTCATTCCTTGGAATGTGAGCTAAAGGAAACCTATAACAATCACAAAACATGTATGAAATAATTCAAATTTTATGGCTTTAGCCCTATAGAAGGCACACAAACAACCTAGATCTGTAGTCACAATATGCCAAGTTTGGAATCCAATTGGAACATCATTGAATTAATTAAGCTACAAATTTCATATACTTGAAGACATTTAACATATGAAAGCCATCACATGCCAAATAGAGGAGCAAATTTTCAGATTAAAAAAAACATTGGAATATACTTATTGAATTAAGCACATATGATTCAATGTAGCTTTTCAAATGGTATTTCTTGTGTTATTTTTCTTATGGTTACTAGTTTGAAGCTTTTCCATTTTGATGTTTTGAGTGTGAATTCTTAATACCTAATTAATGTCATTTGTATGTCAGTTGTTTTTGGCTTTTTAAATCTCTACTTTCATCATTTTGTCAAAAGGTTGAAATAGATAGTTGCTTCATTTTTCTTTTGGAACCGACTAATAAAATCATAAAATATGTATAATCAATATCTAATACACCCCTTTGTTCTACTGAGATATTAATTTGTTTCTTTATTAATTTATTTATCTGTAGTTAGTATTTATCATTTTTAGTCAATTCAAATGCATGGCCCTTTTTGCCAATGAATGTAACTTGAGTTGCTATTGTAATGGGGGGATGCAAAAAGTTGCTAAAAATGTTTCTAGAAATTTATCCTTCTCTCATACAGGGAGCTTGTGTATGCATTACAGTTAATGCATGACATTAGAAAACACAGTATTACCATGTGAAAACAATATTAATGTGTTGATTTACAAGGAAATACCATTATTGTTTTAAAGGTTTTCTGTCACATGTTGAAGAACACTGATTGTAGACTTTCACATTGATTGGATCTGATGGCATACTTTTAGATTCAAGGGTTCAATCAAAGACATCCTAGTCTTTGGGATAATCATGACTATGGATGTAACTATATCTTTGTGCATGGTTTCATTGCTTATTGAAGATTGTGAGTATATGGATTTGTAAGAATGGAATTTTTTCCTTTGATATCCTTTTATAGCTGAGGTTGCTCTGTCTTATTGAGTTTTTAGCAGTATAGACTTGCTTATCCACTATTGAAGTTATTATTCTATCTCTGCAATATGATTGTCTCTTTGTAGATAAATTGTATGCTGGTTATTGCATTGCTCGTCACAGATGATATTTACTTTGTTTCTATGGTATACAGTGTAAATGTAGCATATTACCAACATGGATCCATATTAAACTTGGATCTATTAAGCACCAAGAGGGATCCAATTACTTGAAGTGTAATTTTATTTTATTTTATTGATGTGTAAAAATTAATATGAACAAAAAAGTATACATCAAGAAATTAGATCCCTCTTAGTGCTTACTAGATCTAGGTTTAATATAGATATATACTTGTTTTAGTTCAAATAGACTGAAAATGCCTCATGGTAGCAAAGTCTCCCTGCCACCCTTTGAAATGTTTCCAATGCAGAAAACTCTTCTCTCACCTAAAATAATGAGTTGTGGGAAGAGATGCTAAAACTGATGGATAAGGATTAACCTATCCTAATTAATGATTATTTATGGAGTGGGAAGGGGAAGGGGAAGCTTCATCCCTAACCAATTCCTTAGAGAGAGTTTGAACTTCCACTCTTTATTCCTCCCTCATCATTCATGGAGGGGGAATCTAGAGACTTTGAAAGTTTGAAAGGGTGAGGTTTCTATAAATAGCTTGATTGTCTAACCATGTTTCTACCTGGATAGTGGAGCTTGGACCTTCTTCCATATCTAAAACAAAAATCCTTGACAACACAACCTGCTCCATAAATTTCTTTTTCTAATGCTAACCATGTCCCAAGAAGTGTTGTGAATCTTCTCATTCATATGATACTAACTAACTCAAAGTACCCTTTAGAAGTTCTTAAATCCCAGCTGGATATGTTTCGACTTCCAAGGTTAGGGATTCAATCTCTACATGGTTATTAATTTTTCAATCCAAGAAACTGATAGACACAAGCAAGATATTTCCTTTATAATCTCTGACAAGGCCTCCTTCTACCGAAAAACCTGGATTGACTTAATATTGTCAATCAAAATTAAGCATAATTCATCCAATGCACAGTTGGAACCATATTTACTCACAAGTGTTAGTTCCTAACCATTACCATGGACGAGTTTGAAACATTGAAAAATGCACTAACTTCACATTTTATGTGGTCACTTCATCCACACCTTATTTCAGATATAACATATACTTCCATTTTCAACATATGTCAATATACTCTTTGTGGTTTTTCATGTTTTTTTGGTGGAAACAATATATATATCAACATTTTCTATACTGCAGGATCCAACACTTTATTTTTTCCACTCATTTTGTCAACTTTGTTTGCTGATAAACCACTTCACACTAGAAGTTGCAAGTTTGATTTACAATATTGCTCTTCAAATCTGAATACGTAGAACTAAAATCTAAGGGAATCATTTCACCCTTACTACTAGTAAATGGAGGCAAGGAAAACATTCCAAATTATGTCATCTTCTGCATGGATTCCAACTCAGTTTGATGTTGTTATAGTAGGATTTTCTATGATGCTTTAATGACTGCTAAAAACAGAAAAATTGACCTTCTCTCTTGTTCCTGAATGAAGATCCCCCCTCTCTCTTCTTTACAAAAGATAGTTTATATGTGAAACTATCTTAACAAACTCCAAATCTTGTGGAACATATATCTAATAATGAAATCAAAATAGATGAGGTCTTGACACATTTGTGAGAAATATGGGTAGACTAATTTGCTGCAGAAAACTAGGAATTGCTGGAATACTCGAATAATGGTATTCGAATATGGAATTGGTTTGGTTGTTGATCCCTTGCTGCCATATGTGCTCTCTTACTTGTCCATCGAATATTTTAATGCTTCCCAAAATGATGGATTTAATCCTCTTCTTGTTGATTATATGCCTAGAAATATGGGGCTTCTAAAAATAGTTTGACTTGATGACTCATGTCAAAATTGATTTTCCATATGTATTTCTGATTTTTGAGACTTTTGGTCAATCTAAATTCTTAGATGCAAGATAATTTGTCACTTGGAAAATGGATCAACCTCTTTTGAACTTTCCTATAGAAGAAGTTTTTCGCTCTGACCAGTATTCAATTTGTCTTCTTCAGGAGGCATGTGTAAACATAACAATAATAATATCCTTATGCTCAAGATTCTCCTTTCAACACTTAAACGCTTGTCATTGCGTCTTTGAAATCACCAGCATGGGCCTAAATTTGAGTTTTCCATTTTATTTATAGACATGTAAAAACATATTGAGAACTTATGAAAAAGATTAAAATCCAATTCCAACTCGTTAGCCTGCTTAATACTTATAAAACATAAAATTCCTTCTCATAGATGCTTTGTCTAGTTATGGATATGTAGTTGTTGAATTTTATTACCGGTCTTTCGAATTATAGCACAAACTATGTGCAAGCGTTTTCTTTTAATCGGGTTCATTCGAAACTTTCCTTCAGATTAAGTCGTTCAAAATGTAAACACTTTTAGCACTTATGTGCTGTATCTCGAACACTTGAATGCTTTGATAACAATCAGCCAGACATTTTTTTTAGCAATGATCTGGATCTCGATGTTTAAAACTTGAATACAATATCATGCTTTCATTTTCTAGCTATGGTATTTGATACTTGTTTAACTTTGTGGACAATGATCACTACAAATCTGTCAATCATGAGAATATGGCGTAAATATATGTTTTTAACATAGCCTTTGAAAAATGTTTCCTAGCATGGATCACTTAGCCTTCGAGCGACCACAACGCATAATTCAAGCTTTGAAATTCTAATGAGGTTTTTACGCAGGTTGAATTAAAAAGTTGTAAGGTGACTATTAACTAGTAGCTTGGAGAATGACACAATTTAACATTGAGAATGGACTTGTTGGTCTGGTTTCTTAGAACTTTTTCTACATTATCCTTTAATTTTATGAGAACTTAGTGTATGAGGGGAAATTTACTTAGTGAGAGAGTGTTTCATGGGAGAAAATCTCAATGATGGGTGTTTTATCTTGTAGCACTTTTTCATCTACATTTAACACGTGGACAAGTATGGCACATTTAATTGGAGATGCATTTCTTGGAGGGCACACATGTTGCATGAAAATAGTTGGAGTGGATGAGTTTTCACATGTGGGAATGTGCATACCCACCTTGTAACATGTAAAAAAATCTAGTTGGGTTGTTGCTTGGAGAAGTGCACTCAACATAAATGGTTATGTAACCATCTAATTTCTTAACACTTAGATTAGAAAAGAGAACCACCTAAGTGCGATATTGATGGATTTGTGTTTGGAGTGGTTAGGGTGCTTGTACTAAACTCAGTGGTAGCGAAGTCCTATGAAAAAGAATGTCAGAATATTTCAAATTAGTGGATTTATGTCAAACCATGATTTTGGGATCAGTGGAGGATGAGAGAATGTTTAGTGCACTGTCATTCTTGAAGTCAAAGTTGAGGAACAAAATTGATAAAAATGTGGATACATGCTTAAGATTATATGTAACAAAGTATGAGGTTGACAATTTTCCATATGAAATAACATTACCTCTTTGGCGATGAAATCATGAAAGAAAGGGAGAAAACAATATCACAAATTTCTCTACTGAACTTGATATGGAACATAATGTTTTGCATGATCATAATGATGGGTCATCTGGAGAAGTCCAAAAATTACCTTCATGTAGCTTATTTTAAGATTTATGGTTTGATATTTATCTCTTACATTGTCCCTTTCTTGTATGTGATAGTAAATGATGCCAAAATTCGAGAAAACTAGGCCTAGGAGCTATCTCTTCACATAGATAATGTCCTAACATTAAAGGATCATTAGAGAGAATTTGAGGTCAAAAATGGGCCTCCTAAGAGATGTACTACAAAAATATAAGATATATTAAAATATTATGAGGTAGGGATTTTATGGGGTAGGTATATATGACAACTCATCTCCTACACTATTTTTTATGCACAATATAAACAACCATGGTTGAGTTACTTTTCTAAATTGATTATAAATAAAATTAATAAAATAACTCTACAATGATGTGACTAAGATTCATTGTAAATTCCCAAAAAATTAT
>LPNX010288343.1:57901-73437 GCA_001517045.1 Pseudotsuga menziesii
GAAATAACTAATTTGAAAACACTTTCGCTATGCAAGAATGGGCTCATTCAAGTACATGAAACCATGTTGGTGTTTAGCACGAATATCTTGACAAATTTTTATGGTTTGTTTATTGCTTTTGTTTGAAGCATTTTGTCGATTTTTGAAGTTTGTGTGTATTTTGGTTAAATATTGTGTTATCCTCTTGAATGCTTCTAGTTCTCATTCGATGATTGATTTAACCCTTTGTTGTATCTTGAATCGAGATTGGTTTTAGTCAATTTCCATTGATTTAGGGTTTCAGAAAAGATGTTTTTATTACCTTTTAGTTGCATGAATTAATTGTCTTCACTTTTTCAATTATTTTATGATGATTGTATATTTTCTTTTTAAATACATATCGTTATTCAAAAAAATAAATGAGCTCTACATAGCTAAGCGAAGATAAAAATGGTCTATGTACTAGGTTCCTATGCATTGATCGTAGGATACCTATTGGAATGAGACCAACATTAATCTAATGCAATAATCAATTGGCATAATTACAATGCACAAATGTATTAGCCTCCATGACCACAATTGACTAGTGGAGGCAAACATCGAGCATAATGTTTCATTCAATCAATTTATCGATTTGTCAAGATTCAGGTCCCCACATGTCCGCTGGACCATTAAGGGACAAGATAATAAGTGGAGTCCCCACTTGCCTTGAATATAGTCAGTGCAGTTGTGTTTCACTGACACCTTCCAGTTGTGACTTGTGAGTCTACATGTTCTATTATTGATGAGGTGATTCATGTTATTTGACTAATGTTGTTGTTCCTTTATTTTTACAATATTTTATAAACCAATGAAATATTCACCAGTTTTTGCAATTTTTTATAATGAAGTTAAATATTCACCAAGATTTTACAACATTATATAATAAAATGAAAGATTCACCAATTTTTTTATATGTACATATTATATTATTTATAAAATCGCCTTCAAAATTTCCTATATATAGGAGAGATTTTCCCATTTTTTATACATATAAATCTAGGGGAAGTTCTTAAAATCATCCCTGGAGAGACTGAATTAGACATCTGGAGTTATCTAGTGAGCTCTGATAGTGATTTAGAGACTTCTAGTTAGCCATTCAGTTAGTATTGAGTTGGTATATTCGAATCCTATGCACATGATTCAAATTCTCCTTTATGTAACATTCATGTATACTGCTGGAATTAATGAATTTTATACTGTAATTATACGCAACAATACATATATGTTTTCGATGAAATTTGTCTTGTTTAGTGTGTATTTTTCATTCCATTCCACTACACAATAATACAATTCAATTGCACTCATTGAGTGAATATCAATGCCACAATAATTCAAACAGAAAGTTAGGCAATGAAGAAAGGTTATTGTTTTTTATTCTAGCATCATTATCATTGAATTCCTTGATAGGAAAGTAATGGGTTATGGGATCCTCATCCTTTTCCATTGGGATATTGGTTATTGGGTTTTATTTAGCTTCTGAATCAATGGTTTCATCCTCCCAATATGTTTAAGTGTCTCCAAAGAGACCAGTTCTTCTCATGGATTTAAAAGGAGGAGAATTTATCTCAAGATTTTCTTCAAAGTTTTCTTCCTCTTCTCTCATATGGATTGAGCTTAGATTATGAGTGGGTATTTTAGTAGAAATCAACCGAACACATCCCTATTTCTAGTAATTCATTCTACATGAGTGTGAGTAAATGTTTTTAATGGTTTTGTCTTTATAGAAATTTTATTTATTCCAAATGATTTCAAGAAAAAGAGATGATTTAGATTTTTGTGTTTTTTTTCTTAAAATTGATAGTTTAATAGAAATAATGAATCAAATAAATGATTTTTCAAAAATACTTACTTGAATGAGTGATATACTTTTGTAGATTGAACACCTCTTCGACAACGGTGCCAAAAACTGATAGGCTCCAAATATCAACAGTAATATTGTACCTTTATGTGTATAATAAAATATAAGCATTCAAAGTGGTTGAATTTGTATGTCATTTTCAGATTCAATTTATCCAATACCATCCCAAATTATCCATGAATTATCTACCATATGAATCCCCATTTTGGAGAGAGAATCAACTATCATGTTCCTCTCCCTATAAACATGACAAAAACAAATATCAGTGAAAAACACCATATATCATGGGATGTCTTCAAAGAGTGGCTTGAGAATGATGTTTTTAGGGGGCATATTTAATCTGAACCAATCAATCACTAACAGAGTCCTTGGAGATCTGTAGCCACTAAACACCTTTAGAAATTGCCAAATGGAGGACAAGCCTTAGATATTTTAACCCCACCATATTATTATATGGCCTTCCAATTCCTACATCAAATTTGTGCCAATGACTCTTTGATAAGAAAAGAATACCTCTTGCACTGCCCACCATAGGCCTTCCTTGTGAAGCACCATGGAAAAATAACCAGTTGATTGATTTGTCAATAATAATCTCTCTTATTACTCTCTTTTATTAGTAGCCTTCATTTGAGGAAAATATTCCAGGATAGACACACTTTATGAAGCATATACCATAGCATGAGCTTTTACATCCTGAAAATAGCTTTCTTCCTAGAAAGCTAGACACCCCACATTAGAAGAACTAGCAGAGCTCTATAATGTTGATACATTCCTTGCATGCTTCAATCAGGTTTTCACCACGCTAGATAAAATGGGTACCAAAAAACTGTGTTGCAAATTGCCAAATGGAGGAAACATATGGACACTGAATAAATAAGTGTTCAATTGATTCTATAGAATCATGGAATAATGGTCATATGATAGGCTCAATGCTTAGAAAAGTAATCAATTTGTACCAACCAAGACTTTATCACTTGAATATCTACTAGAAAAAATATTAGTCTTCAAAGGACAGTTTAATTGCGAGATAGTTGAATTCCACCTAGAAGGTTCGGGGAGGTCTTCTTCATCTCTAGAAACACTATAACCCAAACTTGGCAGATAGTTTCCTCCAACTTCATTCGTTGTCCAAATAAGAGTGCCATCCTTTTCACTGTGGTGGGCATGAACACAATAACGATCATTTAAATATTGATCCCATATATTACGGTACTCCCCAACAAACCCCAGATCAATGGTAGAGAGACATTTATGACTAACATGAGACGAGTTTGTATGATCCTTAATTCAATAAAGAAATCATATACCTTTGTCTTTTAGATTATCAATCATCTCCACAGGTAGTCTGTATGCAACATAACATCCTGGCCAAGGATCATATCCAACCTTGATCTTTCTTCTATCATCAATTTCCTAGGACAACCAATCACCAATGATTTCATAGGATTTTATTATTACTTTCTAGATAATAGAAACATTCCTTGATATCTTATTTTGGGATTTTATCCATTGTTCTATGATTAAGGGGTAGATATATTTCTTATGGATAAAATTTCCCAAATCCCTTCACCATAAATCAATCTCCATATTCCTTTTGTTACAAGCTCCCTGGAAAAACTTGGATATACTTTAAACCTATCCCACCATATCTTTAGGAAAATAAAGTCTCCTCCAAGCTATCCAAGGATAGGAACTTTTATTCTCAATTCCTCTCCAAAAGAAACTAATCCAGATATTTCTAACGTTGTCCATTGTACCAACTTGAATATAGACAACAAAGGCCCAATAAATAAGAATGGCTTTGAGCACCAATTACATCATAACTAATATTCATCCTTAGAATAACCACTTATTGCAACATAAATTAAGTTTACCTTCAATCATGCTAACCATCCAAGCTAAGTCTCTCTTCAAATATTTATTAGGATTAATAATAAAGCCCAAGTCACTTTCAATCCATTTCTTATGCCAATCAAAGTGAAATTGAAATCTGAGAAAATCCAATACAGAGAAAAATTATCCAGGCTCATAAAATATATAAAATATTTAACGACATTACAAACCATACCTGTAGCTTTGGTGAAAGGAGACTGTAATATACCCCAAATACTTGAATAGTTTCTTGGGGTCCACAGTATAAAGATTCTTCTTCTTAAAACATTTAATTACGCCAATTAAATTAAACTCATTAGTTACTTAAACATAACCATTCTTTGAGGATTAAGACATACCAAATATAATCACTCTAATGCTAACCCACATAAGCAAATCTTATTGAATAATAAAATAAGGCACAATCATTAGATTAGTTGCATGATGATCCTTTGAATAATATAACAAGTACACATTAACCCTGTCCTTTAACGATGGTTAACACCCTCCATATCAAGATACCATATTTTCTAGTTGATATCTTGGGCGCAACCATTGGAGATGAGGTATGAGTCTCCTGAGTGGATCAAACAACAAGGTTAGATTTTCTTTAGATGATAAAAGAAACTAATTTAAAAAGTATGCACATATACAATTGATTTACTCTACACTTTTCTTTCGAAAGTTTTTCCAATTCCTTTAACCATTGGAACAAAGCTTCCACAACCACCACTTGAAGTCATGTAACTCAACCTACATATTAGTGCTATAAATCAGTTTATAAATAAAAAAATGTAAGTTACATAATAAGCTTGAAAAAAAAAAAATTAGTTCCATAAAACAAAGTTAATCATTACAAATACTACTTTAATTTGAAATAAGCTTGTGCAACTGAAAGCATGTCAATGACTTTCCTCCAAACCATAGTCCTCATTTGACGTGTGTTTTTCCGTCTAAATCCACCGCCGAGATGGGTGATGAATCCAATAAGGTAAGGTTTAATACAACAGACTCTCCAAGGTTCAAGTTAGTATGGTTACTAGTTACTAAACCCTTCTTTAAACAACTAGGGATACTATTTACCATTAGGAACTAGTCACATAGCACAAGAATTACCAGTTCTATTAGTTTAAGATTGAAAAATAGTCAAGATTAAAAATCACATACAAGGACTCTTTTCAGACCCTGAAATCATAGTGATGGAATCACTAAGTGTATGAATCAGATCCTATCAAATTGCATAATGATCCCAAGCCCATACATATCAGATCTATACTTTACACCACATAACACAAGCTCTGTCTACAAATAAAAAATTGCAGGATATACGAATAGGGGTTTGGTCACATTAAAAGTAGAGGGTTCATAGATCTAAATTCATCGAGCCCATAAAAATTATAAAACCGACCCTATCCATTTCCCATCAATTCGAGACACATATCGAGTCTCTTCCTTGTATTACACAACACTCAATCTATACACTGAAAAAATCACATTCAATCAACAGTTATGGATGGATTCATCTATACACCATATCCATACATGCAAAACACATTCAATCCATCGTATACAATTATCAATTCTGGGTTCATATCGTCTCTAGTCACCCTAGATCAAAATGATCTCTTGATGAAACCTATAACCCTCCTTCAAGTAGAGGAAGCAATTTTTTCGATGAAGGAAGGAACTGCCCTAGGCCCAAATGGATTTACAGTCATCTTTTTTCACCAATTCTGGGATCTAATAAAGATGGAAGTTTGGAGGATTGTAAAAGACTCTAGGGTATCCAAAAGGATGCTTTCAGCTTCCAATACAACCTTTATCATCCTCATTCCAAAATGTGAGGGTGGTGAATCCCCAGAAAAATTCAAGCCTATAAGCCTCTACAATTCCATCTACAAAACTACTACCAAAGTAATTGAAAATAGAGTAAATCTTCTCCTAGATCTAATTTCCCCAGAATAATCAAGGTTTATGTAGGGTTTACAAACAACATATGGTATCATTTTATTCCATGAATTTCTCCATTCCATAAAATCTCAAAAAGTGTCGGGTATGATGGTAAAGCTAGACATCACAAAATCTTACGATGATCCTAACTGACAATTCATTAGAAGCATGCTCAAAGCTTTTGGGTTTCAAAGACATTGGGTCAATTGGATAATCAACTTAGTAACGAAATATTTCTTCTCCATTCTAGTAAATGGAGTACTCTCCCGCACTTTCAAACCATCAAGGGGGATTAGGTAGGGGGATCCCTTATCCCCTTTCCTCTTTATTCTAATGAAGGAGGGGTTGGGAAGAGCAAGTACAACATCTTGGGATAGTAACGATATCATGGGACTTATAATTCACCCATTAGCATCTAAATAAAATCACCAACAATTTATGGATGAAACGATGCTAATGGGTTTCCCTTCAATCCAAGAAACAAGGAGGTTTAAGCCATGTCTGCTGGATTTTAACAAAGCATTGGGGTTGGTGACTAATGGTCAAAAGTCTCAGGATTTCTTCTTTAATATGCCTAGGATTACTAAACAAAACATTTATAGAATCATGGGATTTCAAGAGAGCTCCCTTCCATCCAAGTATCTGGGAACACCTCTAGTGAATTCACTAGCAAAGAGAGGCTCCTGGATGGAACTTCTCAACAACATGAAAAAAATGCCTAATGAATTAGACCATAAGGCCCCTTAATTTGGCTAGTAGAATGGTGCTGGTGAAATCAGTCCTTCAAGCAATTCTGACTTATCTTCTAGCCACCTTGGCGGCCTCGAAAGCAATTTTGAAAAATATTAGGAACATGCAAAAGGATTTCCTATGGAGTGGAAACAATGAAAAAAATGAAATGGGCCCTAGTGAACTGGGAAGCGGTCTGTATGCCCAACCATCATGGAGGCTTTGGCCTCAGAGACCCTGAGAATATTAGTATAGTGAGTGGGGCCAAGCTATGGTGGAGATGGGTAGCCCATTTTCATGTCCAAAATTTTGCATTGGATCATGATGGCCTAATCACATTTTCCATATTCATGAGAGTTTGTCAAATTGATCCTAAGGGTCAAATAATTGCCAATGAGGAAAATTAATAGTTGCTATATTTTTATCAATTAGACAATAGGATCTTAGGATATTATCTGAGAGAATAACATGCACAATAATCAATGACAAGAGACAATAGACACAAAGATTTTCCTCGGGGAAACCATAAAGGAGAAAACCCTGCAACTTCCTCGGAGATAGAATGAGCAGTAATGGAAACAGAAAAACCAAAAGACAAAGATGATCTCCAACATCTATTCTCTCTCTAACTTGTGTGAGCTCCTCTTCTCTCACCTATGTGATATATCTGTGTGAGTGTGGATCAAATAGAGAGGATCACTCTCTATTTATACTAGTTTTCGACTTAACAATTACTTACCAGGGCTAACTTCTCTAGAAGAGTTTAATAACCCTAGTGCCCCTCAACTATGGGGAATTTTCCCCTGACTTACAAAGGAGTGTTAACCTCTATGAATTTACATGACTTGATTACATTAATGATTCTCTCGATAGGAACATCAGGTTTTAATGAAATACAATATATAAAATATACAAGTGAATACATTCTAAAGTTACAAATACATCAACACTCGCTCTTAATTAGGAAGGTATTCTATTTACACAATTCATCAACACAAGTCTTCACCATTGGATGATCAACAAAGCTAGATCATCACTAGATCATCATTAAAGCTGGATCATCACTGGATCATCATCACAGTTGGATCATCATTGGATCATCATCAAAGCTGGATCATCACTGGATCATCATAAAAGATAGATCATTACTGGATCATCATCATCATCATCACTACTCTCTCTATCTCAAAAAAATGGTGCTATATCTCAATTATTCTCGTCATAGGAAGTTATACAGAGCCAACCCTTTTTCATGTTGGTTGTAGGCATAGCCTTGAGGTAGGTCTTCATCAATAGAGCCAACCCTTTTTCATGTTGGATGTATAGCCTTGCCTTTGTAAGGAATTACCCTATAGAGCTAGTCCTTTTTCATATTGGATGCATCACCTTGCCTCTTGCAAGTATTTCCCCTACAGAGCCAGTCCTTTTTCATACTGGATGCAATACCTTGCCTCTTGCAAGAATTTCCCCTACAGAGCCATTCCTTTTTCATACTGGATGCAGTACCTTGCCTCTGCAAGGATTTCTACTACAGATCCAACCCTTTTTCATGCTATATGCTCTACAGAGCCAACCCTTTTTCATGTTGGATGTAGGCCTTACCTTTTGCAAGGTCTTCCTCTACAGAGCCAACCCTTTTTCATGTTGGATGTAATTCTATAGAGCCAATCATTTTTCATTTTGGATGTAGGCCTTGCCCTCTGCAAGGTCTTCCTCTACAGAGCTAGCTCTTTTTCATACTAGATGTAGGCCTTTCTCTCTGCAAGGTATTCCTCTACACAGACAACCCTTTTTCATGTTGGATGTAGTTCTACAAAGCCAAGCCCTTTTCATGTTGGATGCAGGTCTCAACACTTATATCTGACCATGGGAGGCCCAGCCTGCCACCATTTTAGAAAGGCCCGGTGCTTACATCCATCGACATGGTAGAACACACCATCTACCATCCGAGGAAAGGCCCAACACTTATATTTGACCATGGGAGGAACCAATCCTACCACCATGTTAGAAAGGCACAACAGTTACATCTGACCATGAAAGGAACCAATCCTACCACCATGTTAGAAAGGCACAACACTTACATATGACCATGGGAGGAACCAATCCTACCAACATGTCAAAAAGGCACATGTAATCATCACTTCCCTTGGAAGGAACCTCGATCTGGAGAACACTAAGCTTCTCCCTAAAATACTCAAACTTCACTCTGGCCATTTCTAGCATAGAATCACATCAGGGTTGATTATGTCCAAGGATAACCTGTGAGCTTCACTAGGATTAACTACATTCGAGGAAAACCTACAAGACTATTTATGTCTGAGCAACCTACGAGCTTCACCAAGATTTTATGCTTAGAGAACTTGTCTCATCGACTATGCTAGAACTCCCTCTTTCGAGAGATCTCGATCTGGATCACATACTGGAGCTTCCCTTCTCCTCTCTGCATCCTACAAAAATGCAAGTCAGATCAATCAAATTAAATAGTATCTTTCAAAAGAAACATAATACCTCCTAAATAACCGAGCAAGTGGAAACATATTTTTCCTCGGTTGTACTTAGTGCCATACAGGACTCCATTTTTCCAAACTAGTACCCATACTGGATCTTAAATTGAAGAAGCATTCCAAGGTGCTATTCTTCTCATTGGCACTACCAATTCGAATCAACATAACCATGCAGGTTATTCTTCTAATTCGTATGATACTCGAGCCCACACTCAATTGCACCTGTTACGGAGAGAATTCCTATGGCTTGGGGTACCACAACAGACAGCTTAACTCCAGAAATCAATCCTTAACTATATGCAAGAGAAACCAAACAACTAACACTAAAGGATCTCGATTCATACCTTATTCTGGATGGTTGATGTAGATCCCCACTGAGCTTTCCAACTTCAGCTTGAATTGATAAATTGCTTCCTCAACATTCAATAAAAAAGACAAGCATACTATATATAATTGTGTTAGCTCTAGTATAGCATATATAATCAATAACATATAAGCATTTGAAATCGTCCATGGATAAAATATTCATTCAAACACATATTATTCGACAGGAAAATATATTTCTATTAATATAAAATCAGATATTACAATGAATACAACCTCTGTCGGCACGTCTGCGAATCAGAGAAACCGAGTCCCCCACTTGGGCCTCCACCACTTCAATCCTCCATCTCTTGATAGCAAGCTCACAAGCAAAAGATAATATTGGGAAGAACACAAAAGTGCTTGAAGGGACGAAGGGGATGCAGACTCAAGCACAAGTTCTGGCAACAATGGACTATAGTTCTCTTTCTCTCAATTCCTCATGCCTTCAATGTATCTAAAGGGTTCCTTATATATCTCTTCAATGGGGTAATGAAAGTTCTAATCCGAGCGATCTCAAGGCATATGGAAGGCCAGGAGACAAGTGATTCAGATCCACATCAAGGAAAACTCCAAAATAATTTGGCCTTTTGCACACATCCCGATGTGCATGGTTTTAGGGGTCCAACCCACATATATACGTGATAAAGGGTTTAAAAGTTGCGTATGGAAACTTTTACATGTTTTTAGGGATGATCAAGGAAACATCAAACGAACAAAAATGGTCCATGGGGTGTAAGGAGTCTGCATAGGGACATGGAAGGCCATAAAAGTGTGATTCACCATGTGTGGTAAAATCAACTATAACATATGCCCCCTAATGTGTGAGGTCAGAGGGGTCATACGATGGCCGAAATACATTATAATTCCATCCCAGAAATGAAGTGATGAAGAACCCAGTGGAAGAGCTAGCCATCCAATCAGCACAATACAATGATACAACTCTGCATATAACTGCAAATAAATATAGCAGTTTCGGATACATAAGAGTACAATGGCCATGAATAGGCATGATACAATATGACATATGTGGTCATCACCACGTACAATATACATAGATTAGAATCTCCATGATGATGATATACAAAGGATCATGATCTCCATAATGGCTGGAAATGTTTGACATATACTGGAATCAAGTCACAAGAGCTGAAATCTCATGAACACTGGCACGATCAAGGAGGTAGCATATATGAGATGCCACCAATCTGGAAGGTCTTCTACACACACCGCTATGAGTACATGTCCTACTATGTGAATAGAGGTTTCAAGGTCAAACATAGTATTCCATCGTCTGATTACCAGTCATTGATGTATACCGTTAATAGACGCGAGATCACCCATCGATAATGAAATGGGAATAAAGGTACTAAAGTGAAAACTAATAAGTGTGAATAAACGTGTTGAGGTCGAACACTTGAGAGAATCCATTGATCATGTGTTGTAAGGGATTATGCACCTAATAATCGTAGGTCAGGGGTTACCAACATACTCAAACACTTGCAGACAATTGACTTCTAAAGTGCAGAATCGGAAATAGGAGGGTTAGAAGAACTTACTTGTTAAACGACGTTCGATCCTTGCTAGTCCTCTTCCAATCTGCTCCACTTCTAAAGTCTTCAAGGCTCACTCCTCTTTCACCTGTTCATAGACAATCTTCTAGATATAGTATGATTCATATATATATGTTAGCAGGTTAGATAAATCAAATATGACATACTGAAGCATAAACAATTATCAAACCAAGATATGTGAAACACATGTGCAAGAAGTAATCTCTTTATTATCAATAATGGGAAAGTTCAGAGTACAACCAAATGTCTGAGACAAGGACTCCTCTGTCACCAAAGGATTCTGAGTTTCACTGCTCCAAAGACTTCTGTAAACAATCCACCAGCATAACTTTGCTCCAAAGTGTAAGTCCCTACAACCTTCCCCAAGGCCTGTATTTATATGGGTGAAATGAGGCAGTTCTTGAAGGTTGGGGAAGTTGTAGCAGTTAGGGAGATTAAGTAAAATGACTTAACTAAACTCCCATTAGCGTGTGATTTTGTGTTTTCATGTTAAGAAGCACATTCGCGGGTATGTAGTAGAGCAACCCGCGAATGACTTGCGACTTTGTATAAGCGCAACCCGCGAATACAAGGATTCGTGACTTGCTGTGAAGGAGACTCACGAATGACTCGCGAGTTGTCTATGAAGAGAGTCGCGAATACATCCCAACATGGCTAAATGGCAAAGTAACTAGCTGGATGAAGGTAGAATGTATTTCATGACAAGCCAAGCTATAGTGTTAAGGGAAAACCTCTATCCATAAATGTCCTTTTGTGTGCCGACATGAGGGATATCAGCACTCGGATGGAGAGGTGCCACTCAGGTGTATAACAGATGCCCCCTAATGTGTGAGGTCAGAGGGTAACGATGGCCGAAATACATTATAATATTGAACTCTAGAGAAACTCAGAAATCCAATGGAGCAGAGAGAGTACCTGAAACAAATACATAATAATATGACATACAAAGTTACATCTGAGGATACTATGTTCAATTTACTAGAACACTAGCTCCTTTACAATATTTAATTACATCATATGATACGGGTAGAAACCACGTATATGACAAAGGTGGATCGAAGCCACAATACAATAATGATGAGTCTTCAAAGATCTGGGAGTTGGATATCAGAATAGAACATGGTCTTGCGCAACTTAGCCCAAAATGAGGGACTAAGGTCTTCATAAATGATCCCAAAGAACCAGTACAATCCAAGCCATGTGAATAAGGGTAAGCTGAAGTCGAACATGGAGAGGATTCAACAGTTTGTCAACCAATAAGTGATAATTGAAAACTGAAGCAAAGGAATTCACCAATGATGAAAGTGAATCCAGAGGTACTATCGTCAAAACTCTAGGTCTTCGTCATCAGGAGGTGCTGAAACAGAACCATACCGTGATAAGGAAGGAAATGGATCCTCCAACGGATCACAAGAGTGACTAGGAACTGGGCAAAAGAAGGGAGACACAAGTAAATGGATAACAGATATAACAGTAATAGGATCAGGTGATAGATCAGACATTAGGTATAATCCTTGAACAGTGAGCACGACACAGAGATGACCCAAGGCAGCATACAACAGATAGATAGAACAACTAGACTTATCTGTCATGTAGGAAACATGATCAGATTCCCTAGGTATAATGGCCAAGAGGAGGAGTCAAAACTCAAAGTGATAGTTGAACACAAGTGTATACTGAAACATGGATATCAGAAAGCAAAGAGTGCTATGTTCAAGGATGACAAGCTACCGTTATTGAAAACAAGAGAAAACTTCTTCCTTACCTTCCCTGTTAAGTTTTAACGATTCCAGGAAAGTAAACTCGATTCCCTCTTCATTTTTTAATAAGCTTGAAGAGATGAGAAAATAATGCTTGATACACTAATCCGTGGATTTAATGAGCCCGAACTAGTACATGCTCATGCGGTATTTTCATATTTAGAGAGTCTGAAAATGCCAAAGAAGACTCCAAGGGGATCTTTTTTCGTCCAATTTAGTCTCCTGAGGCCGAAAAAGTATAAAAAAAACCACAGAAGAACTCTCTTAACTTCCGAAGAAGAAAAGGTGAACCTTTTTCGTACTTAGTCGGGAAGGTCCGAAAAAGGTTAAATTACCACCTACCCAACGCTCCTTCCAAAGCAGCATAAAATAGCTTGAGTTTTACGAGTGTGAAGGAAAGCAAGATCACTCGGAAAGATCCATTTGGTTACGAGAAATGGGGCTTACAACAATAAACTCGTTGCTTTGTTCTTTAGTGTTTAACGAGCATGACAAAGACACAAAGTACACTCGGAATCTTTTTCATGTTTGGGTCCAGAGCACGAAAAAGAGAAAACTAAGCTCAAACCGGGTGTTCCTTTTCCATATATTTAGTCCCTCAGGTCCAGAAAAGTGATAAACCTATACCTGAGAATACTCTTCTCAATTCCAAAGAAAAGAGAGTGATCCTTTCTCGTATTATTTCGCATGGTCCGAGAAAGAGATAACCTACCACCAATGCGGATGCCCGTTCACATATTATTAACGAGCTTGAACGGACGAGATAACTCGGCAGTTAAGCCTGTTTTGAAGGAGTCAGACCTAGGCCTAAAGAAACTCCATAAGGTTAGGGAGTCCTATAAAGGGATAGCTTGTAAAAAGAGGTTCATAAGAAGCTCTATTTGGCGTGAAAAATAGCTACGAGGAAACCCCTGGGCCTGAAACAGTGATGGAATGAGTACCAAAGGATGGCAATGGCATATAAGAATGATACTCATGAAAAGGGATCCTAGCCACGGAAGAACAATGGTAGAGACAAGGGACTAATGGCTTAAAATACCATAGTCCATGGCAAAAATGTTGATTACTAAGGTTAATGTGGAGTGATAAGATGCCAACATGTGTTGGAAAGAGAAAAAACCACCCTATAGAAGCATCAACACTTTGTAAAAGTTGGTAAACTTGTTCCAAGGCACAAAAAGGATGATATTAATCAATTGACATTTCAAACTATATAAAAAGACCCACTTTACGAAATTTTATTTCTATAAATAGTTTGAAAATAAAAACATTTCATACCATTTGCACTTTTTGAACCAAAAAGGAAAGTTTACCCTCTATCTTTGATTGATCGCTCTGGACAATTGGACTGTCGGATTTAGAAACCGTCAGCTTCAGGTAAATCTACACCCTTAGCTCTTCAATTTGATCCAAACAAATTTTGAATTTAGGGGTTAATTCAGTATTTTTCATCAACCTAAAATGTGGCAAAATGTATTCGCGGGTTGCTAAGCGTAACAGTTGCAAATACGAGTTCCATTCGCGAGTTGCTGAACAGGAAAGTCATGAATGGGTCGCGACTTGTCCCAATGGACAGTCGCGAATGCTGCGTGATAGGTCAAATGTTTTAAAAATAGTCAATTTTTTTTAAATTTTATTATGGAATACTGAATCAAATTGTATGTTTTTGTCAGGAAAAACATGGTGCTGGAGTGGAGAGAGAGGGAACATGAAGCGATGGATCAACCGAATCTCCAAAGCCCGCCTACTATCCAAGCATTGAGGACTAGTGGGCTTCTCAAGTTCTTTTGTACATCGCCCATGCGGGCCAATGTCCGCATATTAGAGTTCTTAGTCCATTATTGGTACCATGACTTGGGGATGTTCAATATCCAAGGTGAGACTTTGGAACTTACCACACAAGACATCTACTTCATAACCGGGTTGTCACATCGGGGAGCACCGGTGAACCTGGAAGGCACTGGTAGGGGTGGAGACCCCTTGAGTGTCCAGAACTATGTCGATGTATTCTGTAGGCCAGGTACTCCAAAGAAAGGCAGCAGCATTCTCATTGCAGATATTCAGGATCTTACACTTCAGGTATTGGCCAGTACTATTGTTAGACTTTCGGGTTCTACAGGGTTACACATGGCCACCAGGACTCAGATGAGAGTGGCGGTGGACTGCTTTAGAGGTACTCTCTTTGATTGGTGTACGGGAATTGCCCCCATCATGAAGAGGCAATTATCCAACTGTAGGAGGGGAAGACGGAAGAACTTCGGCTATGCGAGTATACTGGTAGCGTTCTTCTTTGAGAGGGTGCCAGCTATAAGCCCTGCTATACCATTACAGGTCCGTCATCCACGGCAGCCGAGGCTGAGCCGATGGGGAGATATCTTCCTCCGTCAAGGAGGAGGAGATGTAGTACATAGCATGTATGATGATGATTTCTATACATGGTGGGAATGGCAAGTGCCGGCGTTGGAGCAGTTTCCATACGCCGGGTTAGATTTCCGAGGTGATCCCGACCTAGTCCTCCCTCCAGGAGGAGCATGGGGAGAGATGGGTAAGTATTTTTTATTTTTTATCATTATCAAATTTTTATGGATTTTCAAATGATAGGATATATACATATGCACAAGTCTAAACCCTATTTATGTGTCAAAATGCAGATATTGGACCAGTCCGCCCTGAAGGGCACCCACGTACCTTCGTACGTCCTGTTGCAGGGGGAGACCCAGGATTGATCAGAGTACTCGAGGTGAAGCTAGGCAGGCTGACCAAGAGAGTACCTACGATACGGATAGAACATCTCCCTGTAGCCATGCAGGAGTCAGTAGTTGGGGTTCCACCGGCCTGGCTACGTCTTTTCAAACGAGTAGCTAGAGCAGTATGTGTATACAGGGATGCGGTGGAGGCTGCCGAA
>LPNX010288356.1:3263-13362 GCA_001517045.1 Pseudotsuga menziesii
GATGGATACAGTCAGAACAGTTTTGGCCATTGCTGCACAAAACAAATGGCATGTCCATCAAATGGATGTCAAGTCGGCATTCTTAAATGGCTATCTAGAAGAGGAAGTATATGTGGAACAACCACAAGGGTATGAAGTTCCAGGTCATGAGCACAAAGTGTACAGGCTGAAAAAGGCATTATATGGTTTGAAGCAAGCTCCTAGAGCTTGGTACAGTCGGATTGATTCCTATCTCATTGAAAATGGATTTCACAGAAGTGAAAGTGAATCGACTTTGTATACCAAAGTCGATGAGAAAGGTAAGATGTTAATTATCTGCCTGTATGTAGATGATTTAATATTTACTGGTGATTATGGCATAGCATATTTTAAAACAGTCATGGAAAGTGAATTTGAAATGACTGATCTGGGGCTTATGAAATTTTTTCTGGGCATTGAAGTTCAGCAGTCTGAGAGTGGTATCTTTATATCACAGTCTAAGTATGCAAGTGAGGTATTGAAAAGGTTTAACATGTCTAACTGCAAGACAGCACCAACACCAGTGATAACAGGTTTGAAATTGAGCAAGGATGATGAAGGATCCACTGTAGATCCTACGCTGTTCAAGAGGCTTGTTGGCAGCCTTATGTATTTGACAGCAACAAGACCAGACATTATGTATGGTGTAAGTCTGATCTCAAGGTTCATGGAGTCACCAAAAGACTCACATTGGCAAGCAGGCAAAATAATTCTGAGGTATGTAAGTGGCACAAAAGACCTTGGTATTATGTATTCAACCTCAGAAAATTTTAAACTCATTGGTTACACTAACAGTGAAAATGGAGGCAGCATAGATGACAGGAAAAGCACATCTGGATACACATTTCATTTTGGTACAGGTGTTGTTTCATGGGCTTCAAAGAAACAGTCCATAGTAACTCTATCTTCAGCTGAAGCAGAGTATGTCGCAGCAACAAGTGCTGCATGTCAAGCTGTCTGGATGAGGAGAGTCTTAAAAGACTTGTCACAGAACCATCAGGAACCTACAACAATCTTCTGCGACAACAATTCAGCCATAGCATTATCAAAGAATCATGTGTTTCATAAGAGAACCAAGCACATCGACACAAGGTTTCATTTTATAAGAGAGTTGGTAAACGATAAGGAAATTTGTTTGGAATTTTGCAGGTCTGAAGACCAACTTGCCGACATTCTCACAAAGCCATTGGCAAAGGACACATTTCCAGATTTACTTCGTTATCTTGGAATGACAAGTTCTCCACAATGAACTCTGTCATAAAACAGAGCATGTCTAAGCTCTGTCACACTTTGTAATTTTTGTTTTAAAAACTCCATCTGCTTATAATTAAGGGGGAGTGTTGGAAAATGTAATTACTCGCAGATCTCTACTTGGCTTCCAACCGACTCTATCAGAGTCTGTATAAGCTTCGATCTTGTCTGTCAGTCTGACAAGAATGAAAAGTCCATAAGTAGGCTACGTAAGTCAATCGAAGTTATTTCAGAAGCTAAGTAGTTAGGTAGATAGTTATTGCAGAGTTTAATGGAAAGTAAGTCGGCCTATGCTGAAGCAATTTTGAGAATTGCCTATAAATAGAAGATGCACATTGTAAATCACAGAGAGTGAGATACACAGAGAAAGATATACAGTTACGCAAACCAGCAGAGGATTCAAGGTGTGAAAGTGAAGTCGAAGCTCAAGCTTCTGTGCATGTGATTTAGTCAGAGAGCTGAAGCTCTGTGCTCCGACGAGTTTGTAACAGACAAGTTTGTATTATCTTGTAATTCCACATAGTTAATATATGAAATAGTTTGTGGTTGAATTCATGATTATTTGGCCGCACATGTTTCCAGATTTACTTCTGTAAATGTCTTTTACTATTACTGATAAGTAAAAGAACAAGAACCCATAGAAATCTCACAGCGTGAAAGTTCAAGTTTTACGGCACCTTGTTCGACTCAAATCTTCCTATAAATTTGGGCATATATATTTCATAAGTTATTTGGATTTGTAAACTTGGGTAGTTTACTTCATCTTACTCACAGGTAAAATCATTTGTAATTTCTTGAGTCTTTAGACTAAGAAATTTATTCTGCACAAACTTGGTCGAAGCTCCCAACCTAGGCGAAGGTCGAAGCTACCAAATTTGTGCCGGAGCTACCAACTTGGTCGAAGCTACCAACTTGGTCACAGCTATTGATTTGTGTCGAAGATCACCAAACTTGGTCTAAGGTCGAAGCTCCGGAATTTGGTCGAAGTAAAAAGGTGGTCGCAGTAAAACTCCGTCGGAGTAAAGAGTGAAAAGTGAAAAGTGAAATTATTATTTTTAAATATTGACTGAGCGCTAAACCCAAGTTTAGTTGGCTCGGTTTTGGCTATCAAGTATTGAAAGCTTGCCTATATAGTGTTCAAATAACTCGCTTCCAAACAACATATCAAAAACTGCTTCTAGATCTGTCAGGGTTTCCGATGATACGCCTGCTTTTCCATGTACGTCATATGATGCTTGCTGTGCTGGATCCCTGAGAACTTGATAAGCTTCTCCCAATACCTGAAAGTTATCTATCGCTTGAGGATTATTTGGATTTTTATCAGGATGAACTTCCTTAGCCTTCATGTAATAAGCTTTCTTGATCTCTCTTTCACTAACCGTGGGACTTACTCCCAGCATGTCGTAGTAACCAGTTTCCTTAACCATTTTTAAAAATCGGCTACGAAGAATATCGGTAGAATCAGATACGAAAGGTATGCCTGCGAGCTCTGCTTGGTCGAAATATAAGCAACGGGTGAAATATGGCAGAAGAATATCAAATGCAATAAACCATTAATATTTTTTGCTATGAGATAATTGATTATGAAAACAACTATTATTATGTCTGCGAGCTAAGAAAGGTACGAAAGGTATGTCTGCGACTGGATTCAAGAATTCCAGCAGAATCAGCTAAGAAAGGTATGTTTGCGAGCTCTGCTTGGGCGTAATATGAGCAACCGGTGAAAGAGTAGGGGAATGGGAAACCTTGATTAACTCCATGGTAATTTTTTGGGCCAAAACTTCGCTAATTGGCTATTTTTGGGGGTTTTTTTTTTTAAATAAATTCGCTATTTGGTCATTTTAAGTGTCTAATATCGCATATATTTATATAAAATATGTTTTTTTTAATCATAACATTTGCCAAAATTTACAAATTTCAGTGTTAATTTTATGTTTCATAATTAATATTTGCCTACCTATCTATAAACATGTTTTTTTTAATACGAAACAATCACCTAGAATACTATACTTAAGTATAATATTAGAATCCTTAAAAAATACCTTGCTTAACTCCAATATTACAATTAATATATTTTGACCATCCCTCAACTCTCTTCAATTTTTAGAGGAAATATCGTACAACTTTATTGCATCAACTCTCAACCTGAAATGAACCTCTATCTCTTCTAATATATTTCATAATTTTTTACTCGCATCATATCGAAAGATTTCCTAAAGTCCCTAAGTAGCAAAAGATATGGGACTTACTATTAGAAATTCCTCTGCAATGATCCAAAGTGTAATGAGGTGGTTCATGGTAGAGTGATGTGTTCTAAGCCCTGCTTGACCTTTATCCCTCTTTCCTTCACTTTCTATCCATACTTCGATTTTCTTTTCTAAAATGAAACCAAAGAGTTTGGATAAGAGAGGGATACTCATAATGGTATGAAAATTAAAGGGTTTTTTTTTATCATTGATTTTAAAATATAGGAATATTGAGGCTCTCAGTTCAAGGATTAGGGAAACCTTTCTTACCAACTAGATTCAAGAGTTTGTGGTTAAGAGGAATGAGGATTGGCCCTTCCTTGTTTAATATTTTTGCTTGGTATCCTTTAATGTCCCTAGCTTTTCCATTTGCAAAAAAATAACCCCAATATATTTTAAATAATGTAACTTCTTCCTCCATAAAGAGGGTTTGAATGTTCGATGAAATATAGGGATTCATAAATATTTTTAAGATGGGAATTCCAATATTCCAAATAAATCTTAATTTACTAGTTAGAATTTGGCACTAGAATTTCCTAAGAGCTATCTTAGAGAGGTGTAAAATATTTTATTACTTTTTATTTATATAGTATGTGTTTTCCTTTTGATTAAGGGTTTGCATTTATTTATATTATCAATTTTTAGAGACTCTTCAATGCTTCCTTGATTTCTCTTCTTGCATTTTTACATTCTCTATCATACTAGAGGCTGGCTCTTTCATTTTTATTTTACTTGGAACTTCGATGGAGAACTTGTTAATGGATGGAAAGAATTAGACCATAATAAAATTATGATAGAGGTATTCTATATTATCTATGCTTCATAGAGGAAACAAGTCATTTGTGAAAATATCATTCTTATTTCTGTTGAAGATCAAGTGTTCTTGACTATGAGAATTTTCTTATGTTAGATCACTATGCATAAAAAAATTGAGTGTTACAATTAGGGGTATATGATCTAAGTCTGGATCGTGGTCATTTAAAATGTCTAGATTTATCATTTTGTTGTATAAAGGGATCTTATAGATGAAAAAATATGCCACAATAATGCCAAGACCATGAATACAGGTCATATGGATAGAGTTTGGCCACTTGTTAAGACCATTACAAATTATAAGATCTTGAGCACTATAGAGCTTGATTAGCTAAACAAATTTTCACGTAGATCTACAAAATTTATTTTGTACCGGCAGTCTAGAGCAGGGTCTTTATCTAACCAAAGAGGATTAATAGGGTTGGAATAGTTGCTTAGAGTTATAGCTTGTTTACTCAAAGTTTGAGTGTTACAGACACCCATTAAGAGGATATTTCCAACATTCTTTAGATTGGAAATATAATTTTCTAATCCATTGTAAGGGAATTTTTTTATATATATATTGCTTTTCTTATAAAAGTTAGTATTGATAGGGGTGAAATAACATATTTCTATGTAGGTTTTTATAGCATTAATATTGTTGGAAATATCTATCCAAAAATACTGGTTGCGAGGGACTTTCTTATAGATCTTATTATGGGGGGGAGATATGTAAGGGAACACCTTACATATTGGAATATATTTTGATCAATATATATTTATATAATTGATTGATGATTGGTGTGCAGTGGAAAGGAAGAAATGTGTGGCGAGAGGAGTGATTAATGACAACAAGCAGATGGCTACAATGTATGGGAGAGGGGAGTGGTTGAAAGTAGTCGCACCGGTGTGCAGAAATGTGGAGGTGTACAACTTAGATAGGGGGTTTTCCAAGTGGATATGTGAGGGGGAAGGGGTGGAGAGTGTTCGTGTATAGGATAAGAGGGGACTGGAGGGATGCACATATGAAGCAAGAGAGGCTTGAGTCGTGACGGTAGGAAATAATGTGGGGGAGTAATAGAGAGGTGTGGGGAAATGCTAGAGAAGAGGATGTGAAGGATGAGGGGAAGAGGAGGTGCAACAAGAGGAAGGAGAAGACGAGTTGGAGAGTGAGAGTGAGAGACGAGTTGGAGAGTGAGAGTGAGAGTGAGAATGCATGGACTGTGTGCAAAGAAGGGAATATGGCGGAAAAGTGTAAGTGTAGGGAAGAGGGAATGGCGTGAGGGATGAGCGGGAGAAAAGATTAACCAACAATGTTTTGGCATGAGAGGAGGGTGACCTGGGTATTTTGGAGGGTTGAACGAGTGGAGTGTAGCATAGGAAAGTAGTAAGATGAATGAAAAGTGGTGCAAAAAGAGTTCGAAGGTGGAAGGGAACGTGGATATGAGGCATCCGTAGAGATGGGAGGAGATGGAAAATGGAGTTATGGAAATATGCCGAGAAGATGAATGCCCAAATATTGAGATATTGAGTGAACTTAGCTCCGATACAACTTATCAGGGAATACCTTACATGTTGAGTGTACCATGTTTAAATATGGCTAATAGGAAAATTGTCATGTCATATAATAAATAATAAGCAATAATTTATTAACCTATTAATGACTAAATAATAAACTAATATTAATTAACAATTATAATAACCATTTAGGTTTATTATAAGATGTCCTTCCTAATGTAACAAGATATACTTTTGATTCCTCTACAACAAGATCACTTGTTCTAGATCAGCCATAGGAAAAATATTTCTATTTGAGGAACCTTAAATTCCTCTTGCTAAGTTGAGATCACCTTTATTCCATCGAAGCATTGGCATTTCCAAGAGAGGATCGAGAGAGTGTCAAATTGCTATTCATTAATACCTTTTTGGTTTGTGTCCCTAATAACATCTTTTCTATTTCTAATTAATGCACATTTTCCTTCCTTCCTCGCTTCATTTACCTTTTGATCCTCCTTTCTTAATTCAACTTAGTATTCAAAAATGATATCTTCATTTATGAATACCGATTCTTTTATATTGGAGGTTTTGTTGAGTATTCCATACTTATGGTCATCAGAGATAACCTTGACCTGAATCACCATTTCTTTATTCTCAATTAATTTCCATAGTCTCTTTCCTTATATGAGGTAGGTGGTTTCAATTTGTAGAATATTATGTAGTCATTCCTTGACTACGACTAGTGTATCTTCTTCTGCCTCTTCTTTTAAACCAAAAATTGTGAGGTTGAAGGATCGTTTATTACACTCATGGTCTAACACTATCACCTTATTCATTTCATCTTTAATGGGTTTTATATCTCATTGACCTTATAGACTATTTAAGGTCATATTTTTAGTTATTTTTTCTTCTATCTCTTTAATCGTGTCTTTCGATTTAATATTTTCTGATGTATCGGCATCTCCCTGATAGGTTGACAATTTGGTTTCTTGGCTTTGTTTTTCCATTACCTGTAATCTAGTCTCCATTAAGTCCAACTTAGTCTTTATCAATTATATCTTATTGTATATTTGTTTTTGAATCTTTAATTCAAAGGATGTAAATTTATTATCGATTATGGTTGCAAGTTTATTTTCTAGCATGACTACACATTTATTATTGATTATGGCAAGAAATTCATTTTCAAGCATGGCTTCTAACTCTATTTGAAGTTTAGCATCTCCTTCCTATACTTTTATCTAATGATTCTATACTATCTCCAAGGATTTGTAGGATAGTTGTGCTAGGTCTCTTTTTCGTAATAAAATAATCCCTAACCGCAAATTGCAGTTCAGACAATTCTATAATTGCAGTCTTCATTCCCAAACTCATCCCATTAGACTTTGTGTGTTTATTTATCTTTGCCTTTGCAAACTAGTGGATATGCTTCCTATCAATAGAGCTTCAATATAGTCCCTCTTAATACCATGACAACCCTATGTTATCCAAAATATCATATTAGTCTGATTTACGCACTAGATTGGCCTCCAATAAACAAATTGCATTTTATTATTTCACTAGCGCCTAGATGATTCTGCATTGAATATGCTTTTGCATTGATATAATCCAGAAGTTTTGAAAACCCCAATAGTTTTATTACATATATGCTTCAAATCATAACAAATCCTTCGGTGTTGAATATGCAGATAAAATTCAGTATGCACTAGATAGTATGCTTAAGATTAGAGATTGAATTTGAAGCAATAAAGGCACCAGATCCATGGGAGGTGGCATGCACAAAAAATACATCCCATATCATAGCGCACTCAAAGAGAGACACTATTCAATAGATCAAAGCTTGCTCAAATAAGTACAATATTTACCAAATCATATTGTTCCCTAGATCACACCATTCTTCACCAGATTGCAATATTCGCTAGATCGCAACAGTCGTCACGAGATCCCAATATTCCCAGATCACAATAATCTTCAACATGCTTCAAAAGTTAATTTTGATATATATATTCATTGTAAAGAGGTTGGTGAAAATGCACAATGAGCGGGTCTTTGATGAATCTTTGACATTAGTTCAACAAATCTTTGTGGTAGATGAATATTTATGTTTTATTAATTAATATTAATAACTATAATTAGATAAATTTTTGAACTATGGTTTTTTGTTAAATTAATGGTAATACCCCCAATTTTGACTTGGGACCACATCGAGTTAAATCTTAGTTAGTTATGCAGCTTCTTTGCATGATTTGAGGAATAAGGTTCCTTTTCTCACCTACCATGGTCAGTTAACTGACTATTAGTTGCTTTAGTCATCTAGAGTTGCACTAGTGAGTCTTTAGTGGTATTTTCCCAAAGTTAGTCATGTCTGGAATCATGGGATTTAAATCACTCCATAGGATTCGATTTTAGTTCTTTTTATTATGTATGTACTACATACATATTAATTAATCTTGTGTCCATCTATTGCTTCTAATCTAGTGTTCCGTCTATGGTTAATTTCACCATGCATGTTTAGCAATTTTAACATTCTAATTCCTCCTCCTTCATGCTTCTTTCATTGTAAGGCTCTATTTGTCTTGAAGATCTTGTGGAATTGATAATTTTATAATATCAAATTGAAAACATTAGATCTTAAATGAGAATTTAACCATAAAAAAATCGAGTGGAAATTGCTCAAATACTAAGCATGTGTGAAGACACATAACTATCATAATTAGTTAAATGGTGAAAGTGCTTTAAAGACAAATTTGCTATCCTAACTTGATAAACAACCAATTATTGAGGGGATTTTGGGTTTTTGAATGTGAACATGTTTCCCATTTCTAATACCATATTGTTTTGTCAACTATGGTATGAGCATTTGGGCCATTTTATGTGAAGTAGCAAAAAGAGAAAACATGCGGTATTGTTACGAGAGATTAAACTTCAACAAAAGAAACAAAGTGCCACTACTTGACATCATAAATAAATTTCGGCTCCTTTTTTATTGTCTTCCACTACATTTGGTATTAAAGTGGGAGAGTAATTAAGAGCCTTATAGAAGGATGGGGCAGACAATAGGCATATTTATTCTATAAAATAATATGACTATTAATCATAATTAATCCATGGAATTTATTTTAACATTTAGCTCTTTTTATTAAGGTTTCATAAGACTCTTTGTTTAAAAATGTTGGTGTTGCTTACCTTCCTTGGATATTTAAAGGATTGATTTTTTTACCAGCAAAATAAATCATCATTCCAATGCTATTTGATATCTGTTATCTATAGGATAGGGAGGTGAATCTTGGTCTTAGCATTGCATAAGTTTGAATCATCATTCCAATGTTATTTGATATTTGTTATCTATAATATAGGGAGGTGAATCTTGGTCTTAGTAATGCATAAGTTTAAACATCCCTAACCAGTTGATATAGTTCTTTAATCAGCACTTCAAGTGCTTAAATAAATGGATGGATGCAAACATGGAGTGATAAAACTACAAATACACATTATCACAATACACACATGATTCAATGCACTAATGTATGCACATACACTATCACTGATTTCCCCTCACAAAGTATGCCAAATGCTTCCCACGATCCATCAAATTAAAAATTACAGTTTAAATGGTATGAGCATTTGGGCCATTTTATCTGAAGTAGCAAAAAGAGAAAACATGCGGTGTTGTTACTATACGAGAGTTTAAACTTCAACAAAAGAAACAAAGTGCCACTGCTTGACATCATAAATCAATTTCGGCTCCGTTTTTATTGTCTTCCACTACATATGGTATTAAAGTGGAGAGAGTAATTAAGAGCCTTATAGAAGGATGGTGCAGACAATAGGCATATTTATTCTGTAAAATAATATGACTATTAATCATAATTAATCCATGGAATTTAGTTTAACATTTAGCTCTTTTTATTAAGGTTTCATAAGACTCTTTGTTGAAAAATGTTGGTGTTGCTTACCTTCCTTGGATATTTAAAGGATTGATTTTTTTACCAGCAAAATAAATCATCATTCCAATGCTATTTGATATCTGTTATCTATAGGATAGAGAGGTGAATCTTTGTCTTAGCATTGCATAAGTTTGAATCATCATTCCAATGTTATCTGATATTTGTTATCTATAAGATAGGGAGGTGAATCTTGATCTTAGTAATGCATAAGTTTAAACATCCCTAACCAGTTGATATAGTTCTTTTATCAGCACTTCAAGTGCATGAATAAATGGATGGATGCAAACATGGAGTGATAAAACTACAAATACACATTATCACAATACACACATGATTCAATGCACTAATGTA
>LPNX010288367.1:0-157571 GCA_001517045.1 Pseudotsuga menziesii
CCAGTTTATTTTTAGTTTAATCGAACTGCTACTAAGGATTCCAGATTCCTTAGTAGGTGCTCATCAGCACAAGCTAGGGTGAAAACCCTAGCTACACATTGCATGTATGGGATTTTGTACCAAACATAACCTCACCTAGTCTACAATGACCTTCTTGGGCAAGAGCAATATGACAAACTCCTTTATAATCTAGATTTTCCCTGAAATTACTGGGATATGTGATGTCGTTGATTGAAGATTCAAATCCATTCTGAATCTGGATGGTCTGTTCTTCTTCCTGCAAGTGAATAATAAGCCAATATCTATGTTGGCTTCCCTGCAGACTCCGCTTCCGAATCTTCAGAAAACTCATCCACTACATCTTGGCGAGCTGGAGTAAATTCTATATTCCAAAATGGCTACTCCATAGCTATAATATTAACTCCAGTTGGTGTTGAATTATAACCATGTATAAACATTTGCTTGAACCACTTTCTTGTAGATCAAACACCATATAATCCCGAGCTGACAGAGTAAAGGATGTAGAGTGAAAAATAATGAATAAAAATGGTTCTTTATAGGTGTTTTAATCGAGTATTGCAAACCTTTATCTCCTTGGAAAGCTGGTAGCATGCCTATGTATTGATTCTTTGTCATGTGCTACCAGCTCATATTGATAACCATATATAATGTTTTTAAATGAAGACTTAATCATCTATTGGAGCTTGGTTAAAGAAACTTAGTATATATGTAATTCATGAAATAAAAGCAAAACTATCCCAAAGTTTTAAAGAAAGATTTAAAAATGAAGAACAAGAGAGAACCTAAGGTAAACAATCAACTATAGAAAAAGGCTAGAAAAACCTAAGACAAACAACAACCATAATTTCTTAATTGGAATTAGTTTATAATGGGTTAAAAATTAATAGGTAAAATGATCACAAAAGCAAGGATTGAATCCAAATGAGGAAGAATTTAATCCTCCTCAAAACCACTTGGTCTACAACCCTTAAAGAAAAAGTGTATTGATATCAAAACAACAGCAAAAATAAGGTGTTTGCCTTATCAAAGAAGAGGGTCATATGGATTTGAAAAATTACGAGTCTTTTTTATTTGAATGTAGATACAGACAATTATGCACATATCACCTCAAGACTTTTAACTACACATCCCAATTGTTGAGCTCCAATATATAGGCATACAATGCCCATTCCAAGGTTTAAGGGCTAGTTCCCTTAGAAACTTCTTGTTTCTACTTATGAACAGGGATGAAGTTTATAAGGGCCAATGCCCCTAAAAACTTCTTATTGTTACTTATGAGTAGGGATGAAGAGAAACACCTTTATAAGATTTAGGGAAATGTCTTGAAATCTCTCATCATGTGGCACAAATATCACCAAACACGCCTAGCTCTTATGCTTACGCCCCAAGTTCTAGCCATGCATGCACAAACTTCAACATGTTGCATGTGCACTTATAGTTGAGAATTCCAACTCTCACCCCAAGTCATTACAAAAGGACAATAGTCCATGGAACCGAGACTTGGCATAGCTCCTACAAAATGCAATTGTTACCCAATGTTGTTGTAAAAGGAAACTCATTTTGATGTATATAACTAATCCATGGACATACCGTTATGGGCACATTTTCCTAGTATAGTAATAGAATAATAGAATAGATTAAATAAATTCACACCCACTTGCATCTTGTGTAAGTCACTTATGATTTAGGTTTTATTTATTATTTATGTTGAGTTCATTAAAAGAGGCCTTTTTTCAAACCAATAAGAAGGTCTTTTGGGCTATATGAATCAATAGTGCCCTAAGTCTTACTCATGCTCTTTTGTTGCTATGTTAGCTTATCTTGTTGCTTGTTATTCTGATTGTTATCTTGGTTTTGAGCATTTTTTTCAACTTGTCTCACCTTTGAATGATATCATTTGGTATTAAAGAATGGTCTTAGAACCTTCTTGCAAACCCTCTCACTTAGAAAATCGTGACATTTTAGCATTTAACTCTCCAAGGTAACAAATAACTCATAAACTTTGATTTTTGACCCGTTACTCTTCGTTGCAAAAACTTCTCTTTCACAAACTTGTGACTCAACCATCAATGGATATTATTTCTTCATGTGACATGCATGTAGGTGGCTCAAAAACCATCTTGCACCCTCACTTGAGTGGTCCATGTTAGTGTGTAGAATTTTTAATTCCAATCCGGAGCTACACAGGGTTTATCTATTGGAATGAATAACTCATACTTGTCTAAATTATCTGAGAATATTGTGGTTTTTAATGAATTGGTCATTTGCTATGTTTTATGAGGTTTTTGCGACTTAATTGGAGTTGAGATATTCTCTTCAACTAGATCTTGTATTTTTAGTGTGCGGTTGAGATATTCCCTCCACTTGTTGGTATGATTAAGGTATTGTGCCTATCTTGGGGGAAATCTTGGTGTATAAATATGTAACATTGTTTGATGTAATAGTATACTAAGGCATACAGTTTTTCGTTTGTGTTGAAATCATGTCTACTCTTCCATATGGAAAATAATAAAATAATGGCATAATAGAATAGAATATATGAGTGTTGTAGGGCATGCCGCCATGTTCCAAGTGCATGAAATAGAAATCGACAACAAAAATAAATAAAAAATAAGGTGCTATGTAGGAAACGAACACTCATAAAGCATGTCTCTTCGAGCAGTAAGGTTCGAAATGCACAAGCAAATGATGTAAATTGTGAGTGACAATTATATGACCAAAAGGGGGGGTATATATGGGGTTAAATGTATATGTTATGACCCCAAGGAGGGAATATATGGGTCTAAATGTATGTGTAATAGTGTCCGGCCTAACGAAGGGCCTCATGTGAAATGAGTGAATAGGTATATATAGAGGTTATGCATTCATTCTTGAGGTAACATGTGAATTAACTATATGAATGTCTTGGGGAAATTAGAGAAGGATATCCTATTCTCTGAGCAGTTATTGTGTAACTGTTCTTTCTTCTCTATATTGAAGTGGTGCTCCTCGTTTACATTTATGTACATGTTGTGTACTTTGTTATGTTATGGTATCTTAAGGATTTGGTTCATAATAGACAAACTAGAATGCATTGGTGTTGGGTTCTAATACCTATTACAGTGAGGATGCATAATGATTCTTATAGTTAAACAAAATAGACACACTCCACTTCTAACTCCCGAGAACAATTAGAACCAACCATTCTTCACATTTCTTTTAGATTAATGCAATCTTCAATGAAGGAATCTGCTAGAATTCCAATTAGTGGGTAAGGTGTAGCTCCTAGCTAGCTTATGCTTGTTTTCCCACCTTAGAACCCTATGCTGGATACACTATTGACTATTATGATAGTCCTTGGGTAACAGGAAATGGCTCGTCCTTCCCCTTGCTATGGGCATTGTCCTTATTGTTCATGAATGTTTTTTCCTATAGAATCCACTGTTCACCTTTCAAATGTGTCTCCTCTTAGATGTCATACAAGTGGCATTTTTCAAAATTTGTAGGCCCTTACTCACTTTAAGGGCATACAAATATTCCACTCCGCTAAAATATAATATAGGATAATAATTCAATGTTAATAAATGTTTTTAATTATTATGTTTATTTTAATAAATGTGAGTAGAGTTTGATGATGATTTTTTATATTAAAAAAATTCCATACACTAATTCACAGTTTAGTTATGATGATTCAATGTTTAGCTAAATCATAATTTAGGAATTACATTAATATCATAAAATATCATATAAACAAAAAATAAAAAATAAAACACCAACTTTAATTTGATTTCAATTCAATCCCATATATCATGGTATAAATTTCCCAAAAATAAAGTGTAGTTAGGATAAATAAAGTGCCAAAGCCAATAGTAAATTTGTTTAGCACAAAGACAAAATGACACACAATCAATCATGCAAGTACAAAAGAAACATCTACAACTTTAAATGCATTTCGTCTCTTTTTCTATAGATTTTTTTCCACATCAAATGATATGAATATAAGTGGGTAAATAAGGAGACTATTAACTTGTGAGGCCCTCATTTGCATTATTTTCAATGGTAAAAGATTTTTCTTCTCTATTACAATTTTATGATAAGAATATCATATTTCTATAGCTTATATCTTGCAACAATAATGGTTAGCAACTGCAGGGACATTGCCACCTCATGGCTCTTGTTTCTCTTACTTGGAGCACTTCTCTTTGCCAATAACTATATGTCTATCCTCGAGTCCTTAAGCAAATATCGACACATTAAAGATAAAAACAATCTTGCGTTAAATCTTGCTTGATGTTGACATTTTTTTTAAATTACAAAATAATACTGTTTTCTTATCAAAATTAATTTTATAAAAAATTTAAAACATTAAAAAAAATGTTTTTTATTTAATCATTATATATAATTATATAGCACCATCTTCCAACACTAATGTTCCATTATTTTTAAAGAATTTCTCCATTCTCTTTTAAGCATTTTTTATTCTCTTTCTAAATCATAATTTGTTTATTTATTTTCTTTTAAAATTCATAACATATAAGCAATGTTGTGTTAAAACAATGTGTTTAACCCTTTGTCAGATTCAAAACTTCATAACAACGCTTCTGCGGATTTGATGCGGACCTAAAACCATAAGCCCTCTTTATAGAGGATTCTTCTAAGTGATATAAACTATTGTTTTAAGACTGCAATTTTAAACATCTCTAAGGAAAAACCATTTTCAACATAATATATATCTTTGGGCATATATATTAACCTTTGCAGTTCAATAGTTTTGAAGCAAAAATCGATTTGAAGCAAGCAAATTATTAGGGTTTTGAACCGATTTGAGAAATCAAACTATTGATAAATCCCTCTATGACTTTGAGAGTTTCCGTAGCAATATCATATGCAATATGGACGGTTTCAAGAAGAGGGTTTGCATTGTTTCTTCTTGGCCTTTTTTGATCTGGTGGGGGGGGGGGAACTGGTCCTGGCTGTGGAGCAGGCTAGAACACATGGAAAGATTTCTGGAGCACTTAACTCTATTTTCTTGACCCTGATACCTAAGTGTGAGAAGCCCTTGACTTTTTCTGACTTCCGTCCCATATCCTTATGTAACCTGGTCTGCAAGGTCATCTCAAAGATTCCTGCCCTTAGACTGAAGCCTATCCTCAACAGATCTATATTTGCCCAACAATTTGGATTTCTCAAGGACAGACAGATAACTGAACCTGTGGGAATTACCCAGGAATTATTACACTCCATCAAGACTAAGAACTCAAATGTCTTGGTTTTAAAACTAGACCTGGTTAAAGCCTTTGATAGAGTCAACTAGACCTTTCTTAGACTTTTGCTTATACAGATTGACATCCCCCTTCTGGGTGTAAATTGGATTCTGGGTTGTGTATCTAGCTCCTGCTTTGCTGTTTTAGTTAATGGTTCTCCCTCGGACTTTTTTCCTGCTTCCAAAGGATTACGTCAAGGATGTCCTTTGTCCCCCCTTTTATTCATATTGATTATTGAGAGCCTCAGCCGTATTATTATGGATGCACAACAAAAGGGTCTTATAAAGGGCTTCTAGTACTCTCCTGATTTGTCGTTAACACACTTGTTATTTGTTGATGATGTTATCTTAATTGGTATTGGCACTATTGATGAATGGAGTGCTTATAAAGCTGCACTGGACTTATTCTGCTCGGCTTCGGGAATGATTTTCAGCATGAAAAAATCATCCTTTCTCTATCAGAATGTGGATGCCAATATCAAGAAAAAAATTGCAGAGCTGCTCCCTTTCAGAATGGTGCCTCTTACTTTGGGCTTTAAGTATTTGGGATATCGCCTAAAACCGCTAGGGTATCATACCTTGGATTGGCAATGGATGATTGAATTATTTGAAAAAAAGATCCAAAACTGGACCTCCAGGTTACTCTCTCTTGGTGGCAGAGTGGTTCTTATTAAAGTTGTTCTCACAGGGTTGGCAGTCTACTGATTTGCATTGGCTAGATGTCCTAAATCTATTCTGAATTTACTGCGTAAAACTATTATCTCATTTCTATGGGGGTCCTCTGCTGATTATCAGAAGTCTCATTTGGTAAATTGGGAAACTCTTTCCTTACCTATTGAATATGGTGGTTGGGATATAAAGAACCTTGAATGGTTTTGTATATCTTTAAGATTGAAAAGTATGTGGCAGCTACTTATTGGTACTAGTATTTGGAGCAGAATAATTGCCCATAAATACTTAAAGAACAGATCCTTAGAAGACTGGATTCGAGCCCGAGAATTCAAGATTACTGGTACTTCTTACTTCTGGAATGGGTTTATAAGGATTTTTGAGTGGATTACTTACCAGTTGGGATGGAGGGTGGGGAATGGTTTAAAGATTAAGGTGGGTGTGAACCCTATTGCTGGGCACAACACACAATACCTATTATCTGAGGAGCTCAGAGATTACCTTAATGATTTGGGGATATCAAATCTTGCTCAGGCACAAAATTTGGATATTTGTGGTTCTGATGGTTCTAATCGGTATACTGCATCTGATATATATTTGGGTGGTGATTGGGCTGATCAATGGTGTTTATATGTCAAAGGTCTGACTCATGGGGGTATAAGGATTGGCACTGCTGAGGATACACTTATTTTGTTGATCAAATGGGTATGGTGACAGCTAAAAAAGCTTATGATCTTATTGTCTCTAATCATAGGACTATCATGGAAAATGATTTCATTTTGAATATTTGGCACTTAAATATTCCCCATAAGCTGAAGTGTTTTATCTGGCTCACTTGTAATAAGAAAATCAACACTTGGGATACTTTGTGCAAGAAAGGTTGGCACGGTCCCAATTGGTGTTGTTTATGCAGTGGGGATGCTAAATCTGTGGAACATCTTTTTGTAGGCTTCCCATTTATGAAGAAGATGATATGGGGACTCAATTATATGTATGATGTTCACCTACTTTGGACAGCTCCTACCCTTATGGAAAATCTCTCAAACTGGGTATCAAAGGGAGGAACCCTTCAGTACTTGCCACTTTTTCTCATCTGGAATATCTGGAAGGCTAGGAACCGCAAGTTATTTGAAGATCTGACTCCTAATATGGCCTGTCTATTACATATCATCCTTAATGAGGTAAATTCTTATAAAGCACCTATGAAATATAGGAATAAAATACACAACATAGGGAAGCCTCCTGTCTCTAAATTTCCTATGGTATTCTTTGATGGAGCTGCGGCAAATTACATTGGTGGAGTGGGTATATGTATTTGGTTAAATGATCATCATATTTTTGCTTTTAAGCTTGGATGTGGGAGTAGCACTAATACAAGAGAAAAACTTTTAGCACTCTGGGCATCATTATGGGTCATAAAAGATATTGGGCTACCTTACCTACATATCTTTGGCGAATCCTCTGTGATTATAAAATGGGAAAAGGGGGAATCCACCCTTTACATGGTGAACCTTGAGGCATGGTGCTACAACACCAGACTTCTCATGTCCTCATTCACCAGGGTGGATTTCAGTCATGTCTATAGGGAACATAACAAGAGGGCAGACATCTTATCCAAGGAGGGGTTGTGTTTGGCTCCTGGTCATCTCTTACTTACAGAATCATATGATGATGAGATTATTGGGGAAGACTCATTTCAGCTATTTTAGAATATGCTCATTCTATTTCAGTTATTTATCTCATGGATTTTTTGAGCTATATCTAGTTTTGTTGCGCAGTTGTTACAGGATATTTGAGAGTCACATACCTGCTTGGATAAGGTATCTGGGCTCTTGTTATATTCTCTTTGGACATTTATCTGATTGATGTTATTTATTGCTCACTTATGAGAGGAACACACATGTATTGATACCCAGGTGCTAAGTGTGTTTTTTACACAACTTGGGTATTGTTTTATTTCCGTTTTGAACTGTCATGTAATGTTTTTATTACTGATCTGTTTGACCCATTGGAGTTTGAATAGCTGACTGAAGATGTACAAGGTTACCTTTGATTCAATAGAATATCAAGGAACTGCTTTTTTCGACTGAAAAAAAAGATGAGGGTTTGCATACATATCGAAAGCAATCAAACTAATGTTACATCTAAGGGCATCAACTAAACAAGCCACAATGTTTTGGTGTTTTAAAAGGATGAAATCGGATGGTTGTTAAGCAGACCTATATATGACCTTGAATAAGTGCAGAGTAATTATGTTATTTGTATGTATGTGTGTGAATGAGTGACGGGGTTTGATAACTATAAGTGAGATCTAAAAGTGTATTAAGATATGAGTGCAGATCCAAATTGCAGATTCTCAACAAAATTGGTAAGCTTAAAGGAGGAGGAATCAGTAGTGTGATATTCGATCCAGCAGTTGCATATTTGTAACACCCCAGTTTTGACCCCATTGCATTAATGTAAATGATGTAAATATTATATCTAATCATGACAAGGAGCTCAAGGCCAAGGCCCTGTCATTGATTTATGTTTGGTATATAGGCAATCAGGGTTGATGCCTATGGTTTCTGTGCTGAGTCAAGCACGTTTGTAAACATCATGCAATTTGTGAAAGAATGAAAAACCCACAGCCAACTATGTCAATGCAACGAATAATGAGATGGTGGCATGATTTTCCTACGGATAATGGGGGTGGGAATGTTAACCTTGAGCCTATTTGGGGAAAATCCATGTGTCATGGGGAGAACCCATCAGAACTGTCAACTACCCTCTTTCTTGTATTCTCTTCCTAACCATTTATTCTGCCAAAAGGTGGTTGAGGTAGTTATTGCCTGGAAGGGGAAGACTATGGGAAAAATTCGAATTGGACAGAGCACCCAATTTTGGAATGTCGTGTTTTGCTTGCAGAGACAAGAAAATGCCAAAACCATATGCCAGTTTGACCCACGCGTTCACGTTTGGTTTTACTCTCATGTTTTGAGAGTAGTGAGACGTTCTGGCTCATCATTCATTCATCCATCCATCTTCATTCTCCATTCACAAGGGAAGCTCTTCAGCAACTGAGCTCTTCCTGTGTGTATCCTTCGCGTTCTGTGAGTGTTTTCCCTTGGCAGGATTGTGATCGTTGCGTTGCAGCATTATCTTAAACTACAGAGTGTATGAGACCCTGTTACTCATGTTCCAGAGTAAGCCTGTGTTGTAGAGTGTCCATGTGGTTGTTGTATTATGCACCTTGGCTTGGGTCTGAACTATGTACAAGACTTAGGAATGGGAGAGACGTAGAATGTGCTTGATAAACCTAGTGTGGAACCTCATAATAAGATAAGAGTGGCTGGTGAACCTGCTATGCACATCTTGAAGAGAATTAGAAGGGAAGGTGTAGCCTGAGGGACTATGGAGTAGAGAAGGGGACACTTCCTTGTGTTGGGTGTGTAAGCAGTGGGGAAGCCAAGATAGATAGGTCTTGTGAAGGTGTTCTTAGCTCTGTAGAGGAGCTCACTAGCTTAGCAATTCTTCCTGCCCATTGCCTTGGAATCCTGATAAACCCAACGGGGAAGATGGATTGACTGTGTACAGTCTGATAAACCCATATGTTGGCTTGGCCGTATCTTGTTGTGTTTGACCTAGTGAGTAACCTTTGGCTGGACAGTCTGATAAACCCAACTATGAATGTTGGCTTGGCTAGTTATCCTGATAAACCCAACAGTAAGATGGATTGACTGTGAACAGTTTGATAAACCCATCTATTGGCTTGACTGGTCCTTAAGGTGAAGGTTGGCTTGACTGTGAAGAGTCTGTGAAACCCAACTGTGAGATGGCTTGGCAAAGTGGCCTGTGAAAACCCATCTGTTGGGATATTTTCCCTTACTTCTTGATAAACCCAACTGTGTTGGCCTGGCTGAGTGTTATTGCACCTTGGCTATGTATGAGTCTACTAGTATTCCCTTATTCCTTGAGGAAATCATGCCCAGCTCAGGGGTGACAATGTTGTTGAGAGACTAAGGAGTACACTGGCCTATGGTTGGGAGGAACATTGCAGCGACATAGCTGGTTGTGGGACAAGTTCTGTTCAAGATAAGTGTTCTTGTCTACATAATTCCCTGCAACTGTATTTCTTGCATTGTAATTGCTTAATGGACTGTGATGAACATGTTTCTATGTTGAATTGATGAATTGTTCTTTTGAATAACTGCAATTATAGGCATCTATGTATGTTTTTCCCTCAATGCATTTTGAACTAAGTTGCAAGGTAGATTGGACAGATTGGTAATGGCTTGAATGATTAGATCTATCCAAGACTTTAGTCAGAAAGCTGAGTTTCCTGCTAGAAATCCTCCTTTGCGCAAATTTGTAGGATTGCGGGATGCGGGATGCGGAATGTCGTTTCGCAGATTTTGGTTTTCGCAAATTTCCCTTCTGCAACTTCCTCTCTGTAACTTGCGGGATGTGGGATTGGGATGTCACGATTTCCATAATTCCTAATCCTTCCATTCAAATATCTGCGCCGTCGATCTTCCTGGGATGATTCTCCACCGTAAAAAAAGTTTCCGATGCGGGATGCGGGATGCGGAAAGTGAGATTGCAAATTTTGTAACTTTTCGACCCCACAACTCGGGCTTTCTGCAGCGTTGACTTTTGTGGGTGAATTCTAAGCCATTGATTTGGTTCCAGCAGTGGGATCGTTTATGATCGTTGATTTTCGTCGTGTTTTCTCTTTGTCGTCTGATCTCCTCTGAGATCTTTCCTTGCATATCGTCGAACTGATCAATGGAAGACGGGAAGGAGTGTGACAGTGTTGGAAATGTCGAGAAGTGGTTCATGTCCATGCCCTATTTTTGGATGAGTAGTAAAGGCTCTCGATGAAATTTTTAATTCTTCGTGATATTGGGGCATGGGTATGTGACAATATTCACCATCAATCTAGATTGATTCATATATGAACTAGAATGTTTTTCCAACGCTCTATTCTTGGAGATAGTATGATTAGATTGCTTAGGAAGAGGTGGAAATTTGTTGACCCGAGGTTTCAAAAAATGACCCCGAATAGTTAGAGAATACCCTCATCAAGTGAAAATGTTACATCTAAAATAGATCTAGGCATCTGAGCCAGGGCATCAACTAAACAAGCCACAATGTTCTAGTCATTCAAGCAATGAGCTGTAAGATTATCTGAGAGCTAACATTGTGAATTGGAAGCTTCATCAGGATTGGACACAAGCTAAATCAAGTGCACACTTTCCTTTTCTTTCTCTCGAGTCTATATTTATTGTTGTTCTCACAAATATGAACAGTTCACCCCATTTACAAAATATTGCCAAAGGGAGACCTAGCAATATTACCCTTCAGAGCATCTATGATCGTTTGGACTCTTTAGAGAAAAGTAGAGAAGATTGGGATGATAAACCTCAAATAGGGATAGAAATCATTCTTGATAATAAATTTGCATCCCTTGAAGACATACTTCAATAACAAAGAGACAATAAGATAAAATTTATGCTTGATAATCAATTTGCATTGTTTGAAGGAAAGATTCAAACCCAAATAAACAAGAAGTTTAAATTGTTGGAGAATAAGGTAGGGACAATGGAGATTAGATTACAAGAAATGGAAAAACAAAGAGAAGAAACTAAAAAGTCAAGCCAACTAGGAGGTGTTGATACTTTATAAAATCTTAAGAGGAAGGACAAGATTAAAGAACTAGAACAAAAAGTAAACAAAAATTTGACCCTAAATAGTCTATAAGGCAAGGTGGATATAAAACCCATAGGAGGAACTGAATAAGCTTTTAGAGTTAGGCCATGAGTGTAGCAAATAGGCCTTGAACCTTGTAATTTTCTGTTTAAAAGAAGAGGAAAAAAAGGATATTCTAGTTGTAGTCAAGACATAAATACATAATATGATACAAAATTAAAGTGCATGCCTCATAGAAGCAAAGAGGTTGAGGAAAGTAATTGACAATAAAGAAAGGTTGATCCTAGTCAAAGTTAGGTATATTGACCATAAGTATTGTATACATAGTAAAACCTCATGTCTAAAAGCATTAGGAATATTTATAAATGAAGATCTCATCCTAGAAGACCAAGCCGAATTAAGAAAGGAGGTTTAAAAGGTCAGGGAAGCTAGTAAGGAAGGAAAATGGGCATTAACTAGAAATAGAAAAGTTGTTATTCGAGATAGAAACCAAAAAGATAATAATAAATAGAAACTAGACACGCTTCATATCCTTTATTGGAACCGCTAAGGATATCCATGAAACAAAGGCCCCATGTTAAGTTGGATCCTAAGTGAAATTGATAATATATTTCTAGTTGAAAGTTCATGGGAGAATGAAGAATTTACGGTCCCTAACATAGAAGGATTTGTCCATTCATTGATTAGGAACACGCAATCCTACCGTAGAGGAATTGGAGGTATAGCTTGCTACATTAGAAATAACATCCCCCCCCCCATGCTAATCTTGATAATAATTACCCCTACAATGAATATATCTAGATAGAGATAACAACGATTTATTCTAAAAAATCATCATAACAATCTATTATTTTGCCCCTATTAACTCTAAATTTTATGAGAAAAGAAATTTAGATAAAAAATAAATGTCCTTACAATGACTTAGAAAATTAAATGATATGTCTAGTCTTAGGAATCAAGGCAATATCCTCTTACTAGGTGACTTTAATGCTTGAAATTCAAGTAACCAAGATATTCTTCTAAGCAATCATTCCAACCCTAAGCCTCTTTGGTTAGAAAAGACCTTGCTATAACTAGCAAGCACAAAAGAAGTTCTGTAGATCTAGGTGACAATTTGTTCGGTTCTGAACTTGTCGAGCTTTGTAGTGCTCTTGATCTCATACTTTGGAATGGTCTAATGAAATGCTAGATTATAGCAAGATGACTTGTATTCATGGGCTTGGAAATAGTGTCGTAGACTATCATTTCTAATATCCCTTTATACGAAAAAATGATAAATTTAGACATTTTAAATGAGCACGAGATAGACTAAGCTCATATACCTTTAATTATAACCCTCAATTTTGTTATACATAGTGATCCCATAGAAGATAATTCCCATGGACATAAGCATTTAATCTCCGATAAACCTCTAACATCCCCATACCCAATAATGCGGATAATTTAAAATTTTTGCTTAAAGAACCTCATTTGTTCTTCTGATAAACACCAGGCATGGATGTTAACTCATTCTTCCAACTTCATCTCAACCTTAGAACCTCTTTACCCATCATTTCTCCCTTCATTTATCCATTCTGTGTCTAGAATGGCCATTTCCAAACTAACCTTGCCTTTCCACACCTCTGCTTTTGTACTTTCACTTTCTACCTTCCGCACTTCGAAACTCAGAAATAAAAAACTTAATGTGTGAAGGAAATTTTCTTTGTCTTTCCGACTTTTTCCTTCCTCCTTCTGCACTTCGGAAGTTGGAAATCGAAAAACCAATGAGACGATATCTAAACTTGTTCACTTTCCACCTTCCACACTTCAGAAGTTGAAAATCGAAAAACCAACAAAACGATATCTGAACTTGTTCAATTTCTTACTTCCGCACTTCAGAAATCAGAAATCAGAAAATCAATATGCGACGGAACATTCAACGGTCTTTCCGCATTTTGCCTTCCGCTTTCCGCTTTCTGCACTTCGGAAATCGAAAATCGAAAACTCAATATGCGACGGAACATTCAACGGTCTTTCCGCCTTTCGATTTTTGCTTTCCGCACTTCGGAAATCAGAAATTGAAAAATCAATATGTGACGGAACATTCAACTATTTTTCCACCTTCCGCCTTTCACTTTCTGCACTTTGGAAATCGAAAATCGAAAGACGAACTCTTACCTTCACTTCTTGCCTTAGCCAAAATTTTGCATAAATTATAGAGAGAATAGAGAGATAGATTTCCTTAGCTGCATCATAAAAACACAAGGTATGTACAGAGGTAAAATGCACAAAGTATACCAAGCATAAATAATAATTACAGGGACATTCATACACAAGTAACCTCTACTTGATCATCAACAAGCATTCAACATGAACGTAGCAATTCAGAGACAAATGGCATGAACAAGCATAACATAAATACTTATCTTGATGATTAAGTTGACCCACAACTAGCTATGTTGCTACAACGTTCCACCCAACCACAGGCCGGGGTGTTCATTAATCTCTCAACACACTGCCACCCCCGAACTGGGCATGATTTCCATAAGGAACTAGGGAACAACAGACTCACACACAACCAAATATCTTTAACATGCAGTCAAGCCAACACCTAGTTGGACTTTCATACTGTCTAGCCAAGCCAATATACCATTCGACTTCAGAGGTTGTTAAGACAATGGATAGGTAGAAGTGTTGGGATAGTGAGCTCAACCCAGAGCTAAGGATACCTACACTAGATTTGGCTTGGTATCCATGACTCCACCCCACCCTACACAAGGAAGTATTCCTTTCTCTACTATCTAGTCTCTTAGGGCATACTTCTCTCTAGTGCTCATGCGAGTGTGCAGGCCAGATTTACCATCCCCTTGATATTTTTGTGTGGTTCCTCTTTTACTAGGCTTATCATCTAAATCTGGCCCTACTCCACTCCTAGGCCTTCAAACCAAAGAGGGATGCACTACACATCAATCCTCAGCATAACACAACAACCAAGCTTATACATTCACTCTGTGAAAGAGGAGACCAATGAAAAACAACGCTAGGGAAACTATAGATGACCACACTTTCTCCTCAAAGAAAACATAGCCACACAGTCTTCACTCCGTAACATAGATAATCACTACAAAACCACTTGTTTGCGGTTCTAGCTAGCAGAACAATGCACCAGTGTGCAAATCACATCGGAACCACAGGGAAAACACAACAACCCGACTTTAAATCGGTGACGCTACCAACACTCTGTAACATAGAGAATACCATTGCAGAAACGACTTCCGTGACTCAGGTAAACCGGACAACCGTCCAAAACAATGAACCGCTACTCAACAACGCTGGGGAAAACTCGTAGGAGAACTCTTTCCTGACATCGAGTGATATCCACTGCCCTTAAGTGGTAAGGAAAATAATGGCAGATAACTGGTTCTACGACTCCAGACAATGAACCAACATGACGATGGGGTCAGGGATGGACGATTCGATACAAAATCCCACAGTTTCATGACATGGGCCTCCCCAATAGCGTACACGAGTGAATGAAATCATGATCACCCCCTGAATGACTGAGGAGGAGTGGAAAAAACCAAAATGTGATCTCCTCTGACAGACATGGTATGCATCATGTGCTTACTTCTTGCAAAAGAAAAAGTTTGGCTTCCCCCAGGCTATAGGCCTGTGCAGACTACATTCTCCCATGCCTTGCACTGCCCTAGGCATTAACTGCCTTAAGCAACTTCTAGAAGAAATCGATGATTGAGGATAGAGGGAAAAAGTGGCTTAGGATTTATGGGTTTCCTCATTGACATCTGGTCACACCCTATTGGCTCAGGATTTTAACTAAATTCCAACACTATCCCTTGTGGAACCATGCCCCCATCTCTTTAACATTTGCAGACCCATAGCTAGCTGTGGTTTTACAATAATTTTACATTTACATGATATATCAAAATATATCTACTATGCTTGACTCAGCACTATCACCATAGGTATCAGCCTTGATCACCTATCCACAAAACATTCATCAATGGCAAGGCCTTGGCCTTGAGCTCCATGCCATGATCTCAATATAATATGAACACCATGTATAATTAAATACCAAGGGGTTAAAACTAGGGTATTACAATCCCCTCCTCCTTACAACAACACTGTCCTCAGTGCTTTACAACTTTGACAAGAAAAAAAATGCTACATTGGCACCACCCTCAGTGCTCTACAAAATTAAACAAAAATGGATGTGCCAATCGCATGGCATCCTCTAGCTCCCATGTAGCCTCATCGAGATTGTAGTGCTTCCACTGCACCTTCACTTGTCCAATGGGATGATCTGTAACTCTTCCAGGTCCTTGATTGCATGCATCAGTCTATATCACGAGTCTCTTTCTGGTCTTGGAGAATCCTTCTCCACAGCTTGGAACCTCTCCAATGTCTTTGGAAACCATCAATACCTATGCTCAAGCCCCAAGCAATGAGTCAATTCTCATGTCAGATTCACAAGGTTGTTTTTTTCAAAAATCATGGATGAATCACATGCACATATATATTGACATAAAATCAACAAGTAATTCAAATACTTCTTTGCATAAGTATATTATTTTGGTTCTACATGTATCATACTTAGATTTATACAACCATGGCACTCACAACCCTGCTCCACCCCACACCTGGGCGTGCATTAAAAGGTAGCCAAGTTTCTGCAAGCCTTGGATCACCTGAAAATACCTCTCAACTGAGGTCTGGCAGCTCTGCTTTAGAGCCTAACACTTCCTCTAGGATCTCACCGAGCTCAACTGTATAGCATCTCTCAACTGAGATCTGGTTAGCCCCACTTCAGAGGCTAACCCTTCCTTGGGTGCTCAATGGAAACTCTAGCTTAAGGGCCTAGAACCTCTTCTAGTTCTCACCAATGCTCAGGATCTTCCTTTCTAGGAACCACAACAGATTAATTCATATGTCAGATTCATTTTCATAGGATTCATTTCTTAACAAGATTTTTAAAATCTTAGCTGAATCATTATGCACATGTGCAATTATAGAAAAGAAACCAGGATTTTCCAAGTAATCCAATACTTATCTGTATAGCATCTCTCAACCGATATCTGGTCAACCCCGTTTCAGAGCCTAACACCTCCTTGGGTGCTCAATGGAATCTCTAGATTAAGGGCAGAACACCTCCTCCAGGTGCTTACCAATGTTTAGAGACTTCCTTTCCAGACACCATAATACCTACGGGTTATTCTCTTCACAGAGCCCCCACTCTCGTGACAATCCCCTTATGACGTGAATGTGTGTGGAAAGAAGTCTAAACAGATGTATTACACCCTGGGCGTCCCCAATGATGCATACTGATGCCTAGCTTGTAGGGGGGTGAAGACATGTACCCTTGTACATCCTTCTAGAGGAGCCATGTACCCCAAGAACATATTTTCATCATCTCACCTCCTTCCAAGGAGCCATGTGCACTCGGTACATATTTTCATCATCTCACCTGTGTTACACACAAGCATGCAGTTCATATGAGATGTCATCATAAAAAAAATTCAATCATAGGTTTTCAAGCTTATTCCAAACACATCCCTCCGAGAAGCTATGTATCCAAGTACATCCTTCTGAGGAGCCATGTACATGCAGTACATCCTTCCGAGGAGTTATGTATCCCAAACACATCCTTCCCAGAAGCTATGTACTCCAAGGGCGTACTTTCATCATCTCACATCCGTTACATACAAGTATGCAATTTACATGAGATGTCATCATAAAATTTTAATCATAGACTTTCAAATCTATTTCATGCATACATGATTTCCCAAATATCAAACAATCAATAACATTGATAGTCAAATAAAAATCTAAGTTCACAATTATGCTTCCTGCAAAAAATCATATTTTTACAACCATGAGGCCATCCTCATATTGTTTGGCTTTTGCAAGTGGGAGCACTCATCCCCTACTTACACATGCTGCCCAAAACTTGGACATCTACATACAACATGTCATCTTGACACAATTTTAAATCAGCCAAACAGTCACAGTTAGCAACAGGAAACTTCAAACATTAAGCAATGCAAGACAAGCATATCCATTGTTATTATGATTCAAAACCATCGTAGGAGATCATAGCCTCCCATAATCAACATAAAAACTTTCAATATGAAGTCCCAACATCTGTTCTCAGTCATGAGATCCTTCTCATAGCACATGGCAACTTCCTACCCCGGGTTCATTGGGCATAACCATATTGCTCTATTTAGGTCATTCTACCTGCAATATTCAAGAAGTCCTCATATGTGTGCTCATACACATAGGAGGCATTTCCACATGGAACTACAAGTTCCCATGTAGGCTTCCTCAACCTATACATAGACTCAACTTTACCTACATAATAGCCTTCCATGAACTTCCTGCAATATCCTACAAATCCCACAAAAGATATTGTATCTGTTATCTTTCTTAGATCAAGCCAACTCATCATGGCCTCAATCTTTTTAGGGTCTACATATATTCCTTTATCTGAGATAGTGTGACCCAAATAATGAATTCTATCTTCATAAAAGTCACAGTTGCTCAACTTTATATACAACTGATGCTTCCTACTGAAAACATTATTCCTGAGGCATATAAACTTAGCCGGTGCATTTGTGAATCCAAATGGTACCACTTCAAACTCATAAGATCCAAACCTTCCTATGAAGGTTGTCTTATGAACATATTCATCCTTGATCCTTACTTGTTGGTAACCAGACCTTAAGCCAATCTTGGAAATCACCTTTGCTCCTCTCATTTGATCAAAGAGGTCATCCATTCTAGGAAAAGGATATCTGTTCCTCTCAGTGAAATTGCTCAACTGTATGTGATCAATACACAACCATAGTGTATCATCGTTATTTTTCACAAACATGAATGGTGCTCCCCAAGGAAACACACTTGGTCTGATGTATTTCTTCTCCAACAACTATTGCAACTACATCTTCAGCTCTGGAATTTCTGGTATTCTCATCCTACAAGGTGTCTTGGACATGGGTGTTGCTCCTAGCACATGTTCAATTATGAAATCAATGCCCCCTCTCAGAGGAATATCTAGAATTTCATCAGGAAAAACATTCCTGAATTCCTACAACACATGACAACCCTCCAACCTAGGACTATCATTCTCTTCTTCCTCCAAAACAAGAGCTGAATACACTCTACAACATTTCCCACATAACTTCTTCAGCTGTATTGCTGAAGACTGCCTTCCGTAGATCACTTTTGGAAAGCCTTTCACAAACTTTAGGTTTCCTTCTTCATCCAAGCACTCAAAAGTCTTGTTGTAACAATCAATATTTTTTCTATGTGCTTCCAACCAATCCATTCCTATGAGAACATCATGGGAACCAAGTGGCAGAACATTCAGATCTACACAAGTGACTAACCCATCCATGACAAATGGACATTTCCTTACCACCTCACTCACCTTCTTCTTGGTTCCAGTGGCTAGTTGGACTAACCATGATCTTCTATGCTTTGACTTCTTCAAAGTGCATAGCTCAACAAGTCTAAGGGTGATATAGCTGTGAGTGGATCTAGGGTCAATCAAAATAGAAACAGTTTGTTCAACAATCTCACCCTCAACTTCCACCAAAGTTGAGTTATGACCTGCCTGGTGGTCTTCTAATACTGCACATATTTTAGGAATGGTCCCTACTTCCTGACCCACAGTTTCAGCTTCATGGGTACTAGGGACTTGACCTTCATTCCCATTTTCATGTGGACAATTCTTGCGCAGATGGGGTCCTTCACATCCCCAACATTTGAGTGGTTTCTTGGGATTTTCCCTCATCACTTTGGCTGGCTCAACCATAACTTTTGATGGTTTCCTTTGCTGATTCAGGAGGTGAGAAGGTTTAAAACCTTTCTTCCATGGGTTAAGCTTCTCATCTTCTCGTGGGAATTTATCCTACTCCCTTCTATTTGTGTTAATGGATGTCCAGAGTTTATCTGCCTTTGGGGGTCTTCCGAACTCTGTAGCATGACTATGGTCAACTGGTTTTTCTCTACTAGAGACTTGATCGTCCTTTTATTTTCTTCTTTGCAACTCTGTAACTCTACCCTCAAGATTCTTATGGTAGTTGTAGCATCTGGTAACTCTCTTGTTCCCTTTTTCCATCAGCTTCAGTTTCATTTTATTGGATATTGTAAGTTGGCCTTTCATACCCTTCCTCATGAGGACAATTCCTATGTGTGTGGGTCCTCCACATCTCCAACATTGGAGAGGATTTCTATCCTCTTTTGGATTTCTTGTTTTTTCTTCCATAACATCTTCCCCGCGTCCATAGGGATCTTGTGCATCATCCATGTTGTTAATATTCTAGGTGTTGATCTTATTTGAACTTCTTGATCGAACCAATACCAACGTTTCAATATACACTATGACTCATATGCTTATTGCATACATGAACAATCAAGGTCGTAGTAGAATGCAGATCTACGGGCACGGTGCATTTCATTGGGTTGGCTAAGTTTAGCAATTCTACTAAATAGCACTCTTTCTTGCTAGAGTTTTCTTTCTGCAACTAATTGCCTTGACATATTTATACCAATGCTGCAAACAGGATCTCTGTTAAAACACAACCTGGGTGTTCTTTTCCATTTTAACTATTCAACTTGGCCCATTTAGGCCTTAGTGCTGCAACCTTTGCTCTGATACCAATCTGTAACGTCCCCATACCCAATAATGCAGATAATTAAACTTTTTTTCTTAAAGAACCTCATTTGTTATGATGATAAACACCATGCATGGATGTTAACTCATTCTTCCAACTTCATCTTTGGCTTAGAACCTCTTTACTTGCCGTTCCACCCTTCAATTATCCATTCTGTGTCAAGAATGGCCATTTCCAAACTAACCTTTCCTTTCTACACCTCTTCTTTCGTACTTCTAATTTCCACCTTCCGCACTTCGGAACTCGAAAATCAGAAACTTAATATGCGAAGGAACTTTTCTCTATCTTTCTGACTTCCACGTTCCGCCTTCCGGTTTTCGCCTTCCACACTTCAAAATTAAAAAATCAGAATACCAATGAGATGATATCTGAACTTGTTCACTTTCCGCCTTTTTATTTCCGCTTTCTGCCTTCTACACTTCGAAAGTAAAAAATTGAAAAACCAACGAAATGATATCTGAACTTGTTCACTTTCCTCCTTCCGCACTTCAAAAATCAGAAACTCAATATGCGACGAAACATCCAACGGTCTTTCCCCCTTCCACCTTCCGCTTTCCACTTTCTGCACTTCATAAATAAGAAATCGAAAACTCAATATGCGACGGAACATTCAATGGTCTTTCCGCCTTCCGCTTTCCACACTTCAAAAATCGAAAACTCAATATGCGACAGAACATTCAATGATATTTCCACCTTTCGCTTTCCTCTTTCTGCACTTCAGAAATTGGAAATCAGAAGACCAACTCTTACCTTCACTTCTTTCCTTAGCTGCATTTCTATCCCTGTAACAGGCTTCTAGTGTTATAACGGATTTCACCACACTAGGTGAATCACACATTGTATGGCTTTCCCCTATCCCGCTGCAGACTCATTAGCCCCTATGGACCACTTTTTGTCTTTTGATGTGTCCTTGATCATCCCTAAAAACATAAGAAAAATGATATACGCGACTTTTACCCCGATAACCGTGTACATACGCGGATATGACCCCTATAGTCGCATACATCGGGATGTGTGCATAATCCAAATCCTTTTGGAGTTTTCCTTGACTTGGATCCGACTCATATGACTCCTAGCCTTCCATATGCCTTGAGATCGCACGGATTCGACCTTTCAGTATCCCTTTGAAAATCTATATAAGGAACCCCTTGATACATTGAAAGCATAAGAGAGAATTGAGAGTAACGAAACTATAGTCCATTGTTGCCAGAACTTATGCTTGAGTCTGCATCCCTTTGTCCCTCGGAGCACTGTTGTGTTCTTCCCAAGCTTGCCTTTTGCTAGTAAGCTTGCTATCGAGAGATGGAGGATTGAGGTGGTGGAGGCCCAAGTGGGGGATTCAGTTTCTCTGGTTCGCAGACGTGCCATAAGAGGTTGTCACTTGTAATCTCTGATTTATATTAATAGAAATATCTTTTCCTGTCCAGTAATGTGTATTTGAATGAATATTGTATCCATTGGAATATGTCAAATGCTTTTACATTATTGATTATATATGCTAGAATAGATCTAACACCATGATATATAGTATGCTTGTATTGTTTACTTGTTGTTGAGGAAGTATTATATCAATTCAAGCTGAAGATTGGAAAGCTCAACGGGGATCTGCTTCAACCGTCCAAAATAAGGTACAAGGTTCGATCCTTTAATGTTAGACATTTTATTTCTATTGCATATTGGGAAAGATTGATTTCTGGAGTCTAGCTGTCTGTTGTGGCACCCCAAGCCATAGGAATTTCTCTCCGTAACATCTAGCCTCCATGAAATTAAGCAAATGCATCATAAAAACACAAGGCATGCACAGAGGTAAAATGCACAAAGTATACCAAGCATAAACAACAATTACAGGGACATTCATATACAAGTAACCTCTACTTGACATCAACAAGCATTCAACATGAACGTAGCAATTCATAGACAACACATGGCATGAACAAGCATAACATAAACACTTATCTTGATGATTAAACTAACCTGCAACTAGCTATGTCGCTACAATGTTCCACCCAACCATAGGTCAGTGTGTTCATTAATCTCTCAACAAACTGCCACCCCCGAGATGGGCATGATTTACACAAGGAACTAGGGAACAAGAGACTCACACACAAACATATATCTTTAACACACAATTGAAACCAACACCTAGTTGGACTTATTGAATTGTCCAACCAAGCCAACATACCATTGGACTTCACACGTTGCTAAGCTAATGGATAGGTAGAAGTGCTGGGCTAGTGATATCAACCCCAGAGCTAAGGATACCTACATTAGATCTGGCTTGGTCTCCATGACTCCACCCCACCCTACACAAGGAGGTATTCCTTTCTATGTTATCGAATCCCTAAGGCCATACCTTCCCTCTAGTGCTCACGCGAGTGTGCAAGTTGGATTTACCAGCCCCTTGATATTTTGTGGGGTTCCTCTTTTACTAGGATTATCAGCCAAATATGGCCCCACTCCACTCCTACGCCTTCAAACCAAACATGGATGCACTACGCAACAATCCTTAGCATAACACAACAAGCAAGCTTACATTCACTCTATGATAGAGGAGACCGTTGAACAACAACACTGGGGAAACCACAAATGATCACACTTGCTCCTCAAAGAAAACACAACCACACAGGCTTCACTCCGTAACATAGAGAATCACTACAGAACCAATTTTCCGTGGTTATGGCTTGAAAAACAATGCACCAGGGTGAAAATCACATCAGAACCACAGGGAAAACACAACAACCCAACTTTAACTCAGTAAAGAAACCAACACTCTGTAACATAGAGAATACCACTGCGAAAATGCCTTCCGCGACTCAGGTAAACCGGACAATCCTCCAAAACGATGAACTGCTGCTCAACAATGCTGTGGAAAACTCAGAGGAGCACTCTTTCTTAACATCGAGTGATCTCCACTGCCATTAAATCGGCAAGGAAAATACTCGTAGATAACTGGTTCTGTGACTCGGGGCAGTGAACCAACACGACGACGGGGTAAGGGATGGATAATCCTAGACAAAATCCAATGGTTCTGCAACACATGCCTCCCCAACAACGTGCATGAGTGAATGAAATCATGATCACCCCCTAAATAACTGAGGAGGAGTGAACAAAACCCAAATGCAATCTCGTCCGACGTACAAGGTATGCATCACGTGTGTGCTTCCTACAGAAGCAAAAGTGTGGCTTCCCCTAGGTTGTATGCCTACGCAGACTGCAGTCTGCCATGTCTTACACTGCCCGAGGCATTAAATGCCTCAACCAACTTCTCGAAGAAATCGATGATGGAGGACAGAGGGAAACAATGACTGAGGATTCATGGGTTTCCTCATTGACATTTGGTCACACCCTATTGGCTCAAGAGTTTGACTAACTCCCCACCCTATCCCTTGTGGAATCATGCCCCCATCTCTTTAACGTTTGCATTCCCATAGCTAGTTGTGGTTTTACATTACTTTGTACATTTACATGATATATCAAAATATATATCTATTGTGCTTGACTTAGCACTATCACCATAGGTATCAGCCTTGATAACCTATCCACGAAACATTCATCAATGGCAGGGCCTTGTCCTTGAGCTCCATGCCATGATCTCAATATAATATGAACATCATGTACAATTAAATACCAAGGGGTTAAAACTGGGGTTTTACAAAACCAAAGGTGATTTTTTTCTAAATGATTTAAGAAATGACTTGTTCCCTCTTTCCATATTAGACAATATAGAAGACCTCTACCACAATTTTACTATGGTCCTCTCATCTTCCATTAATAATTTCTCCATTGAAGTCTCGAATAAAAACAAAAATAGAAGAACCAATCTTAGTATGACAAAGAATGTAAAAATGCAAGTGAAATCAAGGAAGCAATGGAAGGGTCCCTAAAAATTGACAAGATTAAGAGATAGAAAGCCATAATTAAAATGAAAAAGAGGGACTATATAAATAAAATACAAGAAAATATTTACACCTCTCTAAGGTTGCTCCTAAGGAAGTCTAGAGGCAATTTTAACAAGCAAAACCGCTGAAAATAATACGATTTCTTTAAAGGACTGGAACCCCTATCTTAAAAAGATTTATGCATCCCTAGATGTCACTATTAACAATCCAACCCTCCTTATAGTAGAAGAGGTTTTCTCGATGTATGGCATAGAATTTGGAGTTAAGAGCCTAAAAAATGTAAAATCTAAGGACTTTGAAGGATACATCGAAGAAATATTAAAAATCGAAGGGCATATCCTAATTCCTCATATTCACAAACTCTTCAATTTAGCGGTCAAACAAGGTCTCCCTCACCCTTTGACTTAGAGCCTCATTATTTCTATTTTTAAAAACGGTGATAAAAAAAATAGCCCCTATAATTATTAGACCTTTATGATTAACCCTCTCTTAGCAAAGTTGTATGGTATTATTTTGGAAAAGAACATCAACATATGGCTATAAAGTGAGGGTAAGCGAGCTAAAGGTTGGGAAATATTTAGAAGACATCACTCAATTACCAACCACCTCGCTATGTTCAAGATCATTGTGGAGAAATTTCATAATAATAAATCCAACCTCTTCCATTCCTTTATGGAATTTACAAAAAATTTCGATACGGTTCCTAGAAAAAACCTGTGGAATAGATTAGAAGAGCTAAAGGTTCCTCTCGAGTTGAGAGCTTTTGTGATAAGATTTTAAGAGAATGTCATTTCCAATTTAAGAGGACTAGGGGTGGCCGCAAGATATTAATTGAAATATTGGATTTAAGCAAGGTTTTCCCCTCTCCCCTATCCTTTTCGATATATACATTGATAATCTAGAAGGATTTTTAGAAGAAGCAGGTTGTACTGGAACAACCTTGGCTGGAATTGTCGTCATTCTTTTTCTTTATGCTGATGATATTGTTCTTATGGAAAGATGTCCCTCTAATCTTGATAAGAAATCAAGAACTCTCAAGGGTTTCTTCTCTAACATGGGTATGACTTTTAATACTGACAAAACAAAAGTTATGATTATCAAGTCCAATAAAGTCACTTACGCTAATTCTGTTTATCACAATAACAAATTGGAGAAAGTTTCTTCTTACAAATATCTAGGAATTTATATTAATCATAAGCTCAACTGGAACTGTGCCATTGAGAAAAGGATTAATGGAGGGTGGAAAGCTTATTTTGGTCTTGAAAACAATTGTAAATCATCAAACCTTGTGATATGAGATAAAAATAAGTACCTCTTTGAAACTTTATTCCTTTAAAATTCATAAATATTATTTTATTATTTTCCTTAGGAGGCCCATTTTAGACCCCAACCTTGCTCTAATGTGCCACTCTGCAAAATATCAATAACATTCTAAAGATATTACATCTAAGTTTAAATAGGAAATGTGGGGTGAAAGAGATTTAGAGATTAAAAGAAAAGTAAGATACTATAAATAGGTCATTAACCCTAATCTAGAAGGTCAAAAATATCTCTTTATATTAACTAGCTCAAAGAAGAAAACAAATATAGCCAAAATAAGAAGAAGCTCTAATGAGCTTCGTAATAAAACATAGCGCTGGACAATTCCTAAAACACTATGGGAGGAAAAGACTTGTCATATTTGTGAGACTGAGAGCGTTGATTATGAAAGTCACTCTCTCTTAGAGTGCCCTGCATACACCCACCTTAGATTGTAGTTTCACAATTTTTATTTAATACTAACCTCCCTAGTCTTCTAACTTATCAAAATTAGGGTAACCTCGGTACACTTCTTTCTAAGCTTTTTTTAGTATAGGAATAAAATTCTAGAGCACAAATAAATTATTTCTTTTTTTTAAGGTTCGATAAACCAAAATTGATCTTAGTAAACCTTAACCACCATCATCATATTAAAAAATTGCATAATATTTAAAATTTATTATTTTAATATCTTATTGCATAATATTTAAAATTTATTATTTTAATATCTTATTACAATATTAAGAATATATTGTAGATTCAAATTTTATTTTGATTGTGGAAAGCTTATATTTTCTTTTATTTTTAATTAACTAATATAATTAAAAACATTTTCTTGTTTATATTTATTTATAAGAAGAATTTTATTAAAATATATAATTTGTTAGTAATTAAATATAACTATAAAATATATTAGATAAAAGTATATCTAATATACTTTTATCTAATATAAGAAGAATTTTATTAAAATATATAATTTATTAGTAATTAAATATAACTATAAAATATATTAGATAAAAGTATCAAACTAATATAAATATAAAAATATATTACATGAATCTTGTGTTGGTTACAACGGTATTAGATGAAAGATTCAGTAACCAACGGTATTAGATGAAATATTCATTTAATATATGATAATTTTAATTTTAAAATATTTTAATATAGTTATTTAAGAATTATTATAAATTTTAAAATAAATAAAAAGTAAATTTATATAATCTCATGGAAACATATTTTGTCGTTTTAACTTATAATATAGGAAGGCCCAAATGACTCTACATATATATTTCTTTGTTTTAAGTGAATATTAAAAGTTAAAAAGAAAACTATACGTATCTAACATTTCTTTATTAAACATATATATATTTAAAGAAATTGGACTCGTTTATGTACATAATTTTATTTATTAAAATATTAATATATATACTATTTTTTATTTAATATAGAAATAACACTTATCTTTTACTTTTTATAACTATATTAAATATTTTTAAATGTCATTAATTTAAAAAATTTACAATAAAATTATAGCAAAACATTTTTCAAATGTGTTATTTATTTAAACTAAATATAATTGATTTAACAAATACATTTTGTATCGAAGATGTGCATTTTACAGCCCAATATAGGAGATACGTGGAAGGGTTGTCTACAACCCAGTAGGAGAGAGATGTGTAACTCCTTCTGTGCTCATCCTAGAATTGACACGTGTCCTTTATAAAAAAAATATTAAAATGTTATTAAAAATAACATATCGGTTTAAATAAAATTTAAATTATTTAGAATTGCATATATATAAAACAACATAAATTAGATAAACTAAAATCATAAACATTGGATTACACATTTCCTCAACGTTTCCACTCTTAAAAAAGTTTGCACCTTGAGAGATTTGATCCTGTAGATCCCCTTTTAGATAAATCTATGCTGGTTTAATTTAAATATTATTGATCTTGAGAATTTTATTTGTGATGGATCCATTTAGATTTATTTTTTCTTTAATATATATATATATTTTGTTATCATTCAAGGTCAATGTATTTCAACTGTTGTCTAAGAAACCTCAACTCAAGGGCATATAAGTAGTCACGATCACCAGAGGATCACACTCGGCATAGGACACATCAACTCTTAACATAGCTTGAATTTTTTAAGTTTCTTCTCCTAACTAAATCATTGTAAAAGCATTAAACTCAGGTCACCTAGCTAACAAAAACCACACCTTAATCAAATGAACTAACATAAATTGACGACTTCTTTTTCAAATTAAATATCATTGAAGTACCAATTTCTTTGATAGATGCACTTTCTATGAATAAATTATCCACCACTTGTTTGATAGATCTACTAGTTGTTTGAATTAAATGTGATTGATCTACTCAATCTTAGATGGGTCCATTGTTGGTTAGAATTAAATGTGATGTTAGAACATTTTATTAATTGTTGAAAAATAAGATAATAATATTAAATTTAAAAAATATTATAAGATATTATGATAATGATTTGATAGAGACCTAGTTATCAACTTTGTGGAGGGATTTATGACCACTTTAACACTTTATGTCTTTCATAGCGACATTTCTATTTGTCATTGGACAAATTATTCTCCTAAGGTTGGACCCAACTCATAGTTTTCACTCCAATTATCATATACGATACTCGGCTCAATGAAGTGGTTCTATTTCAGACATATTCTCCTTGGCACCTTTGAGTTATTCTAGTTATGCTGAGCAACAGTAACAAAAATTTTGAGAGTTTCAAGCCTGCCTTGGATAAGGTTTCTAGGCTTTTGTTATGTTCCTTAGGGACATATTCTGATTGATGATATATTGCACTCTTATGAGAGGTCTTTTTCATGTATTGATTCCCAGGTACGGATAGTGTGGTTTTATCATGAGAAGAATTCTCCTGTTTTATTGTATTATGATGAAGAATTAATGTTTTTGTTAGACCCATTGGAGTCCTGACAGATTTGCTTGAAGATGTACCAGGTTACCTTTGATTCAATAGAATATCAAGAAACTTTTTTTTTTTCGTTTGAAAAAAAAATAGTCGTAGTATTTACATCTTTCGAAATACTAAATGTGATGTATGCGACCACCTTGTCTGATGGAAAATTTTAAGGTGGACTATCTTCGACCAAGAGGTTACTTGTTTGAATTAAATGTGCTGGATCCACCACTTTAAATCATTTCAACGGTAATGTAGATATATTGACCACTTTAAATCATTTCAACGGTAAAGTAGATATATTGGTATTCAATTTATTGTACTTTTGAAAGTCTACATCCCTACCAGTCGAAGATTTTGATTGATTTACTATGGAAAAACAACTTACAGTTATGTATTGTTTTCTGAATTGATTGATTATTTTTTCCAATTAAATCGCCGAATATGTGATAAGAATAGGGAGATATTGGTTGGTTCACTTAGGGTATACAGATAAATTTATAACAGTTTATTTGATTTTGATATAATACTTTGTATTTGATTGGGTTAAAAGTGGTAATTTCATTTATTATGATTTTAGTAAAAGTCATTGGTTGAAATATAGGTTTAAATTCAATAAAAAATTAGTATTGTTTTTTTTGTTTTTTTACATAATAAAGGAGAATTAATAATTAGTTGATATTACTTAAGTAAGATTGGCTTTAAATACGAGTGGTTGTTATTAGAAACCTTGCCAGTAACCCTTAAGACAATATCTAACAGAAAACTCGTGGGTTTTCGTGGCTTAATCTAGGATGGAGACATATGAAGTGAAGAGTTTAATAAACCTATGCAAGAAAAACAATAACAATAATATCTAAAACATAAGAAATAAAAATTGTGTGTACACATACAAAATATACAAAGCTTAACTTTGCAAACCTTTAAATGGGAAAACCAACCTAACATAGAGTTTATATTCTCTTTATCTCATTATATTATCTTCATTGTTTACAATACAATATTATAACATCCACAACCCTAATCCATTAATCTAAATTAGATTACAACCATAATTCTTTAACTGGAATTAGTTTATAGTGGGTAAAAAATCCATTGGTTGAAAAAGCACGACATAGACCTCCCTACTTTGGGAACCTACAAAAACTACTACAGATGTCCAACATTGATGTGTAATCTCTATCCCTGGGGCACCTACCCTTCTAACCAAGCCATAACAAGCCAACATGTCCTTGGTAGGGATAAAAATCGGATGGGGAGGGTTTTAATCCTCCTTGAAACCACCAAAGCTATGAACCTTCAACAAAAAAAAAGTTGTATTTGTTATAAAACAAATACAAAAATAAGAAGAGGTACGACTTATAAAAAAGGGTCTTATGGGTTTGAAAAAATCCAAGTCTTTTTTATTTGAGTGTAGACACAGGTTATTGTGCACAAATCACGTCAATGCTCTTAATTACACCTACCAATTGTTGTGCTCCAATATAAAGGCATGAAGTGCCCATTGTGTAGTCTAAGGGCTAGTGCCCTTATATTTTTTTCTCATTACTACTTATGAGCAAGGATGAAGGGAAACACCTTATTAGGTTTAAGGAAGCACCTTTAAATCTCTTACCACATGACACAAATATCACAAAACACACCGAGCTGCTAAAATTGAGCCCTAAGTTCTAGCCTTGTACACACTCACTTGAACATGTTATGTATACTCCTGTAACCAAGAATGTAAACTACACCCAAGGCAATTATGGAATCGAAACTTAGCATAACTCCTACATAAATGCAAATTATTACCCAACACTAATATGAAAGGAAACTCATTTTGTTGAAGATAATTTATCTATAAGCACTCTATCCTAGTATACTAATGAAATAAACTAAATAAATACAAAATTCAATTGAATCATGTACACATTAGTGAAACAAGTTTTTTTTTTTTTAATAAAAACTATTTTTATAAATCTAAAAAATGAATTTTAAGGTTAGATAAATAAACAATCTATTTCATATTGAATACTGTTGAGCAATTTTTTTTAACTCTTAAACACTTCGATATCTCCGCTTTGCTTTTAAGTCAAAGAATGTGGAAAATAACTAAATAATTTACCTATCAATACCTCAATATCTACGTTTTCCTTTTAAGTAAGAAAAATGAAATGTGGAAAATAACTAAATAATTTACCTTTTTACATTAAGAAAAAAAGACTCCTTTTGATAACTTGTTAAATATCACACCAAACCCTTTTACAATATTTGGACTCTAAGAAGGTAGTAATTGTTAAACATCATATCAAACCCTTTTATAATAGTTGCAATGTAAGAAGGTAGTAACTTCCAAAGTTTGAGCCTCCTAAATGGTTACAAATTCTTCGAATTCTATAACTTTTGCAACAATTTTCAAGCTTTGAGCTAATTATTTAATTTGTATGTGTTTCTCTTTAAATAAAGATTTAATTTGGAGTACGGGAAATTGTGTTTATGTGTTTGTGTAGCTAATTTGTTTGATTTATGGAGACTTTGAATTGCAATTATACATGTTTATGTTGGATTTTTGGAGAGTTTGAAATGCAATTAGACATTAACATGGTTCAATGATTACAAAAATTTGAAAAATATTGTAGAAAGATAACTTAAAAGTTTGAAAACTTGTCTCTTTTCATGCAAATTGGCTCATAATAATCTTCAACATAAATATATTATAACATATGCACATGTAAAGACACCAAACCTTTCTCAAATCCTTTTGGAATCATAATAATTCAATTCAAAGTTCATATGCATAACTAACTTCGAAGCATTAACCACAACTCATAAATATAATCACGATTAATAATAATGACATTGAATGGGAGGTGGGGGAAGAGAGATTTATTATTTGAACGCAAGAATTACAACAAATTTAGAGATACATGATATTTGCAACCAATACCTCATTCACCAAGTTCGATATCCTTCAATCCTCACCACACATCAAATCAATCCTTAACCTTGATAGCCAATAATATTATAAGGAGGAAAGCCTAAGATGGACTTGAACCTCATCAAAGAAAGGAAAAAAAGACTATATATTGAACCATGAGATTCATATAAGGACATGAATTGCAGAATAGAGGAGCAAGGGATTACACATAAATTTCTCTAGCATATAAGGTTACTTTTGCATAGAGGTTTCTTCCTCCTTTGTCCCAACCATTTTCCTGATTTTAAATCTAATTCCTTTTGAACCTATCATTAGTATTCTACCCTATATTTAAGTCTAATTCCCTATAACAATGAGGTGAAGTGGATAAAAAGTGTCGATCCATTGGAAGGGGATCATTAATGAATCCCCCATTGAACAACATGATAAAACAATAGAAACATGTTTTAGGTTGAGGATAAGTCTTGGCCAAGAATTTGATAGAACAAATCTCCTAGTACATCTTTCACATGGGCTAGAAGAAATAATGCATGAAAAAGGCCCTATGAGTAGTAATCAATAATGAAAATCACAGTGAGAGGTGAGGAATTCCACTAATGATGAAAATGGAATCCAAAATATAACACAAATCCACTGTGTGAATAAAGTTTTTGTTGTTGAAAATAGGGGAAACCGCTCAATAAATGATCGATAATGTAAAGTTATATATTGAACACAAGTCATCCTATCAATATGGAAAGCAAGTGCTAGGGTGTCATCAAATATACGTCTATATCCCAGAGTAATGTGTCCTTGTTGATAGGATAACACCCTCCAATGAGAAGGTAATAACGAATACTTATATATTGGAATGAGGTAAGAGAACTAGACATAATGATGTAGTGAAACAAGTATACAGAGGGAAGGCATACCTAGATGACGAAAAATTATATGAGGAATGATCAACATGGGCTAAGACACCCCTTGAACATTAGCATGGCATTGAATGACTTAGGTGGTAAATGAACTAATTATTTAATCTCACAATGCATAAGGCATTACAGATTATTCGTAAGGATTGGAAGAGTAAGCAGTTGGAGGAGCATAAAATTTGAATCCTAAATGTCTTCTAAAGCAACAATAAAATCTAATTGTTAATAAATTAACCTAAAAAATTTCATGTGTTCAAGGGTGACACTGACTTGATACCATGTTAGACATGAATTAAATGGATCTTGATTCTTCCCCACTTCCCTCTTTTTATAAACATTTTCTTTTTTTCTTTTTTCATGTTTTAAAATCATGGAAAAGAACAAAATAATGACATAATAGAATGGAAGAAATGAGTGTGGTAGGGCATGCCTCCATGTTCCAAGTGCATGGAATAGAACTCGACAAAAGAAGAAAAAAAGGTGCCATGTTGGAAATGGACACTCATAAAGCATGTCTCTTATAGTGGTAAGGTTCAAAATGCACAAGCAAATGAAGCAAACAATGAGTGACAATGATATGATCAAAGGGGGGCATATATGGGGTTAAATATATATGTTATGAACCCAAGGAGGTCTTATATGGGTCTAAATGTATATGTAATAGTGGTCGGACTAATGAAGGGTCCTCATGTGCAATAAGTGAATATGTATATATAGAAGTAATGTAGTCATTCTTAAAGGAACATGTGAATTGATTATATGAATGTCTTAGGAAAATTAGAGAAGGATATCCTATTCTCTTAGCAATTATTGTGTAACTTATCTTTCTGTTGATGCCTAGAAAAATCCCAGGTACCAAGCGGTAGGGATTCTCCCCGGTGGACGATCCCAATTTGAATCAGACACCGTTTGGTGTGGGGAATCTGTCTAGTTCACGGTTCCAGCTACTGTAGATTAGGTTCTTTAATATTTTATTGGTTATGACCCAGTCCACCGTTTATAAGAATTTTTTTTAAAGAATGATATGCAAGTGCCTAAGATAAATGCATGTCTAATCTAGATCTAAACTATTATATCCCTCGTCCAGGGAGAAAATTTAGAGTTTAGAGTAATAAACTATAAATGTTCGTAAAGGCCTAACAGATAGTTGTACCAACACAATAATCACATTCACAACAGTAACAATACCAGAGATAGCTCTAATATAATTAAACCATTAATTACCTTGTCATACACAACCATTTATACATACAACAAACACTCATGACCAAGGAAATAGTTCCAGGAGGTCAAAACAATCTCACTATATGATGCACAGAAGCAAGAAGAAATAGTTCTACAATATGCATTCCACATATTCCAATTAAATCTCTGCGCAGGCCCTTTGTTCTAGCAAAATGATCCTTCTTGTTAGCAAAGAGGTAACTCTTTTACAAAAATAAGCAAGAATTCTTTCACCAAGAAAAATTCCTTCTTTGGTGATTTGCACCTATTATTTATAGTGTTATGGGATCTCAAGGCTGACCTCAAAACAAAGCCAAATTCAATTATAGAAATCCTAACAAAATCCGATCTGGCAGATTTGCCACGATCACAAAAACAAATTGGGAAAAATGCTAGAACGCGCATGGTGGATCAGTTTGGGAATTTTAACTGCAGGGAATCAACCTCTCTTACTGACATTGACAGTTAGAACCTCTCCAATCAATCTGCAATGATTTTCTTCATCTCAACCTTCCACTAATGTATCCTTTATCCCATTCGCAAGTGCCCATCCTAGCTCAGTGAACCATAGTACCTGCAATATACAAAGAAACATAATGAGAGCTGCATCTGAACTAGACACAACAAAACTCACAGTATCTTCAATTTAATGATATGCATTGATAAAAAAGACAATGACCGATGCCCTATCACACAAACAATTTATCTAATTAAGCTTTGAAGGAAAAATTCTCAGTTTCCCCAATGGTTCACAGTAAAAAACCAAAACAAATATTAGTCGGCTTAGATCATCTCAAAGATGGATCGAGCTTGATTTTAACCATTATATCATGCAATCTTGACAATTCTTTTTCGCATCCGCCCTTCCAGAAGGCAGAAATCGGAAATCATATTTTGCAATTTTTGTGAAGGTTAAACTTTTACTCTGCTCCTGACTTTTTGCTTCCACCCTTCTGAACCCTTCTAAACCATTGATCTATACAGAAGATTTCTAAGCCGTTGATCTATGCAAAAATCAGAAATCGAATTTTACATCTTTTGTGGAGTTCAAACCTTAACTTTTTGCCTTCCGGTTTTTAGCTTCTGCCCTTTTCTATTCCACCTTTATGCACTGTTGATCTATGCAAACTCTTCCTTAGCCGCCAGATCTAAGCGGAAGTTGGAAATCGGGTTGGTAACCTTTTTACAAATGAAACTTGACCTTTCTCCCTCCGACTTTCGACTTCCGCCCTTTAGAAAGTGGAAATCGAAAATCAGATTTTTAATATTTTGCAGAGTTCGAACCTTAACTTTTCGTCTTCCAATTTTCCGCTTCTACACTTCGAAAAGCGGAAGTCGAAATCCGGAGTTTCCAACTTTCCATAGGTTCAAACTTTAAGTTTCCGCCTCCGCACTTCAAAAAACGGAAGTCAGAAGTCGGATTTTCCAACTGCGAAAAGCGGAAGTCGGATTTGTAACGTTTTCCATATGCGAACTTATCTTTTTCGACTCTGCCCTTCTGCTCCCACCTTTTCCTGACCATTAGATATTGATCGGAGTGATTCACAGCGGTTGATATATAAATCAGAATGGATTTTCTCCAACAGGCCTGCTTCTTGGTCACGCCTAAGTAGCTTTTTACTACAATCACACTTCAGGATTAGGGAAAAACCTTTTGCTCAAGTTTCTAGGGAAGACTAAGTATGCTGAGAGGACTTAACTGAGTTGGGAAACAAGGGAAAGAGTGTTTTCAAAAATAAAAAATTAAAGAGAGTCCTCAAAATGTAAAATTTTTGGGGAAGCAGTTGTCACATCCCCAACCCTCCGACTGGCGAAGAGGACGCAACCACGGCGTTAACCATCCGGGCTACCAGCCCCATGAACATGTGCATTCATTAAAATTGCTGAAATGCTGAAATAAATTGCTTGAACTAAAACATGCATACATGATTATTTATCATACACAGCGAAAGCAACATACATTAACACAAGCATTCAACATGTTCATCATGATAATTAACAGTAAATGAGATTGCAGAAGTAAAATAGACAAATTTACTTATCTTATAAGGAGCTTGTTCCGCAACCAGCTATGTCACTGCAACGTTCCACCCAACCACAGGCCTGTGTGCTCCTTAATCTCTCAGCAACGCTGCCACCCCCGAGCTGGGCATGATTCCCAAAGGAATAAGGAACTAACAGGCTTACACATAGCCAAGGTAACAACACCACAAGGGTACACAGTTTAGCCAAGCCAACACGGTTGGGTTTATCAGGCGAACAACATATCAGCAAGCCAACAGAGTTGGGTTTATCAGGCCATCCAGGAGTAGGGAAAGGCTAATGCTAAGCTTGTGAGCTAACTGAAGAGTTGCAGACACCAACACCAGAACCAGCCTGGATTCTAGAACACCCACACACACCCAACACAAGGAAGTCAGTCCCTTCTCTGCAACTCAGACCTTGATCTTCCCTCCAGTGCTCTTCAGGGGCTATGGAGAAGAAATCCAGCTCAGTGGCTCTGTCCGTGTGGTTCTCAACCCACCAAGTTTATCAAGCACCTCAGGCCCTCATTCACCAACCTCAAATAGTCCGAGGACAAATCCACTGCATGCAAGCAGCCAAACAACTATTCAAGCGTTTACAGGGAAAAACACAGTCAAACAAATCGTGGCAAATGACAGCCCATGATCAACCCTGAGCCCACAGCACACCAATCACACTGCAGTCGCTGGGAAAACTTATATAGACCGGGAATGAAACAGGTCCCGACTTCCAACTATGCGTGAGAGACAAAAACACAACCCACAGAACTATCCAGAACATCCAGCTACAATTCAACGATGGAACTTAACAGGACAATACGATGTCTGATAAATATGGGAGAAGCACAAACTTTACGTGAATCCCAGGTAAAGAATCAATCCGCAGTCATCAAATCCGTGACGCAAAAGAACTATCTTCTGCATGAACAGAGAAGAAAACCCACAGACTAGCAATCCTGAGAGAGAAGGCGAACCCCACAACAATGGAATGTGGATTCTTTTACTCAGCTCGCGTGAGAGGAGACGAACAGACTCACGATCTGGTGAGTGGATAGACCAAAATATGCGTAGTGGAGAGAGTGTGAGTGGCGTGGGCGTGGCCTTCTTGCCAGCCAATTCGCTGTCCCAACTAACAACGAAACAACTAAGGATGGTGATGACACATGGCTCCTCTCCCATGACTCAATGTTCAACATTCCCCATCTTTATCCTTTGGAATCATGCCCCTTCTCAATTTAGTTGCAGTGAACATAGCTGGCTGGGTTATTAATTAAAAATGCACATTTACATGACGTCACAATTTAAATATATGCCGCATGTCCCGACATACCATCGGTGACCATTCCTAAATAGAAACACAACATAACCAAATCTATGGTGGGGCCTTGGCCTTTAGCTCCGCACCAAAATTATTTACAATATATGTATCATGTATTTTAATGCAAGCGGGGTCAAAACCGGGGTATTACATTCCCCTCCCCCTTCAATAGCACTGTCCTCAGTGCTTTACAAAATTATAACAAAATGCCACACTGGTACCGCCTCAGTGTTCCACAGGATTGAACAAAAATGGATGTGCCAATCGCATGGCATCCTCCAGCTCCCATGTAACCTCTTTAGGTCTGTAATGTTCCCACTGCACCTTGACCTACCCTATGGCCCGGTTCCGGAGCATTGTGACCTTCCTATCGAGGATGCTCATTGGCTCGATTTGTAACTCTCCCTTGGGTTCCACCTGAATCACATCCCAATTTATCACATGGTTAGGATCATGTACATATTTCTTAAGCAAAGAGACATGAAAAACATTATGAGCTCTAGTATTAGCAAGCAATGCAAGTCTATATGCAATAGGCCCTATTCTCTCAAGCACTTCAAACGACCCACAATATCTAGGTGACAGCTTGGCACAACTTCCAAGATTCAAGGAACTTTTCTTTGCCCTCACTCTGAGGTAAACATGATCCCCAACTCTGAACTCCCTATTCATCCTATGCTTATCTGCATAGCTTTTCTGTCTGTCCTGTGCTGCTTTCAAATTATGCATAATCTTTACAACTTCTTGCTCCATTTCCTTGAGAAATTCCGGTCCAAGCACAACTCTGTTCACCTGGTTATCCCAAGTCACTGGTGTCCTGCACCGTCTTCCATACAAATCTTCATACGGACTCATCCCCAAGGATGCCTGTTGTCCATTGTTATAAGCAAACTCTACCAAGTGCAAGTAATCTTCCCACTTGGTTGGTTTGTCCATTACGTACATGCGAAGCATATCTTCAAGCACCTGATTAACTCTTTCTATCTGACCATCTGTCTGAGGATGGTATGCAGTGATGAAGTTTAAATTTGTACCCAAATCTACAAACAACCCCTTCCAAAAGTTGGAAGTAAACTTGACATCTCTGTCAAAGACTATTGCCTTAGGCAATCCATGCAATTTGAAAATCTCCTTCATGAAGATCTTTGCGATGTCATCAGTCTTGTGCGTAGACTTCACTGGTATAAAATGTGCTTCCTTGGTTAACTTGTCCACCACCACCATGATGGAATCATGTTGTCTCCAAGTCATCGGCAATCCTGTAATAAAATCCATGGAAATGATTTCCCATTTCCATTCTGGAACTGGTAAAGGCTGCAACAAACCTGCTAGATGTTGATGCTCAACCTTTACCTGTTGACATTTCATACACCTTGAAATGTATTCAACCATGTCCTTTTCCATACCTGGCCAAAAGTACTGCTTTCTAGCTGTAGCAATTGTCTTCTGATATCCTGGGTGACCAGAATACGGAGCTTGATGGATTTCATCCATAACAACTCTCCTCAAATATGCTACATCTGGAATATAAATTCTACCTTTATAAGTGAGAAGTCCATCTTCTCCCAATTTATATCCCTCATACCTCTTCTCGAGACATTGCTGCTGCAGTTTGTCTTTTACCTGTTCATACAATTCATCTCCAGCAGCATGACTAACAATTTGTTGCCTCAAATCTGATTGGCAAATACTAAGGGACGCCACATGCATTTCCTGTACCTTCCTGCTGAGTGCATCAGCTACCTTATTTTCTTTCCCTTTTATGTGCTTGATTTCGAAATCAAACTCACATAAAAATTCCAACCATCTTGCTTGCCTAGCATTCAGAGTAGGCTGATCAAACAAATACTTCAGTCCACAGTGATCTGTTCTGAGCTCAAGTCTCCTACCCATCAAGTAATGCCTCCACATCTTAAGAGCATGTACTATGGCTGCAAGGTCTAGATCATGAGTGGCATAGTTCTTCTCATGTTCCTTCAGCTTTCTTGACTCATAACATATCACGTGGTTGTCTTGCATAAGGACTCCTCCAAGCCCTTGTCCGCATGCATCGGTACATACCACAAAATATTTCTCTGGATCTACAACCTTCAATACTGGTGCACTGGTGAGAATATTCTTCAACTGCTAGAAGCTTTCTTCACACCTCGATGTCCATTCGAACTTCTCCCCTTCTTTTGCAAAGAATTGATGGCATGTGCAACTTTGGAGAATCCCCCAATGAACCTCCGGTAGTATCCTGCAAGTCCCATAAAAGATCTTATGTCTGTCACATTTCTTGGAGTAGGCCAATTCATAATGGTTTCAATCTTATCAGGGTCCACAGATATACCCTCCTTTGAGATAATGTGACCCAAGTACTGAATTCTATCTCTATAGAAGTCACACTTGCTTAGTTTTGCATACAACTGATGCTCCCTAAGAAAATTCAATGTCAGTCTCAAATGCTCTTCATGCTCTTCCTCATTCTTAGAATAAACAAGAATGTCATCCAGGAAAACAAGAACAAACTTGTCCAAATACTTGCTGAAGACACTATTCATAAGGCAGATAGATGTAGCTAGTGCATTTGTGAGACCAAATGGTACCACTATAAACTCATAATGCCCATACCTTGTCTTGAAGGCTGTGTTATGAATGTCTTCATCCTTGATTCTCACCTGATGGTAACCAGACCTCAAGTCAATCTTGGAAAATACCTTTGTTCCTCTCATTTGATCAAAGAGGTCATCAATCCTAGGAAAAGGATATTTATTCTTCATGGTAACCTTGTTCAACTGTCTGTAATCGATACATAACCTAAGCGTACCATCTTTCTTCTTTACAAACAGAACTGGTGCTCCCCAAGGAGATACACTCGGTCGGATATACTTCTTTTCCAACAATTCTTGCAGTTGCATCATTAACTCTAGCATCTCCGGTGTACTCATTCTGTAGGGTGCCTTGGACACTGGTGCCGCTCCTGGCACAAGTTCAATTGTGAAGTCAATGTCCCTCTTTGGAAGAAGCCCTGGAATCTCATCAGGAAACACATCCCTGAATTCCCATAACACCCAATAGTCCTCCAACCTGGGAGTCTCATCTCCCGTTCCCTCCAAAATCTTAGCTGCATACAACTGGAAACCCTTTCCTACAGAGCTTCTTTAATTGCATGGCTGAAACCTGCCGTACTGAAATCAGCTTTGGAATACCTTTCACAACTACTAGGTTCCCTTCTTCATTCATGCATTCAAAATTCTTATTATAACAGTCAAGCTTCACCCCGTGATATTCTAACCAATCCATTCCAATGAGAACATCATAGGAACCAAGCGGTAGAACATTCAGATCTACACCAGTGACCAATCCATTCATGACCAATGGAAAGTTCTCTACCAATTCACTGACCTTTATCTTAGTTCCAGTGGCTAGCTGAACTAACCAAGACTTTCTATGCTTTACCTTCTTAAAAGCACAAATATCCACTACTCTAGGAGTAATGTAACTGTGAGCAGAACCAAGGTTAATCAAAATATAAACAGATTGCTTGACAATCTTACCTGCTACTTCAACCATAGTTGACTGGTGATCTGCCTGGCGATCCTCCAGTGCTGCATAAATCCTAGGGACTGCCCTTGCTACCTAACCCACTGTTTCTGCTTCTTGAACGTTGTAAGCTGGCCTTGCACTCTCATTCTCGAGTGGACAATTTCTACGCAAGTGAGGTCCTTCACATTTCCAACATTTGAGTGGGCCTTTATTCGGATGTGGCTCTTTAGGCTTTCCACCTGTCACTCCAACTGGATCACTCGCAACTTGGGATAGTTGCTTCTGTTGATTCCTGAATCTAGAAGATTTGAAACCTTTCTTTCTTTGGTACAACTTTTCATTTTTCTTGTCCTTCCATGTCTTATGGTAATCAGGTTTTCCTTTACTTTTCTCATAGCAATACTTATCTTTTCTTATTGCTTCTTCAAGAGTTCTAGGTTCATAAAACTCAATCCTATCTTTGTAAGATTGAGGTAATCCACTCAGAAAACGCTAGACTTTCACTTTTTCATCTCTGATGTATCAGACATACCTCAACAGCTCCAAAAACTTATTTGCATATTCATCCATGGTTTGCTGTCCTAATCTCAGCTCATGGAACTCCTTGATCTTGTCATCATAGTACCTGTCAGAGAGGTATTTCTGCTTGAAGTACTTCTTGAACTATTTCCACTTCAGTTTCCTTTCACTGATCCTTTACCTGCTTGAAGTGCTCCCGCCAAATCGATGCCCTTCCATTCAAATTGAATATGGCAACTCGTGCCTTCATGTTTCCTGAATAATCCTGCAACCGAAAGTACTTCTTTATCCCAAGAAGCCAAGCCTCAGCTTCTTGTCCCGTATTTACCTCACCATTAAATGTAGGAGGTTTAGCTTTCCTAAACTCATCTCGAGAGCGATCCCTAAGGTGCCTTCTTCTTTTCCTTTTATGGGGAGATGAACTTGTATCTCCACTAGATTCTTCAGAATCAGATGATCCACTGGAAGTCCTTCTCCTTCTCCTAGTACTACTCTTACTGCCTTCTGGTCTTGATGTACCTCGTCCAAAATCTATCTTTTTCTACAAGTCTATCAAACTTTCTAATATGGAAGCATTCAACTGATGTTGCTCTTCCTAGGCTTTTATTAAGCTTCTCATGGTGGCTGCAACATGTGACGGTGTCTCTTGGAATCTCCTTCCATTGGACTCAATGTCATCATTCCTATTACGGACATTTTCTCCCATGGCATCTTCTGCTCGCTCTTAATAATCTCGAGCATCATACCCATCATGGGTTCTCATGACTGAACCACCTCTGGCTTTCCCACACTGTTCTTTCTGGAGTACTTCTCTTGGAAGTTATCTATAGTTCTGCAATGTGTTAGTAGCAAACTATTAGATGCATAGTATTAATATAAATCAAACTACTTACCTTTTTCTTGGAAAAATCATAAAATAACAAATTTTCCCAAACACAATATTTCCTTCATCAGAGAACGTCTATTTGAGGGGGACGACGGGGGTCAAGGGGGCTTTCCCCCTTGTGGCTTCTGCCACTGCAGGGCGGGTCAAGGGCAGCGCCCTCATTTTTTTTTGTTTGTTTTGTAAATCTATGATTTTCACGCAATATGGCGTATAAGATCGGTGCCACTTTCTCATGTTTCCACCTTGAAAATTCACTGTAAACCCACGGAAAATTCCCCTGAAAAACAGTCGAAATCTGCTGGAAAATCCCACTTGAAAATCTCAAAATTTCCTCCTTGTAGAATCGGATCTCATTTCAACTATTGACCCGACGTTTCGGCTGTCCAAATCGCTAATTCCTCTGCTGTATCAATGGTTAAAACAACTAAATTTCTTCGACGTACATCGGCTGTCGGGTCTGTTAAGCACTAACGTCGGCAATCAGGTCTTCTAACCCTTCGGAAGGTTAGTTCCTTCGGCGGCCGCAAAGGCGGAACATGATCTTCATTCTTTTTCTGATCGACGGCACAGCTTGATCGGCATCGGAAAAATTTTCACATCAGAATCCTAGTGACTTTGGCTTTCGCAATGGCGGCACACCAAACACGAACTCCTTCCGACGGCCGCTCTTTACTTGAAGAAATTTTAACTTCCGGCGTCGACGGTCTTTCCACATCGGAAGGCTAGTGCCTTTGGCTTCTGCAATGGTAGGCACACGAGCACTTTCTTCCTCCGACAGTCAATGATTTCGGGCCCTTAACCTTCTTGACGGCGTCAGCGACCGGAGGACTTTTTCGTCGGGGGCGTAGTTGTTTCGCCGTCTGCAACGGCGGACGCTCGATAGGCTATTTTCTTCCGACGGACGTCAAATCACTTAGAAAAATTCCCTGATTTTCTTTCCAACGGCTCTCCATCGGGCAGGGTTCCGCCTAGTGCTTCCACTACAGCGGAAGTCTATTCCACTAAATGCTCCAATGAGCCGACTGTTCCAACACTTAGACGAATTTTTGAATTTCCCATTCATTCACTGATTTCTGCTGGGCAGAAAGAAATACTGCCTCTGTCACTGCATCCTGGTGTTCCATTCAGGCCCATGCTGCAACATGAGCTCTGATACCACTAATTGTCACGTCCCCAACCCTCCGACTGGCGAAGAGGACGCGACCACGATGTTAACCATCTGGGCTACTAGCCCCATGAACATGTGCATTCATAAAATTGTTGAAATGTTGAAATAAATTGCTTGAACTAAAACATGCATACATGATTATTTATCATACACAGCAGAAGAAACATACATTAATACAAGCATTCAACATGTTCATCATGATCATTAACAGTAAATGAAATTGCAGAAGTAAAATAGACAAATTTACTTATCTTATAAGGAGCTTGTTCCGCAACCAGCTATGTCGCTGCAACGTTCCACCCAACCATAGGCCCGCGTGCTCCTTAATCTCTCAGCAATGCTGCCACCCCTGAGCTGGGCATGATTCCCCAAGGAATAAGGAACTAACAGGCTTACACATAGCCAAGGTAACAACACCACAAGGGTACACAGTTCAGCCAAGCCAACACGGTTGGGTTTATCAGGCGAACAACATATCAGCCAAGCCAACAGAGTTGGGTTTATCAGGCCATCCAGGAGCAGGGAAAGGATAATGCTAAGCTGGTGAGCTCACTGAAGAGCTACAGACACCAACACCAGAACCAGCCTGGATTCTAGAACACCCACACACACCCAACATAAAGAAGTCAGTCCCTTCTCTGCAACGCAGTCCCTCAGACCCTGATCTTCCCTCCAGTGCTCTTCAGGGGCTATGGAGAATAAATCCAACTCAGTGGCTCTGTCCGTGTGGTTCTCAACCCACCAGGTTTATCAAGCACCTTAGGCCCTCATTCACCAACCCCAAATAGTCCGAGGACAAATCCACTGCATGCAAGCAGCCAAACAACTATTCAAGCGTTTACAGGGAAAAACACAGTCAAACAAATCGTGGCAAATGATAGCCCACGATCAACCCTGAGCCCACAACACACCAATCACACTGCAGTCACTGGGAAAACCTATATAGACCGGGAATGAAACAGGTCCCGACTTCCAACTATGCGTGAGAGACAAAAACACAACCCACAGAACTATCCAGAACATCCAGCTACAATTCAACGATGGAACTTAACATGACAATGCGATGTCTGATAAAGATGGGAGAAGCACAAACTCTGTGTGAATCCCAGGTAAAGAATCAATCTGCAGTATCAAATCCGTGAGGCAAAAGAACTATCTTCTTCGTGAACAGGGAAGAAAACCCACAGAATAGCAATCCTGAGAGAGAAGGTGAACCCCCCAACAATGGAATGTGGATTCTTTTACTCAGTTTGCGTGAGAGGAGACGAACAGACTCACGATCTGGTGAGTGGACAGACCAAAAGATGCATATTGGAGAGAGTGTGAGTGGTGTGGGCGTGGCCTTCCTGCCAACCAATTCGCTATCCCAACTAACAACGAAACAACTAAGGGTGGTGATGACACATGGATCCTCTCCCATGACTCAATGTTCAACATTCCCCGTCTTTATCCTTTGGAATCATGCCCCTTCTCAATTTAGTTGCAGTGAACATAGCTAGCTGGGTTATTAATTAAAAATGCACATTTACATGACGTCACAATTTAAATATATGCCGCATGTCCCGACATACCATCGGTGACCATTCCTAAATAGAAACACAACATAACCAAATCTATGGTGGGGCCTTGGCCTTTAGCTCCGTACCAAGATTATTTACAATATATGTATCATGTATTTTAATGCAAGCGGGGTCAAAACCGGGGTATTACAACATTTGCGGCAACAACAATTGGCCTCTAGTTGGTGAACACAGTTCTCTGAAAAACATTTCTTTGAACAACAAGATTGCCATATGGTAGTACACTGTGAATGTTCAATGATTATTGAAGTGTATTTCCTGAGACTTCTTTACACCATATTTAATAAGGGATGTAACTTTCAAGCATCACACTTTTTACCATTTCTTTGGGATTAGGGTAACCAAGAGTTCAATGTCTTGATAACTCTCTTGGGTTTAGAGTATGAAGTTCATTTTACCCCTTGTCTTTAAGTTGCCACTAGATAAGACTCCACAGGATCGTAACAGATTAAAACAAATGTATTCGTTTGTTCCTCATTCCCATGCTATTATCATTCTTTTGATGCTTTCTTTATGACTGAAAAATTCTTTTGAGTCTTCCTTGATTTCTTCTTTTACTTCGAGAATTTGATATAGGTTTTTCCATAAACAATGTCCTTTTGTGTGAGTGACAAATTCTTTTTCTTATCATGCTCACGGACAGAGAAGAATCTTGCTGATATTTGTTGTTTTAACAACACTTTTGTTCTGGTGATTTATTTCTTCAACATCCTTTCTTTAATAGAAGACTGCATATTTCAGAAAATGACTTTTTAATCTAAGCCTTTTGGCCTTTTTTTATTTGTAGCAATGGGATCATTTTGAATACCATACATCCATCAGACCTGCTTCCTTTCCATGGGTCCATCATGATATGCTTCCTGAGACAGGTATTAGTGTGAGAATGGATGAAACCCCAAGATAGTACTCCAGACCTCATGAGTCTTGGTTATTTCACAAGGGTTATAATGATTCAATTGTGAACTTGAAAACTAGCTTCCCTTTTCATCATCTGCCAACAATCAAAGAATCTCATTATGATTAAACTTTAGCATTTCTCTTTCCCATAAGAAATGCTAAATTCCTGACATCCAATGTTTTTTGAGTTTAATCAGATCCGTATGTTTCCAAGCACCAAAAATTGAGAAGGTTTATTAAAAGCAAAAAAGCTAAGGCTATGAAATAAGGTGAAACAAACAGGAAAATAAACAACTGGAAAAAAAAAACATTAACAACAAGTTTATTTATGTACAAAGGGTTCCCAGTACTCTAAGTGAAATAATATTTGAGACAAAGGCCATTTATAGGAAGACTTTCTTCTTGTCCTTGTAAATCTTGAAATTTGTACATTGCAGGGCCTAACATTTCAGTGACTAGGTAAGGACCAATCCATAAATGTTGGAACTTTGTGTGATTTCCCTTCTCCGCGTGAGGATTATCCCATTTCAAAACTAGGTCTCCTACCTCAAAGTTTCTTGTACCATATTTTATTTTGTCAAACCATATTTTGATGATATCTTGAGGTTGGTTGAAATTATATTTAGCCTTTTGTCGTAGTTCCTCCAGTTTTAAGAGGGTGTTAATTCATGTTTGTAAAACTTTGCTATTGGATCCCTTTACAGCCCGGGCTAACTATGAAGACAGGAGCGAAAAGTTTGGAGGCAATATAGATTTTTTTCCATATACTAGAGTATAGGGAGACACTCCTAACGAATTCTTTGGAGTGACCCTATCTGCCCACACTGCATTTGGGAGAGATGAGTGCCAATTTCTCTGATTTTTAATAATGGTTTTCTTCAAAATTCAGATAAGGTTCTTATTTTTTGATTCCGCTAAACCATTTCCCTGAGGGTAATAATTAGCTGAGTAATGCAACTTAATTCCCTTTTCATAAGCAAACTCAGTTATTTTAACAGATGAAAAATAATATGCGTTATCAAGAACAAGGAAAATTAGAACTCCAAACTTGGTCAGAATGTTCTCTTATAAGAAGTCAATAACAACATCTTTGTTCACTTTGCGAAATGAAATAACTTCCGCCCATCGTGTGAAATAATCGGTAGCCGTGAGGATATATCGATGTTGTAATGGAGAATTCAGATTGATTTCCCCAATAACATCTATGCCCCACTGTTCAAATGGCTCTGAAATAGTAACAGGTTGTAACGGTCCTGCTACGTTTGCCAATTTTCCACCACTCCTTTGACATACATCACACCTTCTTGCATAGGAATGAGCATCTTTAAAAAAAATTGGCTAGTAATATCCAGCTCTAAGTATCTCATGAGCTGCGGTATCCCCAGAATAATGTCCCCCTGCTGGTCCATCATGTAATTCTTTGAATATTTTGGAGGCATCCTCTCTTTCCAAACATTTGAGTAAAATTACATCATATTCTTTTCTAAAAAGCACTCCATCCATTATTTGATATGGGTCTGACTTCAAATGAAGTGCTCTTCTCTGCTTTGAGCTCCAATGCTCTGGTAGATATCCTTGTTGAAGATAATACACTATATCTTTGTACCAAGATTCAGGAGTAGTGAGATAGGGCATACATCAACCAAGTTCATTCTGGCTTCATTCTCCCAATCAGGATCTTTATCGGTTTGATTATCTACTATCAACTTGCATGACCCTTGACCTTTGATGATGGTAGCTGGCTTGAATTATAGGTCATTCTCCTGTAGGGAAGTCACCCAATTCCCTCTTCATTCACCCAGTTATTTTTGCACAAAAAGAGACCTAACAGCTGGGTGAGGAACTACAACTTTTGTTCTGTTTTTTAGAATATATGGTCTGAACTATTTTGATGCCTTGAAGACTGCATATGCTTGTTTATCCATGGCTGGGTAATTCAATTCAACACCTTGTAACCTAGTACTCATGAATGATATTGGGTATTTGTCTCCCAATTCCACTTTTTGCATAAGCACTGCAGCTAGAGAGTTGTCTGAAGCAAAGGTATATAAAATAAAGTCCTTTTCAAAGTTTGGACTCCTCAAGGAAGGTGCCTAAGCTATTGCTGCTTTGATATATTTAAAGGAAATTTTATCAATGTCAATCCACTTGAACTATACACTCTGCTTCACCATTTGCTGCAGAGGCTTCACAATTTGAGAAAAATTAGGGACAAACCTTTGAACAAAATTTATTGTGCCCATAAATGACTGCATAGATTTCATATTATGGGGCATGGGATACTGAGTTATAGCCTCAACTCTCTCTTGATCTATTGAGATTCCCTTCTATGAGATGATGTGTCCCAACAATTTCACCTCAAGGACTGCAAAGATGCTTTTCTTTGGGTTTATAGATATACCATATTTTCTACAGCGGTCAAAAATCTATTTCAAGTGGAAAATATGGTCTTCCCTTCTTTTGGAGAAAACTGTTACATCATCCAAACTAGTACACAGTGGCCACTTAAACCTCTGAATGCAATGTCCATGGCCCTCTAAAATGTGGCTCCAGCGTTCATGAGGCCAAAAGGAATTATTTTGTAAACGAATGTCACCCATTTCGTACGAAATGTTGTCTTTAATCAGTCTTGCTGAAACGGTTTTGCTCCTGTTTTGATGGGAATCACATGTTGCATGATGCGAGTGTCATAAGTGTTCAGATCTTCATACGCCCACGCGAAGATGTCTTTGTATTTCTGAAACAACTTGATGAACTTACATCTTTCCCCAAGCGAACAACATTTTCCCAAATTGACATATTTAGGTTCAACTTTTGACATAGGTTGACCAACTCATGTTGCATTGATGAACTGTTCATCTTCACATTTGCTGGTTTTTGAAAATTACTCTGCAAATCAAACATCCCTTCGACGGTTCTTACCGCTTTAGGCATGGAATTTCCCTGAATCGCATCTTCATTCTTTAAAATATTCTTCATTTTTTAAAAAATCAATGATTTGTTCATCGTCATTGAACACCCTCAGATTTGTAACATTGTCAGGTAATAATGGCCTAAAAATCAATTCAATGGAACACTTGTTATTAGTTGGCACTAATTTGGATGCAAAAGTAGCTAATAAATCAACCGCAACGTTCTGTAATCTAGGTACTACATTTATGTTGAAAGCATTGAAGTGCATAATTAAATTCCATACCTCAAACCGGTATCCTTTGAGATGTGGAGAAAAACAATGAATGGTGTTTCTTGTTTTACTACCATCTCGGAAACCCAAAAGCTTTTAAATTGCTAACCTTAAGTTCAATAGCTTTCTTCAAGCCCAAGGCTAGAGCCTCATATTCAACAGTGTTATTCGTGCATTCAAACTCTAGTCTACAAGAGAGAAAGTGTTTATTCTTATCTGGATCAGTTAGAATGCAACCTGCCCCTAATCCTTCTTGGGTTTTAGAACCATCAAAATACAGAAAGAAAATGAAATCTAAATCTAATTGGTTAGTATTATCTCCTATGTCAGTCACTAAGTTTACTATATTCCAATCAATATTATCAGCCTGTGAGAATTGAAGGAGATTGGACTGTGTGTCTGATTTACAACTGGGTTCTTCAGCCTGGTAGTTCCCTGGTTCGAGTTCCAAAAAATAATTTCCCAAGACTGAAGCAGAAAAGTTCACAGGTTCATGCTTACCCTATAACTAAGTTACATTATACTTCATGTAATACCCCAGTTTTAACCCCGCTTGCATTAAATATACATGATACATATATTGTAAATAATCATGGTGCAGAGCTAAGGGCAAAGGCCCCACCATCTATTTAGTTATGTTATGTTTCGAATTGGAATGGTCACCGATGGTATATCGGGACATACAACATATATTAAATTGTGACATCATGTAAATGTGCTTTTTATTTAAATAACCCAACCAGCTATGTTCATTGCAACTAAATTGAGAAGGGGCATGATTCCTAAGGATAAAGAAGGGGGGGATGTTGAACATTGAGTCATGGGGGAGAAGCCATGTGTCCCACTCTATTTTGCTCACCACCACCTTAGTTTTCCATTGTTAGTTGGGGCAGTGATTTGCTGGCAGAAATACCACGCCCACGCCTACTCTCACTCTCCACGACGTGCGGATGGTATTCCCGCTAACCAAATCGTGAGTCTGTTCAGTTTCTTCACACTGACTGAGTTAAAAGATCCCCAATTCATTGTTTGGGGGTTTTCCATTCCTTCATACACCACTTGCTAATTGGAGAAAACGTTCTTCCTCTGTTCACGTAGGAAGCCAGGCTGGCTCTGGTGTGGGTGTCTGCAGCTCTTCAATGAGCTCACCAGCTTATCATTTAGCCTTTCCCAGCTCCTAGATGGCCTAATAAACCCAAATTTGTTGGCTTGGCTGATCCGTTGTTTTCCTGAAAAACCCAACTGTGTTGGCTTGGCTGGACTGTGTACCCTTGTGGTGTTGTTATCCTTGGCTATGTGTAAGCCTGTTAGTTCCTTATTCCTTGGGGAGTCATGCCCGGCTCGGTGGTGGCAGCGTTACTGAGAGATTAAAGAGAACGCGGGCCTATGGTAGTGACGTAGCTGGTTGTGGAACAAGTTCTCTATAAGATAAGTACTCTTTCCTGACTTGTGTTTGCAATTATATTTACCATTGATGAATGATGATATACATATTAAATGCTGATTTGTATATGCATGAATGTTGATTGATATATTTCACTTCCGTTGTGTATATGAATGATTATGCTTTGTAATATGTTTTATGTTTTTAAGTATCATGCTTTAGTAGTGTATGTATGTATGTCCATTTTCATGGGGCTAGATGCCTAAATGATTTGATGTATCGTAGCATCCTCTTCGCTAGTCGAAGGGTCGGGGACGTTACAGTGTGGTATCGGAGCTCTGGTTGCAGCATGGGCCTGAATGGGCCGTGAAGATGCAGTGACAGAGATTATGTTGCACCATTTAGGCCTCAGAGGGCCATGATAAATAGTTAATAAAGGTAGGTTTCCTACTGCCCAGTAGAAACCAAGAGAAATGGGTGAGGACAGAAAAATTTAGAAAATTTTCTAAGTGTTTTGGCCGACGGCACATTAGAACACTTAGACAGATGGACCATCGATGGCGCAGAAATTTTGAAATTTTTCTAAGTGTTGACTTCGTCGGCCATCATAAACTATTAGTAGTATTTATCACCGATGAACATCAGAAGGAATTAGTGGTTCAAAGCACCGCCGTTGCGGAATCCTAGTGCACTAATCCTCCGACGCATACAGGTTCCGCTTGTGGATGCTGATGTGTTTCAGTCGTCGATCAGAGGAGAATAGTCATTGTCATCGCCGAAGAATAGAAGATGGAAGAGCCGATGCGGTGGAAGACAAGGAGGGAAGAAAATTCACAATTTTATCTAAGGCACGAGATCATCAGCCATCGGGAAATGTTAGTGGATCGGATCACCAATCAGAAACGGTTCAATGAGGGAGAACTGCATTTGCGGCTGTTTAGTCCACTAGCTGTCCAATGCCACAATGAACAACAGCTCCGACCATCGATGAGTGCCCCGTGGAGAACATAGTGAATCTGCTGTCCGTTGTTGCAGCCGTATAAAGAGTTAGCTAATTGCCCAAGGTTCTGAGCATCGATGTCGAAAACTCCTAGTCGCTCCGACCGCCGACAGAGTCAAGAGATGTAGAAGAAATAGTTCGATTGCGGGCCACCGTTGCGGAAATCTTAATGACTAACCGTCTGATGCGTAGAGCCCGGATGCCGACGCAACATGGTTAGTCTATGCTATCACCGATAAATTTCGGAATGATAGACGATTGCAGGCCCGATACAACGAAAGGAATTAGAGGTTCAGTCGCCGAAACACCCGGGAGTTAGCAGGGAAGAGACCCGACTTTGAAGAGTATAAAGGCACCGAAAATTTGTTAATGATCGGATCGTCGATCAGAATCTTAGTCAGCTCACCCGCGGAAATCGTAGTAAGATTACTTTCCACCATTGCGCCTGCTCAAATGACTATGCACCTGATGAACAATTGATTTCCCACCGGTGCAAATAGGAAGTCTAGTCATTTTCCCGCCGAAACAACGAAGAAAAATAAATAAACAGACTGTCGATGAGTTAGTTGGCTTGACCACCGAAATGTCGAAAAAATAGTTGGGAAGAGGTCCGATTGGGCCTAGGGAAATTTGGGTTTTTTGAAGGAATTTCTCAGTGATTTTGCAGGTTTCAAAAGATTTCAGCAGACTTTCCGTGGTCACAGGGATGAAAAGAAAAAGAGGAAAATTTTATGTTTTAAGAAAAATTGTGTTTTATGAATTTCCAAAAGAGGAAGGTAAGTAGTTTTGATTTATATTAATGACATGCATCTAACAGTTTGCTACTAACACATTGCAGAATTATAGACAACTTCCAAGAGCAGTACTCCAGAAAGAACAGTGTGGTAAAGCAAGAGGTGGTTCAGTCATGAGAACCCATGATGGGTATGATGCTTGGGATTCTTACGAGCGAGTAGAATATGCCATGGGAGAAAATTCCCGTAATGGAAATGATGACATAGAGTCTAATGGAAGGAGATTCTATGGGACACCATCCGAGGTTGCAGCCACCATGAGAAGCTTGGTAAAATCCCAATAAGAGCAGCATCAGTTGAATGCTACCATATTGCAGAGTTTGATAGACTTGCAGAAAAAGATAGACTCTGGGCGAGAAGGCAGTAAGAACAGCACCAGGAGAAGGAGAAGGACTTCCAGTGGATCATCTGACTCTGAAGAATCCAGTGGAGATACAAGCTCATCTTCTCATAAAAGGAAAAGAAGAAGGCACTAGAGGGATCACTCTCGAGATGAATTTAGGAAAGCTAAACCTCCTACATTTGATGGTGAGATAAAGACAGGACAAGAAGCTAAAGCTTGGCTTCTTGGGATAAAGAAGTACTTCCAAGTACATGATTATTCAAGAAACATGAAGGCAAGAGTTGCCATATTCAATCTGAATGGACGAGCATCCATTTGGTGGGAACACTTCAATCAAGTAAAGAGAATCAGTGAAAGGAAACTGAAGTGGAAAAAGTTCAAGAAGTATTTTAGGCAGAAATACCTTTCTGACAGCTATTATGATGACACGATCAAGGAGTTCCATGAGTTGAGATTGGGATAGCAGACCATGGATGAATATGCAAATAATTTTTTGGAATTTTTGAGGTATGTCCGGTACATCAGAGATGAAAAAGTGAAGATCCAGCGGTTTCTGAGCGGATTGCCTCAAGCTTACAGAGATAGAATTGAGTTTTATGAACCAAGAACTCTTGAAGAAGCAATAAGAAAGGCTAAGTATTTCTATGAGCAAAGCAAAGGTAAACTTGATTACCATAAGGCATGGAAGGACAAGAATAATGAGAAGTTTGACCAAATAAGGAAAGGTTTCAGACCTTCTAGATTTAGAAATCAATAGAAGCAACCATCCCAAGCTGTGAGTAATCCAGTTGGAGTGACAGGTGGAAAGCCTAAAGAGCCACATCAGAATAAAGGTCCACTCAAATGTTGGAAGTGTGAAGGACCTCACTTGCGTAGATATTGTCCACTTGAGAATGAAAGTGCAAGGCCAACCTATAACATTCAGGGAGCAGAAACAGTGGGTCAAGTAGCAAGAGCAGTCCCTAGAATTTATGCAGCACTAGAGAATCGTCGAGCAGATCACCAGTCAACTGTGGTTGAAGTTGCAGGTAAGATTGTTGAACAATTTGTTTCTATTTTGATTGACCTTGGTTCTACTCACAGTTACATCACTCCTAGAGTAGTGGAGATTTGTGCTTTTAAGAAGGTAAAGCATAGGAAATCTTAGTTAGTTTAGCTAGCCACTGCAACTAAGAGAAAGGTCACTGAAGTGGTAGAGAAATGTCCATTGGTCATGAATGGATTGAAGACTTGTGCAAATTTGAATGTTCTACCGCTTGGTTCCTATGATGTTCTCATTGGAATGGATTGGTTAGAAGCTCACTGAGTGAAGCTTGATTTTTATAATAAGACTTTTGAATGCATGGATGAAGAAGGAAACCCGATAGTTGTGAAAGGTATTCTGAAGGTAATGTCAGTAAGACAGGTTTCAGCAATGCAGTTGAAGAAGTTCTGTAGGAAAGGTTACCAGTTGTATGCAGCTCATATTCTGGAACCAACAGGAGATGAAACTCCTAGGTTGGAGGACTATTAGGTGTTATAGGAATTCAGGGATGTGTTTCCTGATGAGATTCCAGGATTCCTCCAAAGCGGGACATTGATTTCACCATTGAACTTGTTCTAGGAGCAACACTAGTGTCCAAGACACCCTACAGGATGAGTACACCGGAGATGCTAGAGTTGAAGATGCAACTGCAAGATTTGTTGGAAAAGAAGTATGTCTGACCGAGTGTGTCTCCTTGGGGAGCACCAGTTTTGTTCGTGAAGAAGAAAGATGGTACACTCATGTTATGTATTGATTACAAATAGTTGAACAAGGTTACTATGAAGAATAAATATCCTTTGCCTAGGATTGATGACCTCTTTGATCAAATGAGAGGAGCAATGGTGTTTTCCAAGATTGATTTGAGGTCTGGTTACCATCAGGTGAGGATCAAGGACAAAGACATTCATAATACAACCTTCAGGACAAGGTATGGGCATTATGAGTTTGTAGTGGTACCATTCGGTCTCACAAATGCACCAGCTACATTTATGTGCCTTATGAATGGTGTCTTCAGTAAGTATTTGGATAAGTTTGTTCTTGTTTTCCTTGATGACATTCTTGTTTATTCCAAGAATGAGGAGGAGCATGAAGAGCATTTGAGACTGACATTACAAGTGCTCAGGGAACATCAGTTGTATGCAAAACTAAGCAAGTGTGACTTCTACAGGGATAGAATTCAGTACTTGGGTCCCAACATCACATAAGAGGGTATATCTGTGGACCCTAAAAAGATTGAATCCATTATGAATTGGCCTACTCCAAGAAATATGACGGATGTAAGATCTTTTATGGGACTTGTAGGATACTACAGGAGATTCATTGAAGGATTTTCCAAGGTTGCACATACCATCACTTCTTTGCAGAAGAAGGGGATAAAGTTCGAATGGACTTTGAAGTGTGAAGAAAGCTTCCAGCTGTTGAAGAATCTTCTCACCAGTGCACCAGTATTGAAAGTTGCAGATCCAGAGAAAGATTTTATGGTGTGTACCGATGCATGCAGATAAGGGCTTGGAGGAGTCCTTATGCAGGACAACCACGTGATATGCTATGAGTCAAGAAAGTTGAAGGAGCATGAGAAGAACTATGCCACTCATGATCTAGAGCTTGCAACGATAGTACATTCTCTCAAGATGTGGAGGCATTACTTGATGGGTAGAAGATTTGAACTCAAAACAGACCATTGTGGTCTGAAGTATCTATTTGATCAGCCTACTTTGAATGCTAGGAAAGCGATATGGCTGGAATTTTTATGTGAGTTTGATTTCGAAATCAAGCACATAAAAGAAAAAGAAAACAAGGTAGCTGACGCACTCAGTAAGAAGGTGCAGGAAATGCATGTGGCATCTCTTAGTATTTTCCAATCAGATTTGAGGCAACATATTTTTAATCACGTCGCTGGAGATGAATTGTATGAGCAGGTAAAAGACAAATTGCAGCAGCAAAGTCTTGAGAAGAAGTATGAAGGATATAAATTGGAAGAAGATGGACTTCTTACTTATAAAGGAAGAATTTATATTCCGAAAGTAGCAAATTTGAGGAGATTTGTTATGGATGAAATCCATCAAGCTCCGTATTCTGGTCACCTAGGATATCAGAAGACAATTGCTACAGCTAGAAAGCAGTACTTTTGGCCAGGAATGAAAAAATACATGGCTGAATACATTTCAAGGTGCATGAAATGTCAACAGGTAAAGGTTGAGCATCAACACCCAGCAGGATTGTTGCAGCCTTTGCCAGTTCCAAAATGGAAATAGGAAGTTATTTCCATGGATTTTATTATAGGATTGCCGATGACTTGGAGACAACATGATTCCATCATGGTTGTGGTAGACAAGTTGACAAAAGCAGCACATTTTATACCAGTGAAGTCTACGCACAAGACTGATGACATTGCAAAGATATTCATGAAGGAGATTTTCAAATTGCATGGATTGTTGAAGGCAATAGTTTCTGATAGAGATGTCAAGTTCACTTCCAATTTTTGGGAAGGATTGTTTGCGGATTTGGGTGCAAAGCTAAACTTTAGCACTGCATACCATCCTCAGATAGATGGGCAGACAGAAAGAGTTAATCAGATGCTTGAAGATATGCTTCGCATGTATGTGATGGACAAACCAACCAAGTGGGAATATTACTTACACTTGGTAGAGTTTGCTTACAACAATGGACAACAAGCATCCTTCGGGATGAGTCCGTATGAAGCTTTGTATGGAACAAGGTGTAGGACACCAGTGACTTGGGATAACCCAGTGAACAGAGTTGTGCTTGGACCATAATTGCTCAAGGAAATGGAGCAAGAGGTTGTAAAGATTAGGCAGAATCTGAAAGTAGCACAGGACAGATAGAAAAGCTATGTAGATAAGCATAGGACGAATAGAGAGTTCAGTGTTGGGGATCATGTTTACCTCAGAGTGAAAGTAAAGAAAAGTTCCTTGAAGCTTGGAAGTTGTGCCAAGCTGTCACCTAGATACCGTGGGCCATTTGAAGTGCTTGAAAGAATAGGGCCTATTGCATATAGACTTGCATTGCCTGCTAGTACTAGAGCTCATAATGTTTTTCATGTTTTTTTGCTTAAGAAATATGTACATGATCCTAACCATGTGATAAATTGGGATGTGAGTCAGGTGGAACCCGAGGGAGAGTTCCAAATCCAGCCAATGCACACCCTCGACAGGAAGGTCACAATGCTCCAGAACCGAGCCATAGGGCAGGTAAAGGTGCAATGGGAGCACTATGGACCTGAAGAGGCTACGTGGGAGCTGGAGGATTCCATGCGATTGGCACATCCATTTTTGTTCAATTTTGTGGAACACTGAGGCGGTACCAGTGTAGCATTTTGTTCAAATTTTGTAAAAGCACTGCGGACAGTACTATTGAAGGGGGAGGGGAATGTAATACCCCGGTTTTAACCCCGCTTGCATTAAATATACATGATACAGATATTGTAAATAATCATGGTGTGGAGCTAAGGGAAAAGGCCCCACCATCGATTTAGTTATGTTATGTTTCGGATTGGAATGGTCACCAATGGTATATCGGGACATGCGGCATATATTGAATTATGACATCATGTAAATGTGCATTTTAATTAAATAACCCAACCAGCTATGTTCACTACAACTAAATTGAGAAGGGGCATGATTCCTAAGGATAAGGAAGGGGGTAATGTTGAACATTGAGTCATGGGGGAGAAGCCATGTGTCCCACTCTCTTTTGCTCACCACCACCTTAGTTTTCCATTGTTAGTTGGGGCAATGATTTGCTGGTAGAAAGACCACGCCCACGCCTACTCTCACTCTCCATGACGTGCGGATGCTCTGCCCACTAACTAGATTGTGAGTCTATTCAGTTTCTTCATGCAGACTGAGTTAAAAGATCCCCAATTCATTGTTTGGGGGTTCACCATTCCTTCACACACTGCTTGCTAATTGGAGAAAACGTTCTTCCTCTATTCATGTAGAGTTTTGTATCTTTTTCCATCAATTTTAGACTACGTATTGTTCTGTTATGTCCACCGTTGATTTAGGGCTGTAATGGCATCAATAGTTCGGTGGGGTTGCATTTTGTATTTCCCGTATAGAGTGGTAGTCTGTTCTTTTACCCTTTTTTGATCTGTGCAAATTATACAGCAATTGTATTGAGGATCAATTGGATGCTGTGAATCCATACGCTGTGGGGGTGGTAATCTCTTCCACTTTTTGCCTTGGCTATGTCTTTTTCCCCTCACACACAGATTGAGAATTGATTTCCTTGAGGATTGGGAGCTGTGGTTTCATAGTTGTTGCGAGCTTCTATTTTCCCACGTCTGATTGACTATGTTTTTCCCCTGTAAAAGCTTGAATAGATGTTGGATGCTTGCATGCAGTGGTTTTGTCCTCGGACTACATTGGAGTGGTGAATGAGGGCCTGAGGTACTTGATAAACCTGGTGGGTTGAGAAACACACAGACAGAGCCACTGAGCTGGCTTTCTTCTCCACAACCCATGAATAGCACTGGAAGGGAGATCAGGGTCTGAGGGACTACGTTGTAGAGAAGGGACTAGTTTCCTTATGTTGGGTGTGTGTGGGTGTTCTAGAAGCCAGGCTGGCTCTGGTTTGGGTGTCTGCAGCTCTTCAATGTGCTCACCAGCTTAACATTTAGCCTTTCCTAGCTCCTGGATGGCCTGATAAACCCAACTTTGTTGGCTTGGCTGATCCGTTGTTTGCCTGATAAACCCAACTGTGTTGGCTTGGATGAACTGTGTACCCTTGTGGTGTTGTTATCCTTGGCTATGTGTAATCCTGTTAGTTCCTTATTCCTTGGGGAATCATGCCTGGCTTGGGGGTGGCAGTGTTGCTGAGAGATTAAAGAGAATGTGGGCATGTGGTTGGCTGGAATGTTGCAGCGACGTAGCTAGTTGCGGAACAATTTCTCTATAAGATAAGTACTCTTTCCTGACTTGTGTCTACAATTATATTTACCATTGATGAATGATGATATACATATTAAATGTTGAACTGTTTATGCATGAGTGTTGATTGATATATTTTTCTTCCGTTGTGTATATGAATGATTATGCTTCGTAATATGTTTTATGTTTTTAAGTATCATGCTTCAGCAGTGTATGTATGTATGTCCATGTTCATGGAGCTAGGTGCCTGTATGATTTGATGTATTGTAGCGTCCTCTTTGCCGGTCGGAGGGTCGGGGACGTTACACTTCATGTGTGGTTCTCTCAGTATTTTAATTTGGTTTTGAACATTATTGAATGGAAGCCACATGTGAGACCAGTCAGTTGCAAAGTAACCATTTAGTTTCGTTGACCAGTCCATACTCAAAATTAATCCATATGCTTTTGCTATATACACCACCATAATATCTATAAACTGACAAACCTTGTGATCTACAGACAAATCAATAAGAACATCTTTCATTTCCCCTATGACTTTAACAACAAATATATCTAGTTGAACTATTCAAGATGGGGATGGTATGGGTTGGCCATTAATCCTTTTACATATTGAAAGCGGCATGCCATTTGATGAAGCCCCAGAATCTACTAAACAGTTATGTACATTATGATTAAAAATCTCAAAAGATAACAAAAAAAGGTAAAGTTTGAGATTCAGACTTCCCCCCAATGCTTGCTTCATTTACTTCATCATCAGATTCTATGGCTTTTGGGATACTGCTAGGATGTGGATTAAAAGCTTCTAGAAGTTTCTTCCTTTGCCAAGGAAAATTACATGGTTCAAATAGAGAAATGTTTTCCTTTGTTTTCTTAATGTCTTCTACGATGTCATACCCCATGCCATGTTCTTTAGTAGCCTCTGTTTTATTTGCCAAAGTTTCCACATGTTTATTAATTGTTGCCTTTATTGACTTGCTACCTACTCAGATTACCTCTTTTATATTTGTTGGACTAGGCTTAGCTGTTGTTTGAGTTGTATTGATAATTTTCTTCATGTTTTCTCTAAACTTCTTTATTTAAGGCAGTAACAGACTTTCATCCATTAGTGGTGTTCCACTTCTCATCGTGACATTAACTGATGAGACTTGACTTGCCTCAGTAGGTTCATATTCACTAAGCCCCAAGGTAGGTGCCCAATCCCATAAATCCATCGTGGTTTCCTCGTTAGTTTGTTTTGGCTCATTATTTTGGGTTTTCTCTTCTTCGGGATCTACTAGCTGGGTATCTAACAATTTATTCATGACCAGATTCATTGAATTAATCCATTGCGGACAACTCTTTTCAGAATGAGGTTCTTGGTGAAAGGTACATAAATTATCCACGCCTTCCTCGTTAAAATTTAAAACAGTAGAATTATTCACAGGTGGTTGGGGTTGTTGACTCTCTTCCTTTATTTTGTAATAAGGGTTGAATGGATTTCTATAAGAACTAGTTCCCTTATCCTTTTCCATGTCTACTATTTTATTTGACAACTTCTGCACCATTTTTACCACATTGTCTAGCTCATTAGAATGTTCTTCTCTGGGCCTAGTCAATAGCAAAGGTATTTTGCTTGTGGCATGTTTCAATTCAGGTTCCAGTGTTTTCTTTTCTATACTATCCAAATCTGCCTCTACTTTCCTGGCCTCTTCATACTTTTCTACCAATGTCATTTTACCAGACCTTTTTACAAACATTGCTATTGGTGGATCAAGTGATGTAGTATAATATTCTATTAGAGACTCTTCAATAGGTCTTGTTGTAGCACTAAAGTTATTTAGTAAGGTGGTGATCTTTTGATTAAAGTCTTGGACCTTTTCTTTCTTTTCCATTCTCACAGACAGTAATTCTTTCATGAGAGTGGCTACAGTTTTCTGGTTGCCAAATTTACCTAACAATACCTTTTCAAAACTATCCCAATTTACTATGGAATTAGCTAGCAGACTAAAGTACCATGGATATTCTTTAGGTTCAAAAGTATATTGAAAAGGTCTGCAAACCACATCTTCATGGTCAACATTTAAGAGATTCAAATCCAAATAAAAACTCTATAAGTGATCTTCAGCAGAAACACCTTTTCCAGGATCAAATTTTGGTAAAACGTTTTATGGGTTCTTAGGAAAATCATGCAATGGAGCAGCCAGGTTGAGTGGCATTCTCACTCTCCATGCAAGTTGATTAACAACAACCATAATTCTGGGTGGTGATTGTGGTGGAGACTGACTGAATACTGAGACTGCAGGGGATTTTGGATCTAATTGATCCATAAGCTGAACAATTTCTTGAATGGATAGATCTACTAGTTCTTCTAGAATTTCCACAAGAATTGAATCCCTAGTGTATGATGGTACTTTCTTGGAAGCTGGACTTCTAGGTAATGAAGGAATAACTTTTAACCGACCAATTTTCTTGATGTAGGATCTTGTATGTCTCCTAAAAAGATCTACTTCTTCAAATGGGACAACATACAAATGTTCAGATCCTTCTTCCCCAGAACCTGTCTGTTCTTATTCTTGTTCTTGTAAGTCAGGAAAAAGATCTCTAGGGAAAGTATTTTTGATGATGTTCTAGTGTAATCTTATATTAAATCATATTTCCTCTACTAGCCATGCACAAGCTGGGGCACTCCTTCTAGTGCCAATTTTGTTGATGCCTGGAAAAATCCCAGGTACCAAGCAGCAGGGATTCTCCCTGGTGAACGATCCCAATAAGATCAGACACTGTTTGGTGTGGGGAATCCATCCTATTTGCAGTTCTGGCTACCGTAGATTAGGTTCTTTAATCTTTTACTAGTTACGGCCTAGTCCAATGTTTATAATATTTTTGTTTAAAGAATGATATGCAAGTGCCTAAGCTAAATGCATGTCTAGTCTAGATCTAAGGTAAACTATTCTATCCCCGGCCAGGGAGCAAATTTAGAGTTCAGAGTAATAAACTGTAAATGTTCATAGAGGTCTAACAGATAACTGTACCATCACAATAATCACATTCACAACAGAAAGAATACCATAGGTAGCTCTAATATAATTAAATTATATAAGACATTTAGCTCATACAAAGACATTTATACAGACAACAAGAATTCATGACCAAGGAAATGGTTCTAGGAGGTCAGAACAATCTCACTGTATGATGCACATAAGCAAGAAGAAATAGTTCTGTAGTATGCATTCCACACATTCTTCTTAAATATCTGTGCATGCCCTTTGTTCCAGCAAAATGATCCTTCTTATTGGAAAAGAGGTTGCTCTTTTAAAAAAATAGTCTAGAATTATTTCACCGAGCAAAAGTCCTTCTTCGGTCCTCTGCACCTCTTATTTATAGCGTTATGGGATCTCGAGGCTGACCTCGAAATAGAGCTAAATTCAGTTATAGAAATCCTGACAAAATCCAATCTGGCATATTTTCCATGATCACAAAATAAATCGGGAAAAACACTAGAACGCACATGGTGGATCATTTTGGGAATTTTAATCGCAGGGACTCATGATCTCTTGCTGGCATTGACAGTTAGAACCTTTCCAGTCAGTCTGCAATGGTTTTCTTCATCTCAACTGTCCACTGATGTAGCCTTTATCCCATTCGCAAGTGCCCATCCTAGCTTGGTGGACCATAGTACCTGCAATATATAAAGAAACATAATGAGAGCTATATCTGAACTAGACACAAAAAAACTCACAATAACTTCAATTTAATGATATGCATTGATAAAAAAGACAATGACTGGTGCCCTGTCACACAAACAATTTTATCTAATTAAGCTTCAAAGGAAAATTTCTCAGTTTCCCCAATGGTTCACATTCAAAAACCAAAACAGAGATTGGAAGCTCAGATCATCTCAAAGATGGATCGGGCCTGATTTGAATTGTTAGATCATGCGGTCTTGACAGTTCTATTCCGCCTCCACCCTTCCGGAAAGCGAAAATCGGATTTTGCAATTTTCGCGAAGGTTAAAATTTAACTTTTTGCTCCCAAATTTCCGCTTCCACCCTTTTGAACCCTTCTGAGCCAATGATATATACAGAATCTTTCGAAGCCATTAATCTATGCAGAAATTGGAAATCGATTTTTCATTCTTTTATGGAGTTCAAACCTTAACTTTTCGCCTTCTGATTTTTTGCTTCCGCCCTTTTCTGTTTCACCTTTCTGCACTGTTGATCTATACAGACTCTTCCTTAGCCGTCAGATCTAAGCGAAAGTTGGAAATCAGGGTGGTAACCTTTTTACAAATGAAACTTGACCTTTCTACCTCCGAATTTTCTCTTCCGCCCTTCGGGAAGCAGAAATCGTAAATTATATTTTCAATCTTTCGCGGAGTTCAAACCTTAACTTTCTGGCTTCTGATTTTCTGCTTCCACACTTTGGAAAGCGAAAGTCGGAAATCGAAGTTTCCAACTTTCACGGTGTTCAAAATTTAAGTTTTCGCCTCCGAAATTCTGCTTCTACACTTTGGAAAGCGGAAGTCGGAAGTCAGATTTTCCAACTGCTGAAAGCGGAAGTTAGATTTGTAACCTTTTCCATAAGCGAACTTAGCTTTTTCGAATCCAGCCTTCCACTCCTACCTTTTCATGGCCGTCAGATCTTGATCGGAGCAATTCACAACCGTTGATCTATAAATCATAATGGATTTTCTCCAACAGGCCTGCTTCTTGGTCTTGCCTAAGTAGCTTTTTACCAGAATCACACTTCAGGCTTAGGGAAAAACCTTCTTCTCGAGTTTCTAGGGAAGACTAAGTATGATGGGAGGACTTAACTGAGTTGGGAAACAAAGGCAAGAGTGCTTTCAAAAATAAAAAAGTAAGGAGGGGCCCCAAAATGTAAAAATCTTGGGGAAGCAATTGTGGCAGCAACACTTTCTTATCTATATTGGAGTGGTGCTCCACATTTACATTTCTATACATGGTGTGTACTTTGTTATGTTATGTTATTTTAAAGATTTGGTTCATAAAAGACAAACTAGAATGCATTGGTGTTGGGTTCTAATACATATTACAATGAGTATGCATAATGAATTTTATAAATAAAGAAAATTAAACAATGGAAAAAAACAACACAATCACACAATACACATAAATTTATCCCAGAAAACCCTTTTCAGAAAAAAAAAAACTAACAAACCAGTGAGATTTACCACTCATATATTATCAACGCTCTTAACCAGTGTTTACAACAATGATTTATAAGATTAAAATATCTCAAGTTAGTTTTAGATAACTACTCCAATAATGGTGATCCATAACTTCTTAACAACTTTTCGTTATTCTGTTATAGTTGAATTTACTAAGTCAACCTTAGTCAATCTCCTCGTTGTCTAAGTGTTTGTCGAATTATTTCCTACTTTATGCTTGTCCACCAATCATGGTTATCGACCAGTTGACTATTCTATTCGATAAGAAGACAAAACTGCCACTGTCTATTAACTTTAATTCTCGTTGACTATTGACTTTGACTATCAATTAACATGCAAAAAATATAATATTCCCAACATTCTCCCACTTGTTGTTTTCTTTGCATACACAGGAGATTTCAGAACTTCAACTCACTTAACCAAGCCTAACAATCCCCTCGATTCTATACACCAAGTAAACTTCTTGGTGGTCATAGATTTGGTTAGTGAGTCTACACTATTCTTTACCGTGTCTACCTTTTCTAGCAACACTTTCTGGATCTCCACCATTCATCTCACAAAATGGTACTGTACATCAATATGCTTTGTCTTTGAATAGTATGTTGGGTTCTTTGCCAAGAAGATTGCACTTTGACTATCACAATTTTACCTAACAACATGTTTGAATCTAATCTATGAACACAATCTCTACAACCAAACCACCTCTTTGCTCGTGTGAGTGGTTTCCATCTATTCAACCTCAGTAGTGGACAGTGCAACAATAAACTCTCTCATACGCATCCAAGTGACTTCCCCACTGAATAATTTGAAAAAATATCAACTGGTTGACCTTCTATAGTCAAGATCTCCATCCCTGTTGGAATCGACAAAACCATGTATAGTTATGTAACGACTCATTGAGCAATGCGATTTTTTTTGAACATTCGATAAGGCATTATCCTAAACCCTTTATCTAGCTCTATGTTATGACGGTAAGAGTTAATTATCACATTATATATATATATATATATATATATATATATATATATATATATAAAATGTGGTTCANGGGGGCACCTGAAGAGGGTGCACCCTGCCTGCTATGATTATAGAGCCTAACCCGATGGGGACATCTAGTGAGGGCCTTATATATCTATGCATAGCCTTCCAGGGATTCGACCTTGAGACATTATGCTTACAACTCACAACTCTCAACCACTTGAGCTAACCCATTACACTATATATATACAACAATCCAGATAATTATATGGTCACTTTATCTTAAACAATTTATTGACGTCTCCTTGCGTTAGCATTTTATTATTATTCCTTCTAAGTGACCTTGAATGTTGTGGTGTAAAAATCTCCTTTGTACAATACAAAATCATGAAATTGGCTAAATATTGATATTATTGCACATACATGACACTTTGATATCCCATTCAGTTTATATGACAAACCACAATAACATGCATCTAAATATATTGCATGCCAATCAATTTTATACCATATAACAATCCATGGTAATTTGCATGTATCTAGTAACTCGTACATATTGATCGGGTATATGTAATGTTCATTCCTAATGTTGTATTTAAGAAATATTATCGCTAATAAAAATTGCAATACTAACGTAACTACATAAAAAAATTCAATTCATATATTAATTCCAAAATCTCTTCCTTTAAGTACTATTTTATTAAATGATAATAATAATAAAACATTAAATCAATAAATTACTAATCCTATCTAACATCACACATCACACATTTGATATTTACCATAATTATCTTAACCATGACAATATACCAAATTGACCATATAATTAGTTATATACTATGGGTTATCAACCCATCATGGCTTTAGCTTTGGAATTGTAAATTAGGTTACAAACCAATGAATTATAGTTATGTAAAATTAATTCATTCTATCTCATTACCAAATTTACATTTTTTATAATTTTTATTGTAAATTATTTAATTAAATAAATAATTAAATAATTTTAATATATATATAATTGAAATTATAATACTAAATTTTGATATTAATTTATAATTTAATTATTTAAATTTTTATTAGTTAAAATTGGGTGGTATCATTTTTGGAATTTAGAATGGGGATTTGAATTTTGAACCCATCTATGCACAAATGAAATCACTATGTTTAGTTCAGGGTTTAGTTAAACACATGTCCACCATGACAAAGGAAACCGTGATCATTCCGCAAACATACAACCAAACTATTACATGTCAATCAAAGTCGAGCTCTCTGTTTGCAGCTTTAAATCAGAATGGAGACCTAAAAACCACCTTGCAGAGCCCGTTCGAGTTGAGCAGCGGGTTCCCCATTGACTATTAACAACATAACTCAACATTCTATTATATTTTTATATGCTTAACCACTAATTCAACATGTTGAATTTATAAAGTATTGTATGAAGGATTTTTCTTTTCTATTTTTGAAGTTAATTTTATTTTATTCAAAATTAGAAAGTTTTGATATCATAATAAAATTTGATTCTAACTTTTTTTTAATTGTAATGTTAAATGTTTACATTTTGAAAAATTTTGTGAGTGTTTTAATATAAATGTTTAATTATCTATAAATATTGAGAATTTTATCATCAACTTGACAATAAGATTTCAAACTTTATAGTTAAAATAAATAAAATAAATTATATTATTTGATGGAAAGAAAAAGCTATTAAAAAACTTGATCTAACGAAGAATTTTAAAAGCCAATTAGAAACTAATACAAGGTCAACACTAAACTTGTTGCAATAGTTTCTAAGATTAATAATAATATAGGGCTTAATATTGGTTTTCATTGGGGTAGATGTGGGTCGAGGATGAACTGAGACACATAATCTAGGTTTTACACTATAGTAAGCATAATTGAAATATGGATGGCATTACAAGATATTTTATGAAAACAAACAACCCCCACACTTCATCATTTGCACTCATCTGAAATCATATTTAACTACAACCTAGGGACATTGTCACCATGTAGCTCTTGTTCATATTCTCTTTTGGTATTGTTAGTAATAATTTTTTTTCCATGGAGACGAATAAGTGGTAAAATAAAACTGAACATCCTAAAAATTAGGAATAAATTGTGTAACAAGTCAGGGTGGATGCATGCTATCCTCTTGGATTAAAATACAATTGATTACAGAATTTTCCAATACTCAAATCTTGAGTAATATTTTTTTATTAATAAAGAAACTTATAAAAATGAATTGTAAGAATAGATGCATGCAAAAAATAATCATGGAATAGTTTTCCATGGTGCCCACACCTTGGCACCTCGACCAACAGGTCTGATCCAAGTCATGCCTAGGTGCACGCTGGGGACAACTGTTCGACTGAAGAAGTCGAGCTCTGTTATGGTATAAGCATAAAATGAATAGATAAAGGAAGAAATACTATATAGACAGAAAGCATGTGCATAGACAATATAAGAATTCGAACCAATTTCTATTACTTCTTCTCCATGAAGGTGGATCGATTGATTGACTGATCTATAATTTTCAATATACTACAATAGTGTACATGTTATATAGAATGTTGAGACGCTTGGGTGACTACCCGTTACGTTCAGTTACAAAGACGTTATAACGGTTCAAAATTTCAAATGTCGCAGACAACTGGAAGATAGAGAGACAATCTATCGACGTTCAAAAGTCATTGGTGCCGGCAATGCATGTCGAGACGTTGTATGTCTAGCGTGAAACCTATCGAGGTTGTCAAAGTCAATTGTGTCAAGGTTTGAACTTGTCGAAGCCGATACTGAACTTGTCGAAGTAGTGGAAGTCGGTTGTGTTGAAGTAGTCGAAGTATTAGACTTTGTTGAAGTTCGACAACATGCCAACTATTGAGTGGGTCATTCCTCCTTTCTTAAGAAACAATGGTCTCCATTGTTTGCTCATTAAGGTGAGGAATCTTATTGGTTATTTCAGTAGCAGAGTACCTTTCCTTACAAGGGGAATTGTCCAGCTTTAGCCACTTGAAACAAGGGAATGGATTTCTTCCTTGTATGGCGTATATGTTGTTCCACAATGGTGTCGCAAAGAAGAGTTTCTTGAACATCTGGATGGATATGTGTTGGTTCTAATATCTGCAATTCATCCTGTTCCAACAATGGTGCATGGTAAGATCGAAGTAAGTCTACATTGAATACTGGATGTAAACCAACGCATGCAGGAAGGTCGAGCTGAAAAACATTTTCTTCAATCTGTTTAAGGATACTATATGGACCATATCGCAAAGGTTTCAACTTTATGTATGGACCAGTGAAGCGCTCCTTCTTTAGATGTAACTAGATCTAATCCCCAATTTGGAATTAATGAGGAATACAATGCTTATCGTGTCGGGCCTTATCTTTTGTATTAGCTCGCTGCAACATTTCCTATGCTTTCTTTTGGATGTTGTAGATTTGGTCTCTAAAATTTAATGCTTTCTCAACTTCTCGTCCTTCGAATTCAGTGTCATTTGATGATGTCGAGGAACTGATCAAGTTGATGGGTGCTGAGGGTTGAAATCCATAACATATCTCAAATGGACTCTTTCCCGTAGAACATTGTTGAGCACGGTTGTAGCTATGTTGTATGTATGGGAGGTTGTCATCCCATGTTCGATGATGCTTGTGGTTGTACATGCGAAGCAATTGTACTACCAAGCGATTAAGGAATTCCATCTGTCCATCTGTCTGAGGATGGAAGGCTGTCGACAAAGAAAGTATTGGATCGAGATGTTGCCAAAGTGTTTGCCAAAAGGTTCTGACAAATCTGGCATCTCTATCGGAGATAATTGTTTTCGAAAGGCCATAATGTTTCTAGACATGTTTGAAGAAGAGTTGAGAAGTCTGTTGCGTTGCCGTAGTCTTCTTGCATGGTATGAGTATAACCATATTGTTAAATATGTCGACTACTACTAAGATAGTGTCATGCTGATGTTTGGTAGTAGGATATCCCGTCAAGTAGTCCATGGAAACAGATCCCCATGGTCGACTAGGAACTGGCAGTGTTGTGTACAGTCCTTGTCATTGATTCATTGGTTTAGCAATGGCACAAACCACGCATGATTGAATGTAATTGTTGACATCGGATTTAAGTGAAAACTAGTAAAAAATATACTTTTGGATGATAACAAGTGTTTTTGCGACTCCAAAATGTCTTGCAGTCTTGCTGTAGTGCACATCCCAAATGATATTATGTCAGTGCTCACTAGTCGGTGCACAATTCTGTTCAAGCTTGTATAGCAAGGTGTCCTTCAGGAAGTAGTCGGTAGTCGACAACGTGTTGTCCTGAAGCTGTCAATATATTGCGAAGAAATTAGTAGTATACTGAATACAATTATGGCCAAGTAGTGGTGTTGTAACCGTACATACTCATCACTGTAGATAGTAGAGTAATGGGTGGTCGGCTCAGACAATCGGCTGCAACATTGGCTTTTCCTTTCTGATACTTAATTACCAACTGAAATTGTAGCAGGTAATTAATCCACTTGAGTTGTCGAGTTGTTTTTAGTTTCGACTGGGACAGGGTGAACTATAAAGGCTTATGATCAGTAAGAATGATCGTTTCCTTCCCAATAATGCAGTGTCTCCCTTGCTTAAGAGCTTGTACAATGGTGTATAGTTCTTTTTCACATGTTGAATACCTTCTAACATTGTCATTGAAAGTTTCGAAATGAAACACAACTGGGTGACCTGACTGAGTGATAACTATGTCAAGGGCATAGTCTGATGCGTCCATCTCAATCTCAAAGGGCTTATGCAAATTAGGTAACACAAGTACTGGTGCAGTACAAAGATTGTTTTTTAATTTTTCAAAATCTTGTTGCTGTGTCAATGTCCATTTGAAGATAGTTTTCCCATTTTCTTTATTCAACTGATTCAAAGGCCATGTGATGTGCTTGAAGCCAAGTATGAATTGTCGATAGAAATTTTCCAAACCAAGAAAATTTCTCATTTTATGAATGTTTTGAGGAATGGGTCAATCTTTGAGGATCTATACTTTTTCTGGGTCGACATGAATTGCTGCATAGTCAATTACATACCCTAAATATTTGATGTTGGTCATTGCAAATGAGAATTTTTCCATGTTCAGATATAGTTGATGTTGTTGGAGAGTATCGAAGACTTGTCGAAAATGTTTGGCATGTTCTTCCCATGATCAACTGAAAATAACGAATGTCGTCGAGATAGAAAATGAAACATTTGTTAATAAAGGGTCTTATAAGGTCATCTATATATCTCATGAAGGTTGTAGGTACATTGATTAAGCCGAAAGGAATGACTATTCATTTAAACAATCCTTTCTTGGTCTTGAAAGTCATTTTCCATACATCAGTGGACTCGATCGGAATTTGATGATATCCCGATTTAAGGTCAAGCTTCGTAAATAACTTATCACCTTTCAAACTGTCAACGAGTTCATTTATCCATGGAAGAGGATACCTATTCTTTACTGAAATCTTGTTGAGATCTTGATAGTCTATGCACATGCGTCAAGTCCCGTCTTTATTTGGAACTAGGACGGTTGGAATTCCACAAGGAGAGGAGTTGGGGCAGATGTGACCTTTGTTGATCAAATCCTGGATTTTCCTGCGAATCTCTTCATTCTTGAGAATGGATCCTTTATAAACAGATGCGTTACGTAATGAATAACTAGGAACAAGTTCAATGGAATGTTTTACCTGACAATGCATAGGTACTATGTTTGGTTCCTTGAATACGTTCTGATATTCGTCAAGAATATGGTCGATCTATTGTTGTTGTCGAGAGTTGCATTGGTCAGTGAGTAGACTCGTTGCTGAAATATTTTTGGAATTATGAGGATTTATCATAATCAATGCGAACTTTTCAGCATGCTTGATAACCTTCTTTGTTTGTTTGGCAGATATCATAGCAACTGTTGATGTGGGTTGTCGCTCTAGTATGTCGTACTATTGATTTTAAATTTTGACAATCACCTTCTATGGTCGTCACTGATATGTACCATTTCGATCCCATAGGTAAGGTTTTTTGAACAGGCCGTTGGCTACAGAAAGCGATGTCATGTCACAAAGTACTTTATCTTCAAAAGGCTTGATAAAGTAGGTGAGTCGACATTGATGAGTGATCCTTAGTTCCTGTCCATCCTTCATCCAATTGATATTGTAAGGCTGAGGATGTGGAGTGGTAACAAGACCTAATTGTTGAATATTGTAAAGTCAAAGGATATTCTAAATGTATTTTACTAATGTAACCCAAGGGAGATGTTATTATTCCTCCGTCGGGGTGTTACTATTGTAATTGGTCATCATAGAGTCATGAGGTAAAGCCTCCATTGTAAGTCGGGTCAATAATACCGTAATGAATATAATATAATATTGTATTGAGTCTTCCTAAGTGAATTTTGCCTATTTAGTTAAGTGGGGCCACTTTTTAGGTTAAAATTCAAGTGACAAAAAGAGTATAAATAGAGGAGACGTGTTCCTCATTTGAACACACACTCACTTGTGTATAGCGCATATGATATATATATATATGTTGGAGGGAGGCACACCTGTCTGCGGTCTTGTCTTTTACTTTTGATACATCTTATATAGAGGAAGTTTTTTTGGGTTTTATTCCCCATGGGGGTTTCCCATGATAAATCTTTGTGTTCTTTTGTGTGGTTGTACTTGTCTATCTTTTAGTGATCCTTTTGCATATGGTTATGATGTTATAATGCTAAATGTTATCAGATATGGTATAACCATTAAAAACTTAACATGGTACCAGATCTACCCTGAAATAATTCTTTGTGTAGCTGAAACACTGCTACAACTACAACTACTAAAGATTAGGGTTTCATGCTTGAAAACCCTAGAAGACTAAAACTAGTCATTTTGGGAATTTCACTATATCTCTATATTGGATAAGGATCAGGAGCCAAACATTTTATAGGACAAAAATGAAATATTTATGTAGCCTTTGTAAAATTTTCAGCCTTAGATTCACTATAATATAGGAGATATGATTCCTGCAACTCAGGGTTCCAACCTCTCCCAGGATTCATCCTTAAACAGGTGACCTAGGGATAATTGCTATATCTAGGTCTAGGAAGGTACAAACAAAAATTTTCAAGATGTTCTAGATAGGAAACAAATTTTAGTTTCTATGGTGAATGTTTCAGATCTCGAAGGTGAAACAGTAACATGTGGCAGCTCATACATGTTCGCTATGTTGAATAGTCCGGAAATAAGGCATCTTGGGAAAATTCGCATAAGTACCAATTGGTGAAACCAATTATTCTCTAACCTTTGGGGTTGGAAATCATACATACTAGGATACCTCAGTGAGAATTTTCAAACACAGTGGAGCATTAATTTAGGAGATACAACAAAAACAATATCAGGACATTCTTTACAAGAAATTGAAGAAAACTAGGGCATAAGATATTTTGTAGTTCTGATCACAGTTTTGGGAAAATGAGTATGTTTATTAGATCACCTTAAGGAGGCACATATTTCTATCCAATAATATCTAAAATATACCTAATTTGAAAAATTAGGGTTTCTCTGTCAAACCCTGGGTCCACGAGAAGCAACATTCTAGAAAAGCTTTCAAGCAAGCATGAGATTGAAGCAATCTCATTAGTTAAAGGAGGAGCTGCAGATCCAGAGGGAGATGAAGACAAAGAGAGAGTATACCAAACAAATAAAGATAAGTATATGAATTGTATTTCCTATATATGTTGTGTATTATGCATGATATAATGTTTTCATTTATGACAGTATACTACTAATATGCATGTTATTGGTAAGTAGCCCATGGTGCTATACAACACTACATTACTACTTATCTAGAATGAAACCTCTTTTCTACCATATTGGATTAGTGCAGAAAATCAATGATGTTATGGTAGAGATGGAATGCATATGGAAAGTTTACGTGAGATATGGATGAATGTTGTATTAGCTAAAATAGTTGCATGATTGTATTGTTATGCATAAGAATTTGACATTATGCATATGAAATGTTTCTAACCATGCAACTGGTACATTTGACTTGTAGGAAAGATACAATATCCTACAAGAAAAGGATGAGAATTGTTTTGAAGAACAAGTGATGACAATTCAAGATTTACTCCAATAAACATACATGAAGATGAGCCTAAAGCTCCCAAGGTCAGAGACACCATGATGAAAGAAAGAGATTCAGAAGAATATAATAGAGCGGTAGATCCTTCTCGAGAGATGAAGACCATATTGGGAACGAGAGATAATTCAATATGAATAAAATTATGGCGGGACTTCCAAAATAAATTAAGAGGCCTCAGATACACTCTATTTATGTGGCACAGTTGAGTGACATCATTGATACAGACTCTTCCATCTATGGAAGAAGCTACGCTCAAAGAGTAACAGTTGATCATGGGGAATGATGTCTAGGAGATGGTTCAAATACCTAAGGGTAAGTCTATAGTGTATTCCATATGGATATACAAGAACCAAGTATACAAATAAAGTTTCATGGTTTGTCTCAGAAATAATAGACTATGGTATGACATACTCTATTGACCAGACACACTTCTCGAGTAGAAGTATATATCGAGCAAAGAACCACCTGTGCATAATAGGATTTGTATGAGATCAGAAGGAACCCATAGATAAGCACATCTAGGAGATTGAAGTTCACTAGCTAGAGTGATGAATACCTTAACCTTTTCTACAAGGTTGAATATGGAAACCTATAGAAGATAACAAGCTCATAGATGGGTGCAAGAGGAGCTTTTCAACAAAGTTCAAGATAAAGGGATCTTGGTATCTAGTAACCTGAGATGGATACATAGAAGATCAGTACCAAAGGATGCTACCTGTCAATCTAGTACATAATGCAGAGGGAGGATGATGCTCCGCTTCAAGAGGAGTGACTGCAGAAGATATTTGAGTTCGACATGGTACGACAGGATGGACAACTCCCTGATGGACTAAGGATTTACCAAGAGTAAAGTGGGTTCCAACCTTCAAGGTGGAATGTGTAATACTGGGATATGTATATGAAATGGAAGGATGAGATCATGGTAGAAGCAATGATGGAATAATACCAAATTCATGTTTGGGATATAGTACCCAAACCAGAAATAAAGAGTGTGGTATCTTCCAAGTGGGTCTACAAGATAAGACATGTTGTTGATGGAAGGAGGATTCTCTCATAGAGAGGGAATTGATTATGAAGGGACATTTTCTCCAGGAGAAAGGTACACTTCCATCAGAACCATCATGGCACTGGCTTCCATGATGAAGTGATATCTACACCAGATGGATGTAAATAAAACCTTCCTAAATGGTATGATTGAGGAAGAGGTTTACATCAAACAACCACAAGGATTCAAAAGTCGATGACAGAGCGAATCATGTAAATTAATTAAAAAATACTTTGTATGGAATGAAGAAAGCTCCTAAATCTTGGTATGGAAAAATATATCGATTCTTGACAAGCTCGGGCTTTACCAAAAGTAAAGTTGATCCTAGCCTTTACCTCAAGGTTATGGATGACGAACCTATCATACTATTGATGTATGAGAATGATCAATTTCTGAAAAGAAATGAGAAATAGATCACATATGGCAAGAAGAAGCTATATGAATAATTCAAGATGAAATATCTTGGATTGATGCATTATTTCCTAGGGATGGAAGTGCAGTAGAGCCTAGAAGGAATCTATTTGAATCAAGGAAATTATGTAGTATAAATATTGAAAATATTTGATATGTTGGATTGTAAAGCCATGGCCACACCCATGGACACCAACTTGAAGTTGTGTTCTGATGAGACATCATAGTTAGTGGATATGACTCAGTACAAACAGATTATTGGGTCATTAATGTATGTGATGAACACAAGGCCAGATATATGCTTTGTTGTGAACACCTTGAGTCAGTATCTAGTTAAACCTAGATGGGTTCACCTAATAGCTACAAAGCATGCAATAAAAGGTATGATAGACTTGGGACTTTACTATGGTATAGATCACGACTATATATATTCATATTGGGAAGGAAGTGTTGCATACAGGAAGAGAACCTTAGGTTGATGTTATTTTCTGGGATCCACCATGATATCATGGTTTTAGTAAGAAACAACCCAGTGTTTCTCTCAGTACAGCTGAAACAGAGTACATAGAAGCTTGCTCCACTAGTTGTGAAGCGATATGCCTTCGAAAATTGATGTCAGGAATAATTGACATGGATTTGGATACCAAAGTGATTCTTTGTGACAACCAGAGTTACATAAAGATGACAAACAATCCTGTGGGATATGGTACCGAAGGGAGATATAAAACTCCAGTATGTGAGTACCAATGAGAAAGTTGCTGACATGTAGAACAAGCTTTCATGACAAGCTTGGTGTAGTTTGAAAATAATTTCCTCGCAAGGAGGAACAATGATGATGATATAGACTTTCCTCGCAAGGAGGAACAATGATTATATGGACACTTCTTGGAAAGGAAAAATAGGTTGAAGATATAGACTCTCTTTGTAAAGGAAGAACAAGTCAAAGATATGGACCCTTCTTGAAAAGGAGAAATAGGTTGAAGATATAGACTCTCTTAGGAAAGGAAGAACATGTCAAAGATATGGAATCTCTTCAGAAAGGAGGAACATGTCGAAGATATGGACTCTTCTCAGAAAGGAAGTTAAGGTTGAAGATATGAACCCTCCTAGAACAAAGGGGGAGAAGGTTGATACTATGGTTCCTCTCAAGAAATGGGGAGTGATGATGAGACTAACATCGATGATGGGATGACAATTATGATCCAACATGAAAGAGGTTAAGGGTGCCTGAAGATCCTAACAAGGTCTGAAAATCACTTGTGGGTGATAGTATCCCCTCTTGAGGATGGCAGGTATAACACTATGTGCATGAGAGTGGTTCTTACTAGCTAAGGATAGCCCTACAAATGCTACTCTCACATGGATAGTACCCACATTCATTTGTGAATACCGTAGAATAACACTCGCTCATCAGTGGTCCTAAAATTAGTGGTATGGATTCTCTATGATGAGTCCTCATGGACGACAGGGTCGGAATTTACATGCGGTTGAGATCTGTTATGCAAACATTACTCTTACATGGAGAGTACACACATTCAGTTGTGGATACTGTAGAATAACAATCACTCAGGAGTGGTCCTAACCTTAGTGGTATGGATTCTTTACGACGAGTCCTCATGGATGACAGGCCCAGTATTGGTATGTGGTGGAGATATGCTCTATAGACAATACTCTTGTATTGATAGTATGCCTACATTCATATGTAGATGCCATAGAATAATAATCTATTGGGAGTTATCCTAACCTCAGTGGTATGGATTCTCTATGATGAGTACTCATAGATGCCATAGTATAACACCCACTTGGGAGTGGTCCTAACCTCAGTGGTAAGGATTTTCTATGATGAGGGTCGACATATTGTATGCATTTGAGATTTGCCCTACAGACAATAATATTGCATGGAAGAGTATGCCTACACGTGAGTGTAGATACTGTAGTATAACATTCACTTAGGAGTGGTCCTAACCTTAGTGGTATGGATGGTCTACGATGATTCCTCATGTACGATAGGGCCCGCATCTAGGTGCAGTTGAGATCTACATTTAGTTGTGGACTATTCAGTCAGTTGATATCATGGACCAGGATGATGGAGGAATGCATCATCCTTGGACTTATGTCCTAAAGTGATAGGATTCATCATCCTGCAAAGGGATCATGTGTATTGCAGGTAGTGTGGCGGAAAAAGGATTAAGTAGATCAAAGTGTGGCTGCAAAGGATCAAGAAGATCAAATTGCTGCTGCAAAGGATCAAAAGGATCAAAGTGCTATTGCAAAGGATCAAAAGGATTAAAGTGATGTTGCAAAGGATCGAAGTGCTACTACAAAGGATCAAAAGGATCGAAGTGCTACTGCAAAGGATCAATAAGATCAAAGTGTTGCTGCAAAGGATCGAGAAGATTGAAGTGCTGCTACAAAATATCAAGAAGATCAAAGTGCTGTTGCAAAGGATCGAGAAGATCGAAGTGCTACTACAAAGGATTGAGAAGATCAAAGTGCTACTGCAAAGGATTAGCAGATTGAAGTTCTGCTACAAAGGATCAGAAGGTCGAAGTACTATTGCAAGGATCAGAAGATCGAAGTGCTACTATGAAGGATTGAAAGGTTGAAGCATTGCTACAAAAGGATCAAGTGATCGTGTGATGCAGAAGATGAAGACATTAAAGAGTAATTGTTCCAGTTATTGAGTGTGAAAAATTCCTATGATGTATAGATGTATCACCTCGATGATGTTGCATATACTCTCTCTCATTACTCCTATTATCTATGATGATGTTGTTAGTAGAATAAACTTCTCATTAAGGGGAAGCATTGAATATTGTAACTTCAAAGGATATTCTAAATGTATTTTACTGATGTAACCCAAGGGAGATGTTATTATCCTTTGTAGGGGTGTTACTATTGTAATTGGTCATCATAGAGTCATGAGGTAAATCATCCATTGTAATTCTGGTCAATAGTACCCTAATGAATATAATATAATATTGTATTGAGTCTTCCCAAGTGAAGTCGACCCAGTTAGTTAAGTGGGGCCGACTTGTTAGGTTAAAAGTCAAGTGACAAAAAGAGTATAAATAGAGGATATGTGTTCCTCATTTGAACACACACTCACTTGTGTATAGCGCATAGGAGAGAGATATATATATATCTGTTGGAGTGAGGTGCACTTGTCTGGGGTCTTATCTTGTACTTTTGATACATCTTATATAGAGGAAGTTTTGTTGGGTTTTCTTCCCCATGAGGGTTTCTCAGGATAAATATTTGTGTTCTTTTGTGTGGTTGTACTTGTCTATCTTTTAGTGATACTTTTGCATATGGTTATGATGTTATAATGCTAAATGTTATCAGATCTGGTATAACCATTAAAAAATTAACACTAATTTCTTCACAATATCTTCAAAAATGAAGTTCTTGTGGCTACCATTATCTATAATCAGATGTAATGGATTTTTATGAACTCATATTTGTGGATGGAATAGGAATTCTCGTTCCTCCTCATCGAGTTTGTCGGAGTGGTTGATGTTGAAGCCAAGTGGGTTGATGCTTCTAGGTCGGATTCTACCAGGACTTTGTCGGACAAGTCGGGGGTCTACAATTTTTCCAAAAATGTCTTTTGAGCTTTACATTCGGACGTATCATGCCATGCTGAAATGTGATAGTCCAACCATTTTCCGGTAGGAGCTTGTTTGCTATGATCCTTCTTGTCTTTCTAAAATTGATTCTTATGATAATCATGCTTTGGCAGGGTCGGTTGAGAAGGGTTCTTTGACTTGTCGGATTCGGTTGATGATTTCTTGTTGGATGTTCGACCTATTGGCCTGTTCGTGAAAATTTATTTTCCTTTTTGTTTAGCTTCAATCTTGTTGGCGTAATGAAATGCATTTGTAAGCGTACTAACGATCAGAAAATCCATCTCTTACTAAATGTATGGGGATAAACCGTTGACACACTTCAGGACAAGCAATTTCTCTTCTTTTTGGGCACCAAGTCTATCTATGAGTCGATAGAGATCGTCAATATAACTCTGTATGGACTGGTCTTTCCATTTCCTTAGCTACTGCCACTTCTTATACTACTATTCAAGATACTTGGGCGGGTAGAACTCCTTTCGGACGTACTTGAAATTTTTTACCCATGTGTCTATGGGGTCACCTTCTTGTCGATAAATTCTCCCACCAACAATGTACGGAGGTTGGCATCTTTGAGGATGTAATGGTTATATTTTCCGGTTCAGAGAGTTGATTCACAGAGTAGTAAGATTCTAATTGTTGAACCCACTTGTCGACGAATTCTGCGTCAATCTTTCCTTCAAGATTCAGTATGTCTAGATTCATTTGCACTTTGAAGGGGATAATTTTATCAGAATGGGGTATTGTTGAGGATTCTTCATATGTCGAAGTGAATTGCATGAGAATCTCACTGAACTAGTGCTTTTTATATTGGTGAGCTAGTGCTTTTTATATGAGTTGCTCTGCCTCGTTAATTGCATGTCTACTGTCTACTTCTTCGACCATATTTTCTGAAGTCCAAGATAGTGTCTTCTTGTGTTTCTAATTTTACGAGCATGTTTGAACATGCATAAGTTAAATAACTTTGATGGAAGTGCTTATGTAACTCAAGCTATGAACAAGCTCTAATGAAGATCAATCTATGGTGCTAATGATCCAAGTCGTGCACAGGTGCATGCTGGGGACTACAGTTCGACTGAAGAAGTTGAGCCATGTTATAATGGAAGCATAAAAAGAATGGATAAAGTAGGAAATACACTATATAAACAGAAAGTATGCGCACATACAATATGAAATAATTCAAACCAAATTCTATTACTTCTTCTCCACGAAGGTGGATCGATCGATTGATTGATTGATATATGATTTCTTGTATACTACAATAGTGTACATGTTTATATAGAATGATGAGACGCGTGGGTGACTACCCTTTACGTTTAGTTACAAAGAAGTTATAACGGTTTGAAAGTTCAACTGCTGCAGACGATTAGAAGACAGAGAGACATTTTGTCGATGTTTGACAATCATCGATGTCGACAATGCGTGTCGAGATGTTGTATGTCGAGTGAGAAACCTATCGAGGTTGTCAAATTCGATTGTGTTGAGTTTCGGATTTGTCGAAGACAATACTGAACCCGCCGAAGTAGTTGAAGTCGGTTGTGTCAAAGTAGTAGAAGTGCTAGAATTTGTCGAAGTTCAACAACATGCCAACTACTGAGTGGATCAAGGTATCTATGTCATCAACAAATCAGTATATCGTCACCTGTATAGGGAGGATGATATAAATCAGCTGGCTCAAAAAGCTTCACAATCAATCGATAACCTATAGGTCTTCAACATATAGCAGCTGAATCTGTCAGTAGCAAGTTAAGAGTTGGTCAAATCAGTAATAATTGTGCAACAACTTCTGTTCTTCAATAGATCTCAAATCCTTAAACAACAGTTTCAACACTGCCTAGATACACTTTATCTAGAAGTATATACATCTTCAATAGTGCAAAAAATCAGATCTTCCTTGTTCCCATGGATCTTTTCTTCTGCAATTTGGTAGTGCTCTTCTAAAAACCTCAATTGAAGCACTCTAACATATGTTACATCTTACACACAACAATATTAGATCAAAACACCAAATCACTCTTTCAAGTCATATTACCAACTACACATCCAACCTTTCTCACTTCTTATCACAAGAGCTCTTTCTTTTTTCACGGTTTGATTGCACTCTCAATCAATTACGAGTTATCTTCACCTCATAAGTGCAAAAAAGTATGGATACGCCCATCCATCAGTAGAAAATATCCACCATATCTATTAATATCAATGTCTTGTACCTATGAGGATCTTGCTTTTGGATTCTTTAGCATCTTGCCTCAGAGTTTGCACAAAAATCAACTTTTCAAACATGCAAATATGCTACCTATAAGATTACTCTAAGACATCGAGAATTGATAGATTGATGTACTTGCCAATGTTTGGAGGAATAAGTATTTCCAATTCATTGTCAAATAGCTACATGTATAACCAAGACGTCAACCTTTAAAATTCAATTGAAATGCTTCCTTCAAGTTTATTGATAGAGAGATCCAATTTCAACAAATAAATAAGTTGGCTTAGCTATGTTGAAATGAGATCACCAACCTACCTAATTTTGAAACAACTTTATGTTTCTTAGCTCAACTAGGATCATTCGAGTCAACATGTTCTTAGATCTTTCAATTACAAAAAACTTATTTCTTTCCGATTCCGACTGTTTTTTTATTTGCTCTGCTATTGATGTTTTTTTTGCACTATCACGGAATGATAATACTTTTCTCAATTACTCATGTTTTTTTTTCACGGTCTTCTCTTGCTATGGTCTTTCTGTCCACATGATTTAGACCTTATGGCCTCATGCTGCTTGAAAATAGATGCAAATGCGAATGTTTCAAAGTAATTTATCACAAGTCCCTGCTAGTTTCCATGGATAAGTCAACTCGTCCCAGAAGAGACCTTTGTATCCATTTGTAGGCAATATTCATTCACAGATAAATGGGGAGCTATGCCTTCAAGAGGAGTGTACTCCAGGATTTACTTTTCCTCCATAATAAATTTGAAGACAGTTTACCTAGTCAAGGGAATAATTAACAGAGATTTTCACTAAGATTTTCTCAGTGAAAAGAAGCCTGCATTGTTAAGGGATTATCATTTAACAATATGCATTGTTAGCAGTTAACAATGCAGACTATCAAATGATAATCCCTCTTACTAGGAAATTCCTCATAGACATGGAAATGTAAAAAAGGACTAAGAAATCCAGAAATGTAACATTTTTTTAGAATTTACACATAATTATAATAAAATTGACAATCCCTGGAGCCCGCATAGGTGTGGCTCATTGGCGATTCGCTTGATATGAAGTCACATGTTGTAAAGGAGGTCACGAGTTCAAATCACACCCAGGATTACCCATGTCCCATGCTTACGGGTTGTTGTATGGAACCTAGGCGTATAGTGGTAGTGGGTACCTTGTGTCACACGAGTACCATCCCAGTCCCCAGTTGTCGATTCTCCTAGAAAAAAAAAAAAAAAACTGGCAATCCCTTGTATCTTAATATTCCTGACCTTATGCTTGCACTTGAAAACAATTGATCATCAAGAATAGAAAGTGGTCTTTATTGTTGTGAAGGAGAATATGATTACACACAAAGAAGTGATCCAAGGAAGAGCATATTATTAGTAAATACCGATAACTTGAACGTTCCATCTTATGAACTGTAAGCATGGCAGTGACGACCCTTGCTAATGCATATTCTCTTCAGAAAAAAAAATTAAACCTAAAGTAAGACATCAATATCAATCCCATCTGGGAATTCAAGTCATTTAAGCACAAAATGCCCATAAATGACAACAATAGATATGTTCTATGTCATGTTAAATTTGAGCATTCATCCATTAGCTAACAACATGTAGAGAAATGTTAGCTCAAATGGGTGTCATTCATTAACTTTGCTTGATATGAAGTCACTTGTTGTAAAGCAGCTAATGAGATCAAATCCCACCAGGGTTTACCTATGTATCGGGTCTTGCAGGCGGGTGTGGGTTACCTAGGGGTATAGTGGTAGCAAGAATGGATCCCTGGACTCCGTGTCACACGAGTACCGACCCAACCCAGTTGTGGATTCCCTTAGTAAAAAAACATGTAAAGAAATGTGATCAACAACCAACAAAATTAAAATCTAAATGCATTGGTTTCCCAAAATACAATCTACTGATATCTTCGAAAATGAGAATTGGGTAGAAAATGGATATCTCCAAAAATGAGAATTGGGTAGAAATTTCATCATAACGACGACATTTTTCCTATACTGGAAATCAGGTTTTAGGCATCATGTATATATAGTCATGGGTTTGATCTCTAGTAAAGACAATCTTAGCAAACCACTCCAACCACCAGTCCTACACAAGGTCCCCAAACTGGGGTGTGTGAAAGAGCATTCTATGTTGATGGCAGGAATTCTTCAACGCAAATAATTTTTTTGGGTAATGAGGTTGGTCCTCCTCCAAAGGATTGTCAAGCCACCAACTATACATAAATATACTCTTTCAAATGGATTAAGCCACCCTCTCTCTCCTTGGATGTGAAAAGAAACATTGAATGAAAAATTATATAGTTTCAAAATTGAAGCAAAGCTGTTCTTTCCAATAATGAGACTAGTACACTACAAGTGATTTCTAGTAAACTACAACCCTATCCCTCTTTCCTTGAATCTAAGGACCACAGTTTGCCTCAACTTAAGCATGAAATGAATTAATATATACATATATATCCATAAAGAACCGTGACCCTTTTCAATAGCCTCCATGCTAATACATTCAATAATAGTTAATATTGAAATTGGAACTCTGTTATTATAAAGCAAAACCCTCTCCCACTATTTCGAAATTGCAAGTAAACAGTTCTTTAAAACAAAAATAACATATGCCAAGGTGAATTAGGGTTGCACCCTCAATTATCCAAAAATCGCTGCCATTCTCACACACAACAATTACCTGATTATTAAGAATAATAAATGCATTTCATGGGTCGATTCTCTATGGGAGAACACCCTTCCTCCTTCAAGCATGAACATTGAATAACTATATACATTTTTCATTTCAATACAAATCAACCCTGAGCCAAGGGAGAGGCATTCTTCCTAGAGGAACGCTCTTCCCCACTCTACAATCATTAGCAATGATATGTATACATTCTTAAACCAATATCCTTGCTCTCTTCCTTGCAAGTATACAAACAATATATTTATAAAAATATATGTAAACATATCCATGTAAACATATTTATAAAAATATTTGTAAACATTTCCATTAAACCATAACAAGCATAAATCAACTATTCATTACCGGCTACATGATGGTACTTCAAGCACAATTAAATAGATCCATATACACCACAAGAATAATATTCAATATTGTCAATCTAGAATGACCCATTGGTTTCTTCACTACCCTATCCTAGAGTAATATTCTTCCTCTGGGACCTCTAAGCGGCAACAGGATTGTCGATAATTTTCTTGACAATGAAAAATGACACCGGACTCTCTACTGAGGGGATCCCAACCCCACTTGTATCATATTGAACCATTACCAAACCCTCCAATAGTCACCTTGACAGGAGCCACAACCCAAGTTTCCCTTCAAAACTCTACTAGCAACAAAAGATGTGAGCCTGAAGCTCAATTTCCTTTTTAATAATAGAAGCTTGCTTTATTTCTTTTCTTTGTGTTTTATTTATTTATTTATTTTTATCTGCTTTAGTTTTTTTTTTCAGTTTTGTTGCTTTCTTTTTAAATCCCAACCAATTTGGATGTTCATATTTTTCTAAATTTTTATTATTTATTATTATTTAATTTTTATAATATTTATTATTTATCACTATTATTATTATTTCATTTATTTATTTAGTTTAAAATTAATTAACTCATGCTCATTTAATAGCTTGCCAGGCTATACTTTATTAATTTTCTTTTCCTTTCCCAATGCTTATTAGTTAAGTAGTCACTGCATTTTCATTGCGACCAAGGATATCAAGGTGCCATGCTTCCTACATACCATTCAGATATTCCATCAGGCAACAATATGGTACGGTATTTGATACGTTGTGAACTCAACCTGCCTACCCCATTGAGGGATTGGTGATTCTCGGGGAATAAGGTCGAGTCCTTATTGCATGAACCTTAGTAATATACCTCATGATTGACCATACTATGGATGACCCTCATGATAACATGCATTTGATGAGTCAAAGCATCTCTTTCTCTATTCGACTCATTGTGTCGACATTGGCTAGACTTATCTTGGATCACGTTCAACCCCGTTCCCTATTGTGGATCGATTGATAATCACATCTGACACCTACATGTAAACACCACACACATCAAAGCTTATAAAATAACATTTTGAATAAAACATAAATTTCATTGCTTGACATCACTTTTCAATATAGATAAATCATCCAGAATCCATGCACATCATGTACATCAAATATTTTTCCAACATTTCCACATAATCACACACACATATACCAGGTTTTCAATACTTGTTACTAATTTGCGACTCATTCCGAGTCCATGTAATATCGATGCCTATTTGCTCACATGCACTTGCTCCACCTGTCACACTTGACAACTCATTAGAGTACATGATATATATTTAAGCATAAGCATTAATCAACATTTTCACATTGCACATTCATGTGATCATATCGAATCATGATAAAATCATATAACATCTTAACCATCTCAAAATCGTATCAGAGACAAAAAATTTGACCAATATCAAATCATATCATGATCGGGTGATATTTCTATCTACATCAACATCGTAGAATAATCATTAGTGAAATCATAACATAATCATCATCATAACACAATCTTATAGAATAATTATTAGTATCACATAGATGGCGACATCTACCAGTATCACATATATAACTGGATCATCTGAAACCAAATCAAATAAAACATCACATAGTCTAAGTCTAATCCACACATAACTGGGTGATTCATAGCTGAATTCCCTCAAAGAATAAGTCATTATCGGATCTATGGTCTATAATTAAAGTCTATAGTCTATCAAAAAATGAGGAACTACAAGTTATTACTTTGTTAGTTTCAACTTTTCCTTGGTAGCATATTACATAATCCATTGTGCCACACAAATACCTGAAAAATATTTTAACAACGGTCCAATGCTCTTTTCCAGGTGTCGAAATGTACCTTCTGAATACTCCAACCACATTGGAAATATTAGGTCGAGTACAAAAGATTGCATACATCAGACTACACATATCTCTAGCATAAGGCACATGTGCCATGTACTCTATCTCTTCATGTGTCTTAGGAAACTTTTCAACATATCATTTAACTGCTATATGAATAGGGAAATTAATTGATTTGTACTCCTACATGATGAAGAATTTCAAAACTGTCTCAAAATATTTACTCTAGTTTAACCAAAGCCTTCTACCTACTTGATCTCTTTTGATTTCCATTCCAATAATGAAATGAGTTGCATCGAGATCCTTCATGTCAAACTTGGAGGACAACTCCAGTTTTACCTCCTTGATAAGATCCATGTTGTTTCCAATCAACAACATATTTTCGACATACAAAATTACATATATACAGTGATCATTGACTTTCTTACTATACACACAGTGATCAACCTGACTTCTCACAAAACCTAGCTGCTAGATATACAAATCAAATTTCTGGTACAGCATATTAGGTGATTGCTTTAGACCTAGAGGGACTTCTTGAGCTTGTGGACTAGATCCTTCTCCCTTTTCACTGTGAATCCTTCAGGAGACTTCATATAAATTTATTCTTTAAGATCACGATGAAGAAATGCAGTCTTCAAATCCATCTGTTCTATTTCAATATCAAATGTTACATTAGTAATCTAATGGAAGTTAACTTTGCAATAAGAGAGAAAATATCACCAAAGTTGACTCCCTCTACTTGGGAATATCCTTTCTCTATCAATTAAGCATTTTACTTCTCGACCTAACCTACTAAATTTATCTTTTTCCTTAAATAACCACATTGTATAAGGGTTTCCTTCCATTTGGAAATGCAATTAGATCTCATGTTTCATTCTTTTGCAAGGATTCCATTTCTTCGTCCATGTCCTTTTTCTAGAGTTTACCCTCTATTGAGTCAATCACTTTCTTTGTTGATCGAGGATATTCCTCTATGGTATATAAGGAAAAAGTAGAGAGGAAATATAATGGACTATACCTATTAGGTTGTTGCTATGATTGAGTATACCTTTTTATGACCGAATTATGCAGTTCCACCTCATCGTTAGATTCAGTCGACTCATCTGAATCATGACTTTAGTCATTTCATTTGAACTCTATATTTTTTGGTTACTTTTCTCATTTATCCTCTTCAATAATGAAAGTACCTTCAACTTCTCTAAATATAGCATCTCTACAATAAATTGCATTCACTATGACCAAATTCCATAGCTTATACCCTTTCACTCCATACATTTCTTAGACTTGTTGTCGAGTTTGCTTCTTTTCTCATTTGGGACATGCACAACAGAATCACACAGAAAAACTCTTAGATGTGCAAGAGAGGGATTTTCCATAGTCCATGCATCATACATATTCTTATCGACCTATTCACTAGGTAACATGTCATGTCGATTGCTTCCACTTATAATTATTTTGCAATACCTGCACCACTGAGCATGCTCTCTAATTTTTCCATCAACATTCTATTCATTCTTTCAAAAACTCCATTATGTTGAGGCATGTATGGAGTTGTGTTTTTTTGAGCTATATCGTGTTTTCTACAGAATTGGTCGAACACCTTACTACAAAATTCTCCTTCGTTATCTCTCAACAACTTGATATTTCTTCTAAATTGATTTTTACAAGATATTACTACCAAGAAGTGGTTGAGTTAGTTATTGCATGGGATGGGAAAGGTATGGAGGTCAAAATTCGAATTGGGAAGAGTACCCATTTTTGGGAAAACGTGTTTTGACTTATGATCCAAGTAAATTCCCAAAATTGTTGCCCATTCCTTCATGCATTTACGTTTCCAATTTTTCCTCACCATTCTCTCATTCACATGAGCTCTCTCAGACATCTAGAGCTTCATGTGTGTATTCATCCACATTTTTGGTTGTTTACTTCATTTTCCCCATGGATGGGAGATCGTTTTGGTAATTCCCAGGATTGGGTTGTCTTCCTCACATTTTCCTGTCAATTTCCTCATTTTCCATGCCCAAGAAATTCATTCTTGTGTTGTTGAGCGAATGGCCATCAAGGATTCATGATTTTGGGGTTCATAGCAGTCGTTTTGGCTCATAAAATTCCCAGAATAGTTGTTGAGTTTGAATTGCTCACCCAGGGGTCGATTTCCCCATTTTACCAATTCGTTTTGTTGCCAAAACCATTTTTTCGTCAATCCCAAACTTGTATCTTGTTGTGGGTGCATATTTTGTTTTGGTCTGAAATGGTTTGGAGTGGAATTGGGCCTAAACTAGCTTGATAAACCTAGTGTAGGAAGGAAACTCATAGATAGATCTAGAGGGGTTGTTTTTCTTCTTTTCACACCCTGAATAACACTAGAATGGAAAGCATAGACTGAGGGACTGGGTAGTAAAGAAGGAGATGCTTCCTTGTGTTGGGTGTGTAGATGTTTAGAAGTCAAGACAGATCCGGTGTAGGTGTCCATAGCTTTGTGGTTGAGCTCACTAGCTAGCAATTCATCCTTCCACTTCCTTAGCATCCCGATAAACCCAAATGTAGTTTTGGATTGGATGAATTTTGATATATCCTTGGGGATGTGTGAGTCTACTAGTTTTCCCTTATTCCTTGTGGGAATCATGCCCAACTCGAGGGTGGCAATGGTGATGAGAGATTGATGAGCACACTAGCCTATGGTTAGGTGGAATGTTGCAGCGACGTAGCTGGTTGTGGGACAAGCTTCTTCCAAGGTAAGTATTCTTGTCTATTTCATCTCTACAACTGTATTTGTTTATTTAATGAAATGTGAACAGGATTTCATGACTGGAAAGTTAGCTAGATGAAGGATTTCATGACTAGAAAGCATGAAATCATGATATCGTGCTTAAATATCCTTCATCTAGCTAACTCTTGAGAGAAGTTTTGATTGTGGGTCCATATAGATAGCAAGGAAACCATCTTGAAATATTCCTGAACAAAACCCATATGCTTGATTTCATCCTAAGATAACATAGACATGTAAATCGATGAAATCATTACCAGATTTCTAGGAATCATATCTACAAGAATTCCAGTAATAAATGGAATTCTAGTAATAACTAGACAATTACCGAATTTTTGTAACTACAACAAAAGTCTACCAATTCTAGTAATAGTGAGATAAAAGCAAATCCTAGTCGAAGTAGTAAGTACCCATCAAAACATTGAGGGATTGCTTAAAAAACATAACTTGATCACCTCATAGAGCTCTTGAGCATATACTCTTTAAAATTTAGGGAATGCCATATTAAAGGTTATGAAATGGTGAAAATGAGAGAATTATGTAGGTTAAAAGGGTCCATTTGGAATTACAAATAATGACAAAACTGAAACTGCATCTCCCCCACACTCAAGTAGTTGCTTGTACTCATGCAATAAACCTTGCAAATATATTTTTACTTCCAGATACTTCAAGCTTTAGCAAATTTGTATCTCCTTCCTAAATTAGGCATGCTCTGCTGCTTGGATTAACATGTCAAGATTAGATGTGTGAGTTAAATGAGCTAGTTGGACCTTGTGCCTCTGCTACATAATTTTGATTTTCAACATTTTTTTCTTCTTTTCCAATTATCCTAACTATCCAGACCATTTATTGTCCTTCTTAAACATAATTTTATATTTGGAAGATAATTGAGCATTCTTATCACCTAATTAATCATTCCTTCTCTTCAAAGTCTCATTCTCATGTTTGATGTGGCCATCTGATTGTTCATACTCTTTTTTTTCTTGCTTAAGTTTCTTAAGCTTCTTATTCTTTTTCCTCAATTTTGATGGATTAGATAAATATGTAGAATTGGAAGGAATTGTTCCTATAACAACATCGGATTTTTCAATTTCTACCCTACCAAATTGAAATCAAGGAAGCTCCGAGGAAATATCTTATGTTTGTACCTTGTATTCCTTATCCTTCATCATTGGATTTGTATCCTCTATAGGTGTTGTTGAAGACAAATATATTTGGGGGAAAAACAAGTGTGTGGTATCCTTGGTATACTCTCGATGATCACTACTTCATATTCTTCATCTTGTTTCTCATGCTTAGATTTCTGGAGAATGCGTTTGGCCTTTCCCCTAGTAACCCTAGAACTAGTGGTTACTAGTATATCCATCATTGCATTTGCATGAGGTTATTTTATTATTTCTTCCTACTTCTCTACTATGAACTTCCTTCTTTTAGTAGGAATGTACCTGAATTCTTTATAGGAACCTTCATTTCCTTTATAAATAGGGGTTTCAACAAAATTCTCCTCTAATATATTCGATAATAAAACGTGACTTTATGTTTGACGTTGCTTCTTCAGTTCTTCCACAATGAGAAACCTGATGAGTCCATGATGGAATAGGATATGTTCTACGTTGTTTGGATGTGCTTAAACACATGTTTCCATATTGGTTAAGATTTTCCATAGGAAGAAAGGAAGATTTATTCTCCACTTTCCTAGGAAATGTAAAAGAAAACACATGTGATACAAGAATGTTACTACATACCTCCCTTTTAAGGTAATTCATTTCTACACAGTAAAATAATGTTTCTCCATTTCTCTTTTACACATGATCATGGAATTCCCTTACTCCATTCTCAATCCCTCCTGGCTAGAAACATATACTAGTTATAGTCTTTTCCTTTAATCTTCATGCCCTTGAAGCAACATTCTCCTTCCAATGGTAGTCCAGTAATAGTATCTATAGAATTCTTAGAGATGTGAACCACAATATTTCCTATTTGTGCTTCATTTCCATTAAAATTTTCAGCAAACATCCAGGTAGATTTATAATTGTAACCTTGTAATTTTTCACAGAATGAGAGCCACCTACTTCATGGATTAATCACCTAGATTAAGGGTATGCCTTGAAAACCCAATCTCGAATCCCCATTTGTTCCTGTCTAATTACTGCACTCTATTTCATGTTTTCCTACTCGAGTGTAGGGGTTTCATCTTGATTTGATCCTTCTAAATATTTGCAATGCTAAGTGGGAAAATAAGACAGAGATAATTTGGAGTATTATTGGAAATAAGTGGAGAGAAGGTAATGGCCTATTTTTATTTGAATTCTAATGTGATTCAAATGATGTGAAGTTATTTTTAATCGAATGCAAATATCTCATCAAATCAAGGTCAATTATGAAAGGTTTAATCAATGCATAGAATGATGATGTTCATAAAGTAAAAATATAATAGGGAAAAGGTAAGTCGTGATAATTTTAGTGCATTCGAAATAAAAGTGCATAATATTTCAAGAGTCACTATGATTTCATAAAGATCATCATGTTTTAATAGATAACATATAAATAGAATATAGCTCACCTTAATCACCTTTTTGGTACCATTTCATTTGTTGAATTAAGCGAGAGAATAATCATTTAAGCACTTGAGTACTGGATAGATATGTGTAGAAAATCTAATAGTAATTATCTAGCTATTTGATAATTCTGGGTTGTTACTATAATGATGAGAACTACCAACATTTACAAAAAATCCATACAAATCGCTACAGAAAATTCAAGAATAACTAGTTGTTACCGAAACTAATCATGAATGGAATTGTTAGATATACCAAAATTATGTTCGGTTCACCATCTTCAGTTTTTATTGAGCAAAACTTGAATACCACATACTAGAGATTACCATCTTGTGATCACAAATTCTTCATTTGCAACCCTCTATGTACAATTTTGTCCACATGAATAAATGTCCTTGGAGTCAACATGGAAATTATTTATTGGATTACTAACCATTGACAGATTTTGATAACCAATGTGAGACAACTAATTGATATTGACATTGAGTGTCAAGGTACCATAGTACACTCTAATAGGTACGGATACATGTGTGTAAGTCGAGTCACATACATAATATGACAATTAGGATATATTTATTTATTACCATTGTTGTCAACAAGGAAACCTACCATTGATGTATGCAAGTTTTAAGGCACTATGAATGTCTATAACCTTGATCTCAAATAAAGTGTTGAAGTTGAAGGGACATTATTTATTGGAAGGGGGGACTAAAGGAATCCCATATCATCCAACATGAGCATCAGACCAAAATTATTCAAAGAATTATTCATGAAAGATTGAACCACAACATTATGCATAATTTATTATGAAGTTTTCTAGCTGGAAACTTGATTTTCAAGCAAAGCTCATGTCCAACGACACTAGGATCCTGGTTTCATAATTGGAATTACTTTTATCTTTACTATTTTATTTATTACTCTTTCACACTATCCTACTCTACTTGGAAAAGTAAATATTTTCTCAAGTGTAGGAGTATTTCCAACGAAGCCATGTTCATAACAAGATTACAAATGTACTTATATTGAATTTTGAAAAATATGTTGTGGTAAATACCAAAATATGAGGAACCAACTTCTTTGATTGATTTGGTGTTAATAAATGTTAGAGAATGGAGTGATATTTCATCCTGATGATTATCTAGAACCAAATTTCAATGTAGTCATTATTTCCTTGATTCTCTTGTTTATAAGTACTGGTTTGCATTACGTCCTTTGTCATTATTGTATACCTTTGAATATTTGGCTCTTGCAAAAAGGATCCAGGCACAGAATGTAATGTCCCTGACCCTCCAACTGGCGAAGAGGATGCTACCAAACCATCAAACATCCGGACAACTAGCCCCATGAACATGAACATACATAAAATGCTGAAATAAACTTCTTAACACATAAAACATGCTAAGATGCATAGTCATTCACATACACACCGGAAGAAAACATACATTCAGGCATTCAACATGTTCATCATAGTTCATTAGCCATCAAATATAATTGTAGAGATGAAATAGACAAGGATACTTATCTCATGAAGAACTTTCCCCGCAACCAGCTCCGTCGCTGCAACGTTCCACCCAACCATAGGCTAGTGTGCTCATCAATCTCTCAGCAACACTACCACCCTGGAGTTGGGCATGATTCCCCAAGGAATAAGGGACTAAGTAGGCTTACACATAGCCAAGGTACACAAATCAGCCAAGCCCACATAGTAGGGCTTATCAGGCTATCAAGAAGCTGGGAGAATCTAAATACTAAGTTGGTGAGCTCATGGAAGACCTAAGGACGCCTACACCAGAGCTAGCCTGACCTCTAAGACACCCACACACACATGACACCAGGAATCAGTCCCTTCTCTGCTTCATAGTCCCTCAGGCCTTGACTTCCCTTACCAATGCTCTTCCTGGGTTGTGGAGAAGAAATCCATCCATATAAATCTGTCTGTGTGGCTCCTTAAACCCAGGTTTCTCAAGCATACCTATCCTTCAATCCCACTCCACACAGTCCGAAGACCAACCATTGCATGCATGCAACAAAACTAGCAATTACAGCTTTGACAGGGGAAAACAATCCTTGAGTTGTTCTTGTCCCTATCGTGGCCAAAATAACTCAATGTTTACCTACAGCATCTCAAAACGTGAAAGAGACCACAGTCACGAACAATGGAGGAAAAACCACAGCAAACCACCAAATCAGGGAAAGAACCACAGCCCCTGGTTCACGATGAAGTAACAGGACATTACACAGTCCAGACACGGCCAATAAACGTGGGAAAAAAAATGGTCCCTTCTCAATAATGAAGCCACGACACATTTACACAGTCGGCAATGGGGGAGTAAAATATAGACTCTCTGCGTAATCAGGAAAACGTATCCACAGACCAACAATCGGTGAGACAAAGGAGAAACAACCCCCACACACAGAATCATGTATCCTTTTAACTCCCCTATACATGAGGAATGGATAGCCAATGATGGAGAGAGTGGATAGAACAAAAACCATTGGTATACCAAGCAGCACATGAGGAAACCACTCCCAGCCCGTGTGTGTGACTGAACTAGCTGGTGGAGAGTGCGTGGGGCAGTCTGCCACCCACCACTACCCAGCATTAACTGCCCAACTAACATAGGAGCTTAAGAGGCCGACACATGGATTTTCCCCAATGGCTCCCATGGGTTAGACAATCCCCCACTTAACCTTAGGAAATCATGCCCTTTTCATTTAACGTTGCACCGTCATAGCTGGTTGTAGGTTTTTGATTAATTTTGCATGTTTACATGATTCCAAAAGTATAATGTGTCGAATGGCATGATATACCATCGGCAACAATCCCAATTTCCGAAACATAATACAACCAAATCGATGGTGGGGATTTTTCCTTTAGCTCCTCACCATGATTAATTACAATATATACATCATGTACCTCTAATGCAAACGGGGTCAAAATCAGGGTGTTACAATCCCCTCCCCCTTGGAATAACATTGTCCTCGGTGTTCCAATACATAGGAATACATATACAATTTGCACATCAAAATCTCAAATTTGATAGATCTTCCCTACATTCAATTATTTACTTGAACTTTCAGGACCAAGCCCCTTGGCTTCCACGAGCTTCTCTTGTTGTTTCTCAACTTTCGGCTCATCCCCAAGTCTAGGAACTTTTCTGTATCTTGAGCATCTCCCCAATATTTTCTTGGGTCTTGGCAATTGTTTGAAGCAGAATTCCAGCCAAGTCTAGCAGCTTTTGGTCTACTGACATGATCAATGTGCACCACTGGATTTCACTTTCCTCACCTGTGAAATGCACCTTTGAAATTCTATTAGACCAAGCATAATATAGGCATTAAAATCAGTCAATTAATTTCCCAATTGGCATGACAGTCCAAGTTTCATCAAGGATACTTTCATATTTTTCATGCCTTCCCAAGAGGCACATGAGCTCATTCATGTCCATTCTTGGGAATGGAATTAACCATTCCAGCATTCATAATTTACTTTCAGCAAATACACACATTCCATTTTCAGTCATACATGCATTCAACAATATTTTGTTTTCACAATGCATATATATATATATNTTGTCTCGGCTGCTAGGACCTTCACAGTATCACTAGCACCTTTTTCATTACTGCTCATTCTGAGCTCTTCAGGACGTCACATGTCCACATGCACCCCTGGATGCTCTCATAGTCCTCGCTTCCAGCGATACCTATATTCAAACATTGAATAGATTCACATGTTTAGTTTATTCTGAATGTTTTTTATCTCTTAAACAAGATCTTAGAACATCATAACCAAATCATATACACATGTATATTCATAAGCGAGAAATTGCAAAATAATCCAATACTTGTCTGTATTGTGCATTTCCTCTCTGGTCCATAGGATCCTGCTTCGCTTTGCAAGCCTTGGGATTTCCTATGGACTTGGATGTTAGGTCAGCATGCAGGCTGCTCCTCAACATCAAATAATTAATGTCCAGGCAGTACACCTTCACGCCGAATGGAAAGGAACAAATCATCCAAGCCAACATAGTTGGGTTTACCAGGCCATGCACTTATATGAACAATACCCTTTTATACATATCAAGCATAGTCAAGCCAACCTATAGTTGGGTTTATCAGATCGTCCAACCAAGCCAATAAACAATTGGGTTTATCGGGCTACAGGCAATCAAGCTAACACTGTAACAATCGTTTACCCTTTTCTCTCTAGTGTGCAACACCAGACTAGATCTGTTTAGCCTGAAAACACAAGCAACACAAGCAAACTCATCAGCATTATTGCTCTAAAAACCATAATCATGTTTCATATCATTCTCTATCAAGTATTGAGACACCAAGAGTGCGTCCACTCATTAGGGTGTAATCAATATTGAAAACCCTTTCATGGCCCGACACTGGGAAAGTGTGCACCCTTTTCCAGTGTGTGCCATGTAATCCCTATTCATACTCAAGCAATCGGCCATCATGGAAATAAAATCAAAACATGTTTTGCATATGGAATTTTAATAATTTGACATGCATATTCTTAGCTAGGGTCACAAAACACTTATCCATTTGTCGAGGCAATATTCTTTCGTTAAGGAGGAATGGGGGATCCCTTCTCTGAGTTGATAGTCCCTTGGTTTGCCATCCCAAATCCTCTTTACATTTCATATCCACACATGTCTTACCAACATAATCTATACCATCTCACTCATGTTGCTTACCAAACATGTAGTGCATATGAGACATTTCCAAATGTCCAATGGATTTTCACCCAAAACCCATCTCCAAGATAAGGGCAAACCTCCCCTTAAAGTTTGGCTCCTTCAGGCCATCACACATGGTCTTTCTGCAATGTGTACCCCTGGCACATTCATCAAGTATCCAAAAAACCAATCATTACCTGATAATACAATCCAAATTGATTGTTCCATAACCAAGCAATGACATTAGTAATTAAATTCAATAGGAATTTGCAGCTCTGTCTACTACAAAAATTGATTTGCTTGGCAATGAGGTGATCCTCAATTGTGGGTCTCTTGTAAGCAGCACCACTATTCCCATTATAATTTATGATTACTAGCATCATCCACTTACAATGCGTCCTCCTGACACAATCTTATGCAAGCCAATAGTGATTAGTAGTTGTCAGCAATTTCTCAAATCTGAAATTCACAAATTCAAATTTAACAACTCATTATGCATACAAATTATTTTCACAGCCATGAGACTCTTCTCATAAGTTTTGGCTCTTTCTCATGGTAGATTCCGGCATTTGTCATGGTCTTACTCTCATTTCCATGCTCCAAACAATCTACCTGAAACCTGAACTTCAATCATCCAAAAACTTGGTAAGTCTGGATGCATATAACCTTTTCATTGCTGCAACCATCATTGAAGCATTTTCATAATTTATAAAATTCAAATACTTCCAGCTGTTAATCACATCAATATTACCAAAACCCATTTACTTCACACAATCATTATCATACTTTAAATTACAGGGTACAGTCACATCATTTATGCAATTTAAATGAAATGTTTAGATACTCCTTACTTCATAAGCGTATCATTTGTACCACCTTGCCCTTCCATAGAGCATTTCCGGTAGCCAATTGATCCTGACTACCCTCTTCATGCACTTACTATCCTGCATTCATAACAGCTCTTGAAATGGTTCTAGAATTGTCATCAATTCCTCATTTCAACCATTAGTTATTCATAATATCACATGCACTATCTCAATGCATTCATGGAATGCATCACAACATTTGCACCCAATACTTATGTAATCAATTACTCACACCCTTCATATGCATCCATTCAATGCATAACTACAAGGTTTATAAAATATTTTGATGCATATCCACTCAATGCTACCTTGCATTGATTCAGGAATACTATGCATTCAAACATACCATGACTACTTTATATAGGATGCATGACTATAATCAAGATCATCAGTGCTTACTTTCCTTGGGCTACTAAGCTCCTAACAACATAATACAGGAATGACACATTTCTCTATGAATGCAGTATAAAATTAAAATACCCACATGGTATGAGAACTCTTGCTTTTACCACTCCATGCAATTGTCATAATTAAATTCTTACCTTCATGGGTCCTACTTACACCCTTGACATTACCAATTTGGTTGGCCCTTTGAAGGAGATTGCAGAATTTGCTCACCAACTTTTGGTTCTAGATTTGTTGCCTTATCCCTTTCTCCATAGGGTTGCTAGTCACATTTGTCAGCATTAGCAACGTATTCAGCCATGTCCATGGTGTTGTTGGGTTTTCCACTAATGCCAACACCAATGCAATAATTATCATTAGTGGCTTATTATGAATTTACTATTCTTACCAACATGTAATATCCTATGCATGCAAGGCATATCCTCATACATTTCATGTATAAAACTTGTAATCATAATTAGCAAGACAGGGTTTAAGGAAATTTCCCTTTTCAAGTCCCTCGTCCTTGCATGGAACTCCTCTTCCACACAACAGCTGGTTTGACTTCATGGTCTTGCTACCTCTAGGCATGCAATTTCTGGATTGTTCATATTGACAGTAGCACATTTCTCTATCAAGCAATCACTAGAACTTTGCTACTTTGCATTTAGATTCTGGTGACTCTCCCTTGTTCCCTACTGGATAAGCTTTCCAACGCCTATCCACATGCTTCATTCTGACCTCGGGTGTGAAAACCACACCATTTGAAAAATCATGGCAAAACACACCACTGAATTTTGGTCTGAAACGCAAACTTTAGCCACCTAGGATTTCCTTCCTTTTCAGTCCTGAAACTACTGAAAAATCCAATGAGAATTCACTGCAAAACCCACTGGAACAATAGCTGGAATTTGTGGAGAAAAATTCCACTTTGAAAAACCCAAAATTTCCTTTGGCCCAATCGGACCCTTTCCCAACAATTTTTCTAACACTTCGATAGTCGAAACACCTAACATTCCGCTGTATCGGACCTTCAGTCCTCTAGACTTCCGGGCTATTCATCGGGTCTCTTTCCCACTATATTTCTGGCGTTTCGACGATCAAAACGTCTAAGCTTCTGATCTGCATCGGTGGGTTGCTCATCTATTTCCTTCCGTCGGTCAGAACCTCGAGTCACTGTGGCATCGACAGTTGGGACTTCTACCCATCGGAAGGTTAGTCCTCTAGACTTCCGCAAATGTGGACATGAAATCATTTAAACTTTTCTGATGTCCTTCTCCCGCAGTGTTGGAAAATACTTCCACTATAATTTTCCGATCAGTGGTCAGAACAACTGTCCATCGGAGGGATAGTCTACTAAATAACTGCAACGACAGATGCTCGATCAACTATCTTCCGCCAATCGACACTCTAATCATCTATCATTCGTCGATCACCGATGATCAACACTTAGAAAAATTCAAAAAAAAATTTCCCTCTGCCATTTTTCTTGTGACGCCCCGTCAGATATTCCATCTACTATTTTCCGTCGACATTGCGGCGAATCCATCAACTACATTGCGCCACCATTTTGGAAGTCCTCCGCGGTTGACTTCCGATGGAAGTTTCCTCTTTGTCATCGTTTCGTTGACTCTCCTTTCCACTAATTCTTGTCGACGTTTCCGACTCTTTCATCGTCTTTTAACCTTTTTCGATCGGTGGCCTGATCCACTAATAATTTCTGATCGGTGATTTGAAGCACAACTATTACGGCATCGGTAGTCGGAACCTTTATCCATCGGAATATTAGTGCTCTAGACTTCCACAACTGCAGATGCACAAACCACTAACTCCTTCTGATGTTCATCAATGACCAATACAACTAACTTCCGCCGATCGTCGATGGACGCAACACTTAGAAAAAATTTTGAATTTTCTTCTTGCATTGGCTCTTCCTTCAACTAACGTTCTCCGATCCACTTCACTAGCCTTGAAAACTTCATCTTCTATTCGTTGGTGATCTGGTCCTCTAGTCATCGATGATCCCAACAACTAAACTTTTTCGATCGCCAATGATCTCATGCCTTAGAAAAAATTTGGAAAATTTTCCAATGTGTTGGCTGTAGGCACAACTATCCTCTACGGCATCGGCAGTCGAGGACTCTATCCGTCAAAAGGATAGTCCACTAGCCAGCCGCAATGACGGATGCAAAGTCAAATAAATTTGTCCAATGCAGTTTATCGGCGACCAAAACAACTAATTTCTTCTAACGTCAGCTGCCGCATCGGTGGTTCCATCATCTAAATTTCGCCAATGATTTCCATACTTAGAGAAATTTTCAAAATTTTTCTCTCTCTACTTTCTTCCACCGACGCATGGACGCCTGCGTTGTCTATTTTTTGCCAACGTTTCGATGATCTTTAGAAGATCTCTGCCGAAACTACAGCTCTTCCTTCATCTATTTTCCGTCGAAACCCTTCGTCATCAGCACCCTCATCCTCTAATTGTCTCCAATGGCGATGACGTTTCATGATTTAGAAATTTTTTTATTTTCTCTTTAATCTTATTTCCGTCGCCGACGTATTGGTGCTTATGTCTTATGTCCTCCACTGACGTATTGGTGCCTCAAATAACTAATTTTCATCGACGTATCATCGGCTAGTCGATCCACTAATATTTTCCATTGTCGGGTTCTATATCGGACGATTGTCAGACTAATATGTCTGCCTCATCGGAAGGGCTTCCCACTAAGACCTCTGATGAGCCGACAGCCTGACTCTTAGAATTTTTTTTTCAGAAAATCTTTTTTCGCCTACCCCTTGTCGAATGACCTTTCGACTACACTTTGCGACGTATCAGAGGGGCTTCTCACTTAGTCCCCCGATGGTTCGACGGTTCTGGCACTTAGAATATTTTCCAACGAAATTTTATGTCATTCATATTTCTTCTGGGCAGAGGGAAACCTGCCCCTGCTAGCTGATCTTTCATGCCTCTCTGAGGCTGATGCTGCAACCTATAGGCTCTGTCACTTATATTCACGGCCCATTCAGGCCCATGCTGCAACTTTAGCTCTGATACCATACTGTAATGTCCCCAACCCTTCGACCGATGAAGAGGATGCTACCAAACCATCAAACATCCGGGAAACTAGCCCCATGAACATGAACATACATAAAATGCTGAAATAAACTTCTTAACACATAAAACATGCTAAGATGCATAGTCATTCACATACATAGCGGAAGCAAACATACATTCATGCATTCAACATGTTCATCATAGTTCATTAGCCATCAAATATAATTGCAGATATGAAATAGACAAGGATACTTATCTCATGAATAACTTGCCCCACAACCAGCTACGTCGCTGCAACATTCCACCCAACCATAGGCTAGCGTGCTCATCAATCTCCCAGCAACACTGCCACCCCCGAGCTGGGCATGATTCCCCAAGGAATAAGGGACTAAGCAGGCTTACACATAGCCAAGGTACACAAATCAGCCAAGCCCACATAGTAGGGCTTATAAGGCTATCAAGGACCTCGGAGAAGCTAAATGCTAAGCAAGTGAGCTCATGGAATAGCTAATGATGCCTACACTAGAGCTAGCATGACCTCTAAGACACCCACACACACCCGACACCAGGAATCAGTCCCTTCTCTGCTTCACAGTACCTCAGGCCCTAACTTCCCTTGCTAGTGCTCTTCTGGGGTTGTGGAGAAGAAATCCAACCATCTAAATCTTCCTATGTGGCTCCCCAAATCTAGGTTTCTCAAGCATACCCAGCCTTCAATCCCACTCCACACAATCCAAAGACCAACCACTGCATGCATGCAGCAAAGCCAAAAATTACAACTTTGACAGGGGAAAACAATCCTTGAGTTGTTCTTGGCCCTATCATGGCCAAAACAACTCAATTTCAACCTACAATAGCTCAAAATGTGAAAGAGACCACAGTCATGAACAATGGGGGAAAAACCATAGCAAACCGCCAAATCAGGGAAAGAACCACAGCCCCCGGTTCATGATGAAGTAATAGGACATTACACAGTATAGACATAGCCAACAAACATGGGAAAACAATGGTCCCTTCTCAACAATGAAGCCACAGCACATTTACACAGTCGGCAATGGGGGAGTAAAATATAGACTCTCTGCGTAATCAAGGAAACGTATCCACATACCAACAATCGGTGAGACAAAGGAGAACCAACCTCCACACACAAAATTGTGGATCCTTTTAACTCCCCTCTGCACGAGGAATGAATAGCCAACGATGGAGAGAGTGGAGAGAACAAAAATGGTTGGTATACCAAGCAGCGCGTGAGGAAACCACTCCCATCCCGTGCGTGTGACTGAACCAGCTGGTAGAGAGTGTGTGGGGCAGTCTACCACCCACCACTACCCAGCATTAACTACCCAACTAACATAGGAGCTTAAGTGGCTGACACATGGCGTTTCCCCAATGGCTCCCACAGGTTAGACAATCCCCCCCTTAACCTTAGGAAATCATGCCCTTTTCATTTAATGTTGCATTGTCGTAGCTGGTTGTAGGTTTTTGATTAATTTTGCATGTTTACATGATGCCAGAACTATAATGTGTTGGATGGCACGATATACGATTGGAAACGATCCCAATTTCCGAAACATAATACAACCAAATCGACGGCGGGGATTTTACCTTTAGCTCCTCACCATGATTAATTACAATATATACATCATGTACCTTTAATTCAAATGGGGTCAAAACCAGGGTGTTATTCAAAATTGCAAGTAATTCTTCAATCTCAGGTGCTAATATTTTCTCTCCATCAAATATTGTCCATGGCTCTTTGGTCTCTCCTACGAATTTGTAAGTATGATCAAAGAAAGCTTCTAGATCTTCTTGTTGTATATGTGGCTCATGGACTTTAATTCTTTTATCACTTCTTTAGATGCAAATCTATCTCCAGTTGCTACCAGTATTTGAGAAATTTCTTGGAGTAGCATGATTACTTAACAAGGTCTTAGGCATTCTTAAATTCTTCTTGTTGGTTGATGATTCTAGTCTTGCAGCATGGATTAGTGTATGGGGGTTCTTACATCACCTTAAAAAATTCTCTACCCTTAAAAAATGAATGAAATATACATAAATAAAAGACACCACATAAAGAAAAATTAAGTAGTATTAACAATAATCATGTACTTGGACTACGTCACCAAGTTATCTTTTGACATGAGTTAGGATTTTCCTTTCCATGAGTCAAAATAAAAGAGAAAACATTGAAGCAACATGACGGGGAATTGGAGAATACTACTTAAGTAAATGTGTAGGTTCTTACCTCTCATTTACTATTTCTCCTCCTCCAAGTCGTAAATGTTGGTGCAACAAAAATCATATACATAAGACAAAATAAAAACTAAAGAAGCAAACTTTGACTGCACTAATCCTTTTAGCAACTTCTCGGTGATGGAACCAAAAATGTCAATCAATTTATAGGTATAAATTCAGAGCATTTAATTTATCAATCTGGTATTCGTAGACTTATGAGATGAAAAAACATTAGATGCAGAATTAGGAGGCTAACTATACAAATGATAAACTAATTCTAATGAATTCAAAAGATAGTTTGCTTAATTCAATTTAGGAACTAAACTTAAATATTCGAGCTATATTGTTCATTAATCCAAACAAAGTTTTGTATTCCCATCATAAATATTGCTATAATAATATTTTATATAATTTTCTCAATGATTTACATAGTTCATGTATCCTTAAAAAGTAGTAACACTCAAACCAAAATAAATCTCACAACATGAATCATACCCATAAATATGAGAGTTGTTAATCCAAGTCCCACAAATTTTTTTGTGCTAGAATTCCTATTAATAGTTTGTTAGTATTTTCGATAGCAAACCACACACATAATTCTAGTCACACTCAAATAGAAATTAAAGAACATAAATGAATGAGAAATAATAGAGTAAATGAATTAACATAAATAAATCAAAATATAGTGGAACAAGGGTGATCCAACTACTCAAGATTGATTAAGATTGTATTTAATCAAACCACATATCATGATATTTTTCTCTATTCACACATCAAAACATTTCCATAATAATCTCTATGCAAATCGGTTTAATCAATCAATAGATTTGGGTATTCCTATTACTCTGTTATCAAACCACACATCACAAAAATTGAAGTTAAACACAAATGCATAATAAAGAAATAAGTAAATTAACCTATGAAATAAAACAACAACACATAATTTAAATACAATAAAATAATCTGCAACACATACTCAGGTCATGGGGCCTCCTAGATGAGCATGCGATGTAGTAAAACCACAATGATTAATTCACAACATGCAACAATTGGTGTTTGGAATTAACTCATAAATATTTGGAAGGAATTATGGATTAATAAAATATTACATTCCCAACCCCTCTTCTATCTGCTATCTTTCTAACCCCCCCTCCTAATACTAATACATATCCTTTTATAGAGTTTACAATGCAAAGGAGATTATCAACTAAGAATATGTAATCCTCATTTCATGGATCTCCAACCGATTACATTCTTAATTTTAAAAAAAATGATATACACATATCGATATGGATGGGTCGATATCTGAAGTACATGAATAGATACAAAATAGGATATTGACTTTATCTCGATGGATTTCATGACTAGGAGGCATGAAATAATGATCTCGTGCTCAAATCTCCTTTATCTAACTAATTGTTGACTAAACCTTGGATTGTGGATCCATGGACTTGATGAGGATGTTGGGGATAGATATATAGCAAGGAAACTAGCTTAATATATTTCTAGAAAAAACCCATATGCTTGATTTCATCCTAAGGTAGCACAGACATGTAAATCGATGAAGTCATTATCTAATTTATAGGAATCACATCTACAATAATTTTGGTAATAAATGGAATTCTAGTAATAACTAGACAATTGTCAAATTTTTGTAATTGGAACCAAAGTTTGTCAATTTTTGTAATAGTGATATAAAAGCAAATCCTAGCCTAAGTACCCATCAAAACATTGAGGGATTGCTTAAAAAACATTAAATGATTACCTCATAGAGCTCTTGAGCATATACTCTGCAAAAGTGATGGAATGTGATAGTAAAGGCTATGAAATGGTGAAATTGAGAGAAAGAGATAGGTCAAAAGGGTCCATTTGTCATTACAAAACATGACAAAACTAAGACTGAACAAGATCTGTGAGGAAGCCAAATGCTCAACATTGAAAGGCATCTCCTTGAATCCAAATATAGCTCTAATACAAACAATTGGGTTCTAATACCTATTGTAGTGAGTATGCATAATGGTTCTTAAAGTTAAACAAAATTAAACAATGAAAAAAAAACCACACAGTCACATAATGCACATAAATTTATCTTGGAAAACCCTTTATAAGGAAAAACTAAAAAACCAATGAGATTTACCATTAAGCTATTTTCAACACTCTTAACTAGTGTTTACAACATCAATTTATAAGATCACAATAGCTCAATCCTAAAATCACTTGCACTTATTTTCAACTCATACAAGTTCTTTCATAAGTGCTTAGTACATTTATCCTTTCACATTACATCATATTTATAGATGCAAATACAAACTAGCTCGTGATATCTGAGTTAGTTACAACTAATTGCTCCATTAATGGCGATCCATAACTTCTTAAGATCATTCAGTTATTCTGTTACAATGAACCTTAGTCAACCGCTAATCGAACTCCTCATCATCCAAGTGTTCATTGAACTCTTTCCGACTTTATGCTCATTGAATTCCCTTCCACCTTGTGGTTATTGACCAGTTGACTATTCTAGTCAATAAGTCGACCAATCTGCCATTGTTTGTCGACTTTAATTCTAGTTTCCTTGTTAACTAGTCGACTATCGACTTTGACCATCAATTAAAATTTAAAGAATCTAACATTCCCAACAATTGGCTATAGAAAAGGATAGAAAAATACATTAAGGAATTAGACTCAAAAGTGCAATCAATGATATATGATGAAAATTCAAACCAAACACAAAAATAGGAGACCATAGGCAACAAGCCAAATCAGTATGAGAAAAACATTCAATTAGTTCCCTCTCAAATTCATGGCAGGACTAATGGGGTTACTGGACCAATGAAATAAGATCAACATGCTCACTAAATGGCAATGAGGTGCTAACTAATTTAGACCATGCAAGGTATGCACTATCACACAAATTGCAACATATGACAAAATATAGTTTTATTGTCGCAACCCAACTAGATTGATCCTAAGGAAAAAAATCACATACCATGGCAAGTGGTGCAAAATTAAAGGTGGGAAATTCTATTCATATATGACAATTAAGAACCATTTACTTCAATATATGAACACTTAATAGAAAAACAACAACAAAAGATAAAATTTTGAATCTTCATAACTAACTATAAGATCTTCCATAGGATTTAAGATCTTCTATGGGATTAAACAAGTCTTCAATGGATAAAAAATACCAAAATTTGAGTAAAAGGTGACTTACTACATAAAACAATGGATAAACGATAAAAATATAAAACAAATTCATTTTATCCATATTGCAATTCACCCTTAGGAGCAAATCCACCTTTTTTTCAAAACTTTTAATTGCACATTATGGAGGAATTGATAGTCACTTTCGAGATCTATTAGAGATAGGTAACTCATGAACCTCTCCATTGCATTTACATTGATTTCATTTTTGAATTTTTTGCACTTTTTTGGGGGCCCATACCTCATTAGAATTATGTGAGCATGTTTATAAACTAGCAAGTTGAAAGCATAGAATCCTTCTCACCATTATCTAGTGGTTAACTAGTGATCACTTGCTAATATTTCCAAAGACACTAGCAAGTGATCCTTAATTTGCAAACAATTCTAATTGTTTCGTAGTCAACTAATTTTTTATTTTTCTGGATCTATGAATTGATTCAACTCAAGAGAATGAGAGAACTTAAATACACAACTTGCTCCCTTAAACAACTAAAATGTTGTGAATGCTTTGAGAAGTCACAACCTCTTGAAATTCTTCAAACTTGCATACATGAGAAGGCATAATCTTCTTATTCAAAGATTGATCTAATATATGCATCCCATTAGATTGTAGTTTCATAATCTTTTATATAATACTTACCTCTCTAACCTTCTAGCATGTCAAAACTATGGTGACGTAAAATGCTTCTTTCTAAAAAATTTGAGCATAGGATTGAAATTTTACAGCAAATCAAATAAGCCTTTTCTTTCCTCTTAAGGTTCGATACATTAAAGTCGGTCTCAATGGATGACATCATCACCATCATCATCATCATTAACTATTTATTTATTATCTCATATTATTTAAAAAAAATTAGTAAACTAAACTCTAGAAAATTTGCATAGAATATACAACCTTGTTTTGTGCCAAAAATCGGCATAAATTGTTAAATAACAATTTTGGGTTGTTAAAATTCCACCACCACCATTTTATTTTAGTATCTTTAAAATTATAAATATCAAAATTAGTGATTTCAATGGTCGTGAATTCGATCTTAATTTAATAATAATCAATCAAAATTTCATTTTCAAATTTAATTCATATAATTATTTTTATAAAAATATATATATCTTGTAAAGAAAGGTCTTAAGACTTTGAAAAGTTATTCTCATCCTGCATGCACCCACTTCAACTTGTTAAGTGTGCACCCATCTACCCTCGAGCATTCCAAGACAACCATCCATGAAACCGACACTAACAAAGTTCATAGCAACGTAAGGCATTTCCATAACCTAATTTTACTATATTTGTATAAATATTTTTTACAAATATCTTATTAACTCTCTTAAATTAACTAATGAATAATCATATACTCACGATTCTCCTAAAAACGTTAGGATACAAGATTTTTTAACTTATTTTCACATATTTTATCATTTAAATTAATAATGAAAAAACTTTAATTTTATATATTCTTTTAACAAGAACGGATAAATTTTAATAAAAGGATGAAATTAATCAGTGTAAAAAAAAAGTACAATTTTCAGTTCAAAGTAAAAGCTTTTGAGATCTCTCAAACAACTAATTACTCTAATTACAGTCATCTAAAATAAAACCAAAGCTTCATTATCCCCAGTCCCATTCATATTGCTAGAAATTCTTACAAATTGTCCTAGAGAAAATATACAAAAAAAAAAAAGAGAATTTATATCATATTTTTAAAACAGAGTGTGCACCATTCATAATTAATCTTGAGAAATATCTTTAGGATTTCCTTCAGGATGCCCTTCGACATCGGTAGACCCAACTGAGATTGAAATGTTGAGAATCGGAGTGTTGACACACATCACCTTTAGATTCCCTATAGCCAAAATATTCCATTGTGCTAGATTGTTGCACTTCAAGGAGTTGAGCATATCTACCCACATTCCCCTGAAGCTTTTCCACTTGAATTTTCTAATCATGTACTTTTTCCTCAATGGCTTCCAAATGAACATCTAAGCATGAAGTATGTGTTGTGTTCTGATGCGCCAGCTGCTCCATATCCTCCAATTTTTGTACTGTTTGGGTAATTTCAATGAGATGAGTGGCAACATTCTAATTGTTATCATCCACGTCATCAATATGCCCATATAGATAGAAGTAAACGATGAGAGTTGCAACATTCTACTTTTAACATCAACTTGGTGGGACTCATAAACAAGTCCTTTTTGCATTAACCGACGAACATCATCCACAAGGCGGTCAATTTTCATGTTCAACCATTTCAACTGGATGCAGATGTCACTAATATCTGCTTGATTTCCAATGGACCTTCCCCTCAATATCCATTATATTATGAGGAGATGCCTAGACAAAGGGGTTCTTGAATGGACAATTCACAAGAAGTTCCCAATAATTCACAAACATAACTCCTACCCTTGTCACTTCAAGAAACCCACTAGAAAAACCTTCAAAGTTTCCATCCTATATTACAACAACCAAGATATAAACATGGCACAAGCCCTCGCTTTCACTACAGATACTGCTAGACATTAAACAAGAGACCAGAGGGAGAATTTAATTCCAAACTCCAAAATCACCATAAGAAATTCAGTCCCCTAGAGATCAGGGAAAGACATCCAAGATCCCAACAAATTGAAGCAACAATATAGAATGATAAGCATACCACTTCCTCTTGAAGAAAATCACACCAGAAAATAATAGTCAATAAAAAGCATGAAAAAACCTATTTGTTACCATGCATTGGGAATGGTACGAACCTACTGAAAACCAATAGACTTCTCTCAACCGACTACTTGGCAAACATGCAAGGAGTTAATGAAATCCATCTCCTCAAATTCAATACACATGAACCTTGCCATGCGAGATTTCAGGAAGGGCATCCCACTCAATACTCGGGTATCACAAATATGCCAAAAGTTAATCTAACTCGTAAATGAACTCTTATTTAAGTAGGTGTAGCACATTAAAGGGGTTATGGAAGCCAACGAATCATTGGAGGATCATTGTTGACCTTTATATTCCCACAAGGGAGATGAGAAGCAAAATTAGCAAGCTTATCTACTTTCAAATTATTTTCATGCCAGACATGGAAGAAATGGGCCTTATTCAATTTTCGAAGTAATCGAGAAATTCTCAGTTAGAGTCTTCTAGTGAGGTTTTCAATAGGATTAATTTGATATCTATCTTGAGAAACTATCAATAATGAGTCTTCGATCACAACGGTAGATTGAATTCCAAGAGAGATTGCCTATTCCAGACTTAAAAGAAGCACACATCTTTCCACTTGATTGTTAGTGGCTATGCCCAAGCCAAATGAAAGAGTTGAAATATATTTCCTCCACGATAAAAAAAAAATCCCACACCTTCCTCCCCAAGACTTTCTTTCAAATCTCCATTAAAGAAAATGATATAGTTGTTTTGTTCATGTAACCAAGCTTGTAATTCCTTCGGTTTCAATTCTAATCTCCAAGAGGGAATATAAGATTTCTACCCAACAGAGTGGCTCTAGTTCCAAATATCTTGTGGATTCAATTCATGAACCCAAATTTCCTCCAATTTTGTCAATTGATTGGTTTGAATATTTATGTTTCTATTTTCTAGAAGCGCACTGCTCAAAAGATCTCTTGCCCAAATTGTTGTGCTAATAACTAATGTGGATTTCCCTTAAAAAATTTCCCTATTTCATGTTTCCCAAACCTTCCAAAGCACATATTTTGGAAGAGCATCCTAGATTCCTTTTAAAATAGGTTTTCCTTGTAGCTGACATGGGTAAAGCCCATTCCAATGAAGGAAGTAACTGCTAATTGAAGTACCCACTCCAATTAGTTGGGAGGTGAATGACTACATGATGATTGTGAATAACTTATTTCAAGACTTGAATAATGTATTCACAATTTAAAAACATATGTTGTATTCATTCTTCACTTTCCTTATACGAGACATAATGAGAGAATCCCTGTATTTTCCTCTTTCTAATATTTTCAGATATGCGAATTTTATCATGCGCTAAAACCCAACAAAAAACATTAATCTTTGGAAGACCGTCTTGATGCAAGATTGCATACCATAATAGAGGAAAGGGAGGATGATTATACTTTAGGTAAAGGTTTTTTGTAGTGTCCCTTTTTGGATAAATTAGGTAGACTATGAAAAAACATTTCAATAGAGGATGAAAACCTTAGACAATGGAATCCTTCTTTCCCAAAACCCTCATTGACAATGAATTTCACACTAATTCCATGGTTATGAGACAACTAAGGAAGATCTAGGAGATTTATATGGACCTTCTGATTGGATTGAAAAGTTGATATATGTGGCTGCTAACATATTGTGATTGAGGACTTTTTACAAGCACTTGAGATACATCCTCCTTCCGTACTTTGTCTAGTTTCAAAACTAGGAAAACTAGGAAACTAGTCTTTCTTGTATTGTTCCAAACGTCTCCGTACATTTCCAAATTTCTTATGGAATCAATATATGGGATTTAAAACATCCTAATATACCTCAAACACTCAATGGTTGAATCAGAAAAAACCATTTTGACACTCTATTCAAGGATGCTCAAATTTGGTCCATTTCAATCTTTGGACTAGTGACACCCAAGCAATTCCAAATACTCCCAAGTGGTTTAGATTTTTTTTTGTAAGGAATGTATGGGTATTATTACATCCTAATTCATGTAATAGACACTTAGAAACTCTCTGTAGGAATTTGTAACTTGAATTAATCAAGGGGGGAATAAAGGGAAAAATACTAGTGAATTCGGTGTTGAAACCCCCCACTAGTCATTGACTTTTTGAACTCCATAATTTATGAAAATATGATAGGAATGGATAAATGAATTAATTAAAAACAAAAATGCATCATTAACCATGATCAATGACTGGTTATTTGTGCCCCATCAAATATATAATTGTGACACATGAACATTGCTTGAGTAATGTAGACAATAGACATGAAAATTGTTGCATAAAATTTGGACAAATGCCCAAGGGGCCTGCATATTTTAAATTGGTCATATAAATTACATTATGGGATTCTATAATAGAGGCAAAAACTGAGAGAAAGTCTAATACAAAACAGATTCATAACTTCTCCAAAATGTCTGCAAGAAAGAATAAGGGCAACTAGCTTGAATAAGTAGCTTGCTTGTAATTTTTACATGGTATGCATGGGATTTCAAGATGTGGCTCAAATATACCGCCCCATACAATCACATACATATTATAATACATCAATGGTATCGCCAAATTTCCCTCAATTTTTGTGTAATCATTAGTGCGCCATCACTCTCGAACAATGGACATTGACAAGAGAATGGAAGAAGAGAAGATAGAGAAACTTCTATGAGATGAATTTGAACTGAAGAATAGTTTCAACCTGAATTAACACATATTTTAAGCTCTTACAAGAGTTATAAATGGCTTCTCTTCTAACCGGCTTGGACAAGGATTTTTCACCTTCGAAGTTGGTTCAATAGCAAGGAGGACGGACATCCACCGTGCAAGGACAAGTTAATCTCTCCAAGAGTGCAAACAAAAATGATCCAAAAAACTCCTTCAGTTGTGTCTTCACCCCTTTTATAAATATTCACGGATCCTTTTTCTAGAATTCTCTAACAAATATTTAATAAAAAAATAATGAGTGTTATTTTTATGAGATCATGAGATGTGTCTTCATGAAACTTATTGGGAGTTACAAATTCGAATTTATGCCTTCACAATATCTTATTCCACCTTAGAATTAAAATTTGGAGGAATTACAACTCATGCGGGGCCCAAGTCAACCTTCTTATGTGCCCTCCTTGTCTAATTTTGCCTAATGTTGCATCATTTTAAAATTTGGCCATCAAACCATACAAATATTTGACCCACATCACCACTTTGATAATTTTTCATGACTTTACCAAGTGACTTAGACCAATGCATCCCCTACTCCAATGGAGTGTTCCATAGAAAAAATTTGGGGAAATTATAGTTTCATACCCCTCGTTCACTGAATAAGTTCCATATTTTCCTCGTCCTCTTATTTTGCTATCAATGTTGATTGGAGCAGCCACATGAAGATAGCACAACAAATCATTATATATTTGAATCAAAGGTTCATGCATGTTTAAAACTTCCAGTTGCTCTAGTTACTGTACATGTCCTAGTCGAATAAATAAATAAAAAATATAAATCCCTGCTTCAATTAACTATTCCTTAATAGCAAGAAGTTGTGCATTCTTCCATGAGACGATTTTATTCCCAATATATTGCCTTGCCAAATTCTATTATATTCCCATTATCTAGAATCCAAGAAAAGCTAATTTGAATGAGCTTTCCTAATGATTTGAAAAGTTTCCAAATATCTAAACCATCTCCTTCCCAATTAGAGTTGTCTATACATCGTAACCTATGTATTTGGAAGCATTTTTTCCCGAGAAGTTATTTCCACTGAGATTTTTCTCTAGTGACCATTTTCCAAATTAATTATCTCCCATTGCCAGATTCATGAGCTTTGGATCACACAGACCAAGTCCACCATTTCCATTTGGACCTTTCACAACATCCCAAATCACCAAATGAATTTCTTTTTATTTGATTCCCTCCCTTGCCACAAGAAGCTTATGATATACTTTTTTATATTGTGCATAACATCAATGGGATTAAGAAAGGAGGAGCATTGAAAAAGAGGAAGGATGAAAGAACAAACACGATGAAAATTATTTTGCTTGGTAGATTTATCCATCTCATACCCCATATTTGAATTTTGTCCTTTATTTTCTATAAATAGGCTCCCATTCCAATACTTTGATATTTTTGAGAGATATCATGATGCGAAGATACTTAAAGGAGTTCCATTCGTTAATGCCTAGGATTCCAAGTATGTGGGAAATACTTTGAAGAAGAATTGTAGGGACATTCCGACCAAAGATTTTATTTTTTCCTTTGTTGAATTCTTCCCTAAAGGCATCTAAGAAAATATCCAAAGAGGTTTTGAACCTATGGGCATTATTGATTGAGGCACCACCCAACATTACATTGTCATCTGCAAACTGAACATTATTTATCGCCTTGACCTCCTAGCTACCATAATACCCTACAATACTCCATCATCGCTTTCGTTAGCTAATTTTCTCCCAAAACCTTCAGCCATGATGATGTAAAAAGAAGGAGAGAGGGGGAATCCTTTCCTTAACCCTCTTGAGGCATGAACGAATAGAGTTGGAAAATCGTTAATGAGAAGGGATATCTAAGGTCAAGAAAAGTAGGATTTTATCTAGTTGATATATACTATGGAAAATCCAATTTTTTTGAGAACTTCAAAGAGAAAATTGTGTCAAATCTGTTGAAAGCATAACAATGTCCAATTTAATTGCCATACATTTCTCTTTTATACTAAAACTAGAATGAATCACCCCTTGAACAAGCACAATATTATCTATAATCTTATGCTTTTGAACAAACCCTCCTTGTCCTTTAGAAATTAGTTTTGATAATGACAACATCATCTGATTTGCCATAATTTTTGTTAGTATCTTAGAATAAGAGTTTCACAAATATATTGGATGTAATCTAGCAAAGGAGACAAGCCTCAATTCTTTGGGAATGAGATACATGAATGAAGAATTTGTTACACCTCTAATATTTTCTCTTCCTTTTATCCAATTTAACATTATATAGAAATATTTCTTAATTATTGTCCGGTAGGCCTTGTAGAAGTGGATGGTAAAGCCATCAAGTCCTGGAGCTTTACCAAGTCCAAGGCCCCTTATTTCTTTGAATACCTTATCTTTATTAATATACTCAATTATATTTTATTCCTATGCTTTTGTAATCATAGAGGGATGTTCATCAATAGATCTTCCTTTTCTACACTATTCGTTTCCTCTACTTTTGTGTACAATTTTTTGCAATGATCAAAATCTCCTATCTGCACAACTCTTATGCCTTCTATAGGATTCCCTTCTCTATCCCAAATCTCTCTAATTGACATTTTGTTCAAACACAATTTGCTTGGTTATGAAAATTGGAGGGGTTTTTATCCCCAACCTTCAACCATAGGGCTCAAGATTTTAATCTCCATGTCTCCTCTTCCTTCCTACATGAAAAAATTATTTCATGTTTAGATGATATTTTTTTTGCAAAATTTCTCGAGTGATATCAACAATTTCCATATATTGTTGTAATTGTTGCAGGTCTTTTTGAACCATATTCCTTTTCTTTTTTAGGAGTGGTAATGTGTTTTTTCCCAATTTTTCAAAGCTACTTTAGCTTCCTAAAGATTTGATTCCCACACATATGTCGAGGAACCATTTACATATTCTTTCTAGTTTCTCTCAATAATTTGGTGAACTTATTCATGCTTCAACTAGTGAGGATTAAACTGAAACAAGACTGGGCCTTGATTTTCATACTCCTCCATTATCAACTTAACTAGTTTATGATTTGAGGAAACATATGGATGGATAATCGAGTGAATTGGAATCCATTTCTGAAGCAAATAATTGTAGACCAAAAATATATCCAATCAAGATGCAATGTGTCTTGCTCCCAATACTCGATTTGTCCAAGTATAAGTTCCTTTTTTATAACGATGTTAACCAAGCCAATGTCACCTACAGGATCTTCTAGGTTTTTTCCAAATAGGGATCCCTTACCAAAGTTTCCCCTCTTCTTTCATTACAAGATATGGTAGTATTAATTTCTCCTGTTATTATGTTACATTGACTATCTCTAAGAGTATTTAGAGAGCGCAAAAATTCTTGCTTATTCCTTGCAAAACAAGACCATATACATTGAATATTTTAAGGAAATATCAAGTTCCAATTTCTTCTAATACCACCTGAATCCAATGGCTTCCTTATTTATATTGTATTAAGTGATCTTTCCTTGCATCCCAACGAGTTGACAAGCCTCCATAGGCTCCATTAGTGCTAAGTGCTTTACCACTACTATTTTTTCCATATTTTTCCAATCAATTGATAAAATTCTGAATCCTCCATCTTCATCTCTTAGAGAAGAAGGACGACATTTTTTGTAGATTAAGTTTGTGAATTTCTACTTTTTTCTTTCCTCCCAACCCTCTACAATTCCAAGAGACAAAATTCACTATTTCTTTGCGTGGGGACTAGATTCACTCCATTGTCTTCTTTTGTTTCCCTTTGAGCTTAACATTTCCCCCTTTTATTAGCTTATTCAATGAAGTCTTCTTTCCTAATTACTTCTTGTTATTTGACTCATCTTCTCTTAGTTGCTTGAGAGATCTCCTACCTGCTTTTTTTGCGCCACTCTTTCTTATTCCAATTCTTCATAAGAAGTTCCTTGAGATAAATTTAATCATGGCCTTGTTATAACTCCTACCTATTTAGACTCTTCTCTTTCCACATGTACTCCTTTAGCTTCCATTGTAGTACTAATGGAACACCCTACTTATTCCCCTTCACTGCAAATAAAATGACAATGTATTTCTTGAATAGGTTCTAAAGGAACAATAGAGATTTACTCCCCAATGTCAATTTCCTCCAAGATAAGTTGAGTGGCTGAAGAAATTGCTTCGTCACATTACCTTCCTGATTCTAGTATTTGCAGATATGCTTATTTTATATCATTTAAAACTTGGAAGCGATTTGACTGAGAGGGGGCCTTTTCCTTCGTTTGTTCCTTATTGTTCTGAATACACTTTCCCTTCTTTACTACATGATTCCATCCTTTGTTTTGCTCATTCTCAAAACCCTTTTCCTAAATATTTGAACAACTCCTTGCAATGTGCCCATATTCATGGCATGATGAGTTGAATGGGACTTGATCATAGTCTATATTTTGAGTGTTAGTCCATTTAACCATAACCAATTATATATTTTCAGGAAGACCCTTCTCCAAATATACCTATACACAAATTCTAGCACATGAAAACAAGGGCAATTTTGGTTTAGATTTATCAATATGTCTCCCTAATGCATTCCCAACGTGTGCCAAAACTTCATTTGTCCAACAATCCAGGGGAAGATGTGTAAATTTCACCCACATCGAGACAGTATATGGAATATCCCTTTTAGGTTCAAAGTACATACTCCAATTATTTAGATACATACCTCTTTGACCCATGAAATAGGGCCCATTCTGAAAAATCAAATATTGATCAAACTTATGCTAAAAAAGAAACACATAATACCCACAACAACAAAATGTTGTTGCATCCATCTAGAGAGAAACAACCTCCAATTCTTGTTCAGCCAAACATCCATAGATACTGGGGATGGCCAGAGGTCAATAAAGGTCCCAACAAATCCTCGTTTTGTTAATCGAATTGCTTTCATCTTTGTTGAGGCATAAATCATTTTTATTTCAGGGAAACTGTCCTTTTGATAAAATGGGAAGATGATTGCAAGTCATCAATAGTTGAACCATCACCTGAACCCGATATTATTGGATATGGAGGCTCCATGGCTGTAGCAGGAGGACAAAAAAACCATGAATTCAAAGATTAGTATAACCTATGCAATTATTAGTTGCATAGTGCAATCTCCCAGTAAAAAAACTTTAATTTTATATTAGCATCTAAATTACATTTTTTAAAGTTATATACATTATATTACTAAAAAAAGTTTACATCATTTGCCATCCAAACCAAAGAAAATATAGAGTCTAAGACCACCATCATCATAACAAAGTGCTACCCTGCCTACCTCGCAAGGAAACTAGGCCAATATCTTCGAAAATGCTATTCAGTAATAACAAAGTTCTATTTTCACAAACATGTCAACTACTATTCGGAAATGACTGTACTCCAAAAATAGAAAACAAGATTCCATCCCTTCAAACACGATTCAAAACGTAAACAAATCATCATCCCAGACCCTCAGAGCACAATTCAAAATATAAAAACTAAACATCAATAAAGATATTGACTGTCAACAACTTTGCTTCTTGTGCATGGTTTCCTGCTTGAGGTTGCTTCTCCCGCAGTTTCAAAATCTTATTAGTCGTCATCTAAGCAAGCACATTGATCTTGAAAATGAGTTCTCTGATTGCCTTTGAGATACAACTCAAACTGCCATTGATCTTGAGGATTTGGTCCTGGTTCCATTAAAATTGGGCTTCACCCATTTGGTTATGTCCAAGCACCCACTATGAGTGTCCATAACCACCTAACCCACCAAGGTCTTCACTTGCTAATACATCATATTGGTTTTGGCATATCGATTCTCTTTAGTGTGCATTGAGCCTGCATCCTACACCCATGCTTCCCATTCATCCTGCTCCTGCAAGGTGTCTGGCATCATTATCTACCTTCACCAGGTCCAGAACCTTCTTAGTCCTTGCATCCACCACCTTGTAGTACATTTTCTTAGCTTTGAGCACATCCTTTTGAACCATCAACATGTGGCCTCCACTGCATTACGGGCCTATGCCTTCCCCTTCCTTGGCCCTGCCACCCTGATCTCTGCCCTTTTCATGTCACTCCCACAGTCCTAGACTCCCTTCTTTCTTCGTTAGTTAACCAATTCACTGTCCTTCTTCTCCAAACTCCTGAATTGCTTGTGCCCCAAATTTCCCCTTCGATTGTCCATTCCTTCCTTCCATGACCTTCTTAGTCCCCACATCCACCACCTTGTGGTACTTTTTCTTATCTTCGAGCACCTCCTTTTGAACCATTAACATGTTGCTTCCTTCGCATTACGGGCATAGGCCTTCTCCTTCCTTGCTATCCTAATCTTTGCCCTTTTTGTGTCACTGCTACCGTTCTAGACTTCCTTCATTCTCCGCCAGTTAACCACTTCGCTCTCCTTCTTCTCCAGACTCCTGAATAGCTCGTGCCCCAAACTTTCCCTTCGATTGCCATTCCTTCCTTAGACTACTACTAAATCATCTCATCTTATTATCATCCCAACATATCCATGCTAAGGCATAATTCCACATGATTCCTTTCTTTGCCGCATCAAAAGCCCTTGTCACCATCATCACCATCCCGAACTTCATTCACCTGCACTTACCGTAATGGAATTATTCCTCTCCAGGCTTGTCTTATGAACGGCATTTTGCATCGTACTCCTCTTGCACCTACCCCATCTTACAATTGAATTCACCATGCTCTACCATCTTTTCTTCTATATATATATCATTATACCAATTATAAACTTATACAAACAAAGCTTTACAAGCAAATAGATATCCCCAAGCAGCCACCACTAAGTCTCATTCCTTTCCACTACCACTAATTATTATTATTTATTATTATGCTAGTATCTCTTTAAGTGCAAATCAAATTTCCCTCTCATACTAATTATATCGAAATATAACATCATTTTTACAAAACACAAAACATAATGAATTCAAGTAAGAAAAGAGAAATACGTACACGGAATCAAAATGTTAAAGTGCACATATCGCTAATCTATCATCTTGAATAACCTATTTTCTTTACTTTTGTGTTCATGTTAAATTACTCGGCCCAAAGAAAATTATTTGGAATTTATTTATTTATAATTTTTTTTTCTATAAGATTTTTTTGATTTGTTTGGTTGGAATAAAGAAGTGTATGACGTTGATTTTTTTTTGTATTACTTACAAAATAAAATCCAAGGTTTTTGTTTGCTTATATATATATTTTATGATTTTGATTTATAAAGATTTTAAAAATGTTTATTTTTGTTATTATTAATATTGTTGAGTATTTGGTTAATTTCGTGATAATAAATACTTCATTTAAATTTTTGTGTGTTATTTTACATCAATAAATTTAGTAAAGATAATATCCATAAATATGGAAAAGTATCTTTTTACATAAACTTTCTTTGAAAACAAGTAACGTAACCAAGATTTAGTTCCATGCTTTGATTGGTCTATATATGCTATTGTTATTCAACATTTATTACATGTTACAAAAACACTTTAATTAAATGATTGTGATGAAGATATATATTTCACTAAAATTATATAAAATTTGTCCTTAAATCTATTTATATTTAATAATATTTTTGTAAGTCCATAAATTATCATAAAATAAAAATAAAAATAATTTAATTTTAAAATTCATGGTTTAATTATGAGACCTTCATGTTTATGGGACAACATACACTTTTATACAAAGTCTCATGTTTATGGGACAACATACTCTTTTACACAATGATTTGATTACTAAATTTAGATATATACAGATACATTTAATCATATAACCTTTAGTTTTTGAATTTAATTCATAACTTCTTTAAACAACACCCATATTCTTAATTAGGATGCCCACTTTTTTCTATACTAAATCCATCACCCATACCTATTCATAACTTCTTTAAAAAACACCCATATTCTTAATTAGGATGCCCACTTTTGGTTCCCATTTAACTCTTCTCTAATGTTATTTGGGAAAATAATAACTTCATCTACCTTGCAAATTCGAATTTGAGAGGATTAGCTTTATTTTGGGGGAGTTACACTCTCATGTGAGCTCAACGTCACCTCTAGTTCCATCCTTGGATAAATATAAGACATGTAACCTGTCATAAGCTATCATAAGTTGTCATAGGACCTGATTCTTGTCATAAGTTGTCATAAGATTGTCATAGATTTGATATTTTAGCCTGGGGAGTTACAACTCATGAGATGCGTCTTCATGAAACTTATTGCGAGTTACAAATTCGAATTTATGCCTTCAGAATATCTTATTCCACCTTATAATTAAAATTTGGAGGAATTACAACTCATGCAGGGCCCAACTCAACCTTCTTATGTGCCCTCTTTGTCTAATTTTGCCTAATGTTGCATCATTTCAAAATTTGGCCTTCAAACCATACAAATATTTGACCCACATCACCACTTTGATCATTTTTCATGACTTTACCAAGTGACTTAGGCCAATGCATCCCCTAGTCCAATGCAGTGTTCCATAGCAAACATTTGGGGAAATTATAGTTTCATACCCCTCGTTCACTGAATAAGTTCCATATTTTCCCCGTCCTTTTCTTTTGCTATCAATGTTGATTGGAGCAGCCACATGAAGATAGCATAGCAAATCATTATATATTTGAATCATAGGTTCAAGCATGTTTAAAACTTCCAGCAGCTCTAGTTACTGTACATGTCCTAGTCGAATAAATAAATAAAAAATATAAATCCCTGTTTCAATTAACTATTCCTTAATAGCGAGAAGTTGTGCATTCTTCCATGAAACGATTTTATTCCCAATATATTTCCTTGCCAAATTCTATTATATTCCCATATCTAGAATCTAGGACAAGCTAATTTAAATGAGCTTTCCTAATGATTTGCAAAGTTTCCAAATATCTAAACCATCTCCTTCCCAATTAGAGTTGTCTATACATTGTAACCTATGTATTTGGAAGCAATTTTTCCCGAGAAGTTATTTCCACCGAGATTTTTCTCCAGTGACCATTTTCCAAATTAATTATCTCCCATTGCCAGATTCATGTGTTTTGGATCACACAAACCAAGTCCACCATTTCCATTTGGAGCTTTCACAACATCCCAATTCACCAAATGAATTTATTTTTATTTGATTCCCTCCCTTGCCACAAGAAGCTTATGATATACTTTTTTATATTGTGCATAACATCAATGGGATTAAGAAAGGAGGAGCATTGAAAAAGAGGAAGGATGAAAGAACAAACACGATGAAAATTAATTTGCTTGGTAGATTTATACATGAAAATTATTTTGAATTTTGTCCTTTATTTTCTATAAATAGGCTCCCATTCCAATACTTTGATATTTTTGAGAGATATCATGATGCCAAGATACTTAAAGGAGTTCCAATCGTTAATGCCTAGGAATCCAAGTATGTGGGAAATTATTTGAAGAAGAATTGTAGGGACATTCCGACCAAAGATTTTATTTTTTCCTTTGTTGAATTCTTCCCCAAAGTCATCTAAGAAAATATCCAAAGAGGTTTTGAACCTATGGGCATTATTGATTGAGGCACCACCAACATTACAGTGTCATCTGCAAACTGAACAATATTTATCGCCTTGACCCCCTAGCTACCATAATACCCTACAATAATCCCTCATCGCTTTCTTTAGCTAATTTTCTCCCAAAACCTTCAGCCATGATGATGTAAAAAGAAGGACAGAGGGGGAATCCTTTCCTTAACCCTCTTGAGGCATGAAAGAATAGAGTTGGCAAACAGTTAATGAGAAGGGATATCTAAGGTCAAGAAAAGTAGGCTTTTATCTAGTTGATATATACTATGGAAAATCCAAATTTTTTGAGAACTTCAAAGAGAAAATTGTGTCGAATCTGTTGAAAGCATAACAATGTCCAATTTAATTGCCATACATTTCTCTTTTATACTAAAATTGGAATGAATCACCCCTTGAACAAGAACAATATTATCTATAATATGATGCTTTTGAACAAACCCTCCTTGTCCTTTAGAAATTAGTTTTGATAATAACAACATCATCTGATTTGCCATAATTTTTGTTAGTATCTTAGAATAAGAGTTTCACAAATATATTGGATGGAACCTAGCAAAGGAGACAAGCCTCAATTCTTTAGGAATGAGATACATGAATGAAGAATTTGTTACACCTCCAATATTTTCTCTTCCTTTTATCCAATTTAACATTATATAGAAATATTTCTTAATTATTGTCCAGTAGGCCTTGTAGAAGTGGATGGTAAAGCCATCAGGTCCTGGAGCTTTACCAAGTCCAAGGCCCATTATTTCTTTGAATACCTTATCTTTATTAATATACTCAATTATATTTTATTCCTATGCTTTTGTAATCATAGAGGGATGTTCATTAATAGATCTTCCTTTTCTACACTATTCGTTTCCCCTACTTTTGTGTACAATTTTTTGTAATGATCAAAATCTCCTTCCTGCACAACTCTTATGCCTTCTATAGGAGTCCCTTCTCTATCCCAAATCTCTCTAATTGACATTTTGTTCAAACACAATTTTCTTGGTTGTGAAAATAGGAGGGGTTTTTATCCCCAACCTTCAACCATAGGGCGCAATATTTTAATCTCCATGTCTCCTCTTCCTTGCTACATGAAAAAATTATTTCATGTTTAGATGATACTTTTTTTGCCAAATTTCTCGAGTGATATGAACAATTTCCATATACTGTTGTAATTGTTCCAGGTCTTTTTGAACCATAATCCTTTTCTTTTTTAGGAGTGGTAATGTGTTTTTGCCCAATTTTTCAAAGCTACTTTAGCTTCCTAAAGATTTGATTCCCACACATATGTCGAGGAACCATTTGCATATTCTTTCTAGTTTCTCTCAATAATTTGGTGAACTTATTCATGCTTCAACTAGTGAGGATTAAACTGAAACAAGATTGGGCCTTGATTTTAATACTCCTCCATTATCAACTTAACTGGTTTATGATTTGAGGAAACATATGGATGGATAATCGAGTGAATTAGAATCCATTTCTGAAGCAAATAATTGTAGACCAAAAATATATCCAATTAGCATGCAATGTGTCTTGCTCCCAATATTCGATTTGTCCAAGTATAAGTTCCTTTTTTATAACGATGTTAACCAAACCAATGCCACCTACAGGATCTTCTAGGTTTTTTCCAAATAGAGATCCCTTACCAAAGTTTCCCCTTTTCTTTCATTACAAGATATGGTAGTATTAAATTCTCATGTTATTATGTTACATTGACTATCTCTAAGAGTATTTAGAGAGCGCCAAAATTCTTGCTTATTCCTATGCAAAAAAAGACCATATACATTGAATATTTTAAGGAAATATCAAGTTCCAATTTCTTCTACTACCACCTAAATCCGATGGATTCCTTATTTATATTGTTTTAACTGATCTTTCCTTGCATACCAATGAGTTGACAAGCCTCCATAGGCTCCATTAGTGCTAAGTGCTTTACCACTACTATTTTTTCCATATTTTTCCAATCAATTGATAAACTTCTGAATCCTCCATTTTCATCTCTTAGAGAAGAAGGACGGCATTTTTTGTAGATTAAGTTTGTGAATTTCTACTTTTTTCTTTTCTCCCAACCCTCTACAATTCCAAGAGACAAAATTCACTATTTCTTTGTGTGGGGACTAGATTCATTCCAGCGTCTTCTTTTATTTCCCTTTGAGCTTAACATTGCCCCCTTTTATCAGCTTATTCAATGAAGTCTTCTTTCCTAATTACTTGTTGTTATATGACTCATCTTCTCTTAGTTGCTTGAGAGATCTCCTACTTGATTTTTTTGCGCCACTCTTTCATATTCCGATTCTTCATAAGAACTTCCTTGAGATAAATTTAATCATTGCTTCATTATAACTCCTACCTATTTAGACTCTTCTCTTTCCACCTATTGTAACATCCCCAGTTTTGACCCCGTTCACGTTAAATACCCATGATGCGTATATGTAAATAATCATGGTGTGGAGCTAAAGGCCAAGGCCCCACCATCGATTTGGTTAGGCATGTTTTGGATTGGGATGGTCATTGATGGTATATTGGGACATACAACATATATTAAATTGTGGCATCATGTAAATGTGCTTTTTAATTAAATAACCCAACTAGCTATGTTCACTGCAACTAAATTGAGAAGGGGCATGATTCCTAAATATAAGGAGGGGAAATGATGAACCTTGAGCCATGGGGTAAAATCCATGTGTCACCTTGTTTAATTGCTCACCTTCCCTTGTCTCATCCAACCACCTCTTAATGTTCTGTTGAGTTGTTGAGGCAGTTATTGCTGGAAGCGGAGAGTGCCAGGACTGTCAGTCTTTGCCACACTCTCACTCCACCAACCATCTCTCCACCTTCACATGGGTAAGGGAACCACCACTATGCCATTCTATTTGGTCGGTTCAGTTCATTTTCTTATGCGAAGACATTATGCTCTCTTCACCTTCCCACGTGCAGGGAGTTCAGTTCATCCTCACGTAGAGCCGGGCTAAGAGGGCGTTGTGATTCTTGTTCAGGGGTTTGTTCTCCTCTTCATCACAGATTGTTGGCCTGAGGATTGGTTCTTCCTCTTGCTCATGCAGGAAGTCAGTGTCTTGACTCCACCATTGTCAGACTATGGAATGTGCCGTGGTCCCTCACTGTGAGACGTTTTCTGTGGGTTCCTGGGTAATATTCCTTCCTCCTGTCTATGTTGAGGATTGTCTCCTGCTCGTGCCTTGTTGTAGCTGTCCATACATATCATTATTGATCATGGACTGTGGTTTCTCTTGTGGGCACGTTGGCTATTGTTTCCACATTTGTTGGTTGAGTCGTCGCTACTATTTGGGTTACTGTAGTTTGTTGAGGAATCGTTTTGGCCACAATAGGGCCAATAATGATTCAGGTTTTGTTTCCCTTGTCAAAGCTGTGAAGAGCTTGTTTTGTTGCATGAATGCAGGGATTGGTCTTCGGACTGCATAGGAGTGGTGATGAGGGCCTGATCTGCTTGACAAACCTGGTATGTTTGGGAACCACATGGACAGAGCTAGTGGGCTGGCTTTCTTCTCCACAACCCCTAAATAGCACTAGAAGGGAGATCAGGGTTTGAGGGACTGCGTTGCAGAGAAAGGACTAATTTCCTTGTGTTGGGTGTGTGTGGGTGTTCTAGGAGTCACACTAGATCTGGTGTGGATGTCCTTAACTCTGTCATGAGTTCACCAGCTTAGCACTTAGCCTTTTCTAGCTCCTGGATGGCCTAATAAACCCAACTTTGTTGGATTGGATGATATGTTGTTCACCTGATACACCCAACTGTGTTGGCTTGGCTGAGTGTACCCTTGTGGTGTTGTCATCCTTGGCTATGTGTAATCCTGTTAGTTCCTTATTCCTTGGGGAATCATGCCCGGCTTGGGGGTGGCAGTGTTGCTGAGAGATTCAGGAGCACGCGGGCCTATGGTTGGGAGGAATGTTGCAGGGACGTAGCTGGTTGCGGAACAAGTTCTTATTAAGATAAGTATTCTTACCTAATTTGTGTCTGCAATCGTATTACTGTTGATGAATAATGATATACATGTTGAATACTGGTCTGTATATGCATGAATGTTGATTGATAATGTTTTTCTTCTGTTGTGTATATGAATGATTATGCTTCGTAAAATGTTTTATGTTTTAAGTAGCATGCTTCAGCACTATATGCATGTATCATTCTTGTTCATGGGGCAAGATGCCCGGATGATTTGGTGTTTAGTCACGTCCTCTTGCCCAGTTAGAGGGTCGGGGATGTGACACCTATACTCCTTTAGCTTCCATTGTAGTACTAGTGGAACACCCTACTTATTCCTCTTCACTACAAATAAAATGACAATGTATTTCTTGAATAGGTTCTAAAGGAAGAATAGAGATTTACTCCCCAATGTCAATTTCCTCCAAGATAAGTTGAGTGGCTGAAGAAATTGCTTCATCACACTACCTTCCCAATTCTAGCATTTTGAGATATGCTTATTTTATATCTTTTAAAACTTGGAAGCGATTTGACTGAGAGGGGGCCTTTTCCTTCGTTTGTTCCTTATTGTTCTGAATACGCTTTCCCTTGTTTACTACATGATGCCATCCTTTGTTTTGGTCATTCTCAAAACCCTTTTCCTAAATCTTTGAACAATTCCTTGCAAATTGCCCATATTCATGGCATGATGAGTTGAATGGGACTTTATCATAGTCTATATTTTGAGTGTTAGTCCATTTAACCATAACCAATTATATATTTTCAGGAAAACCCTTTTCCAAATATACCTATACACAAATTATAGCACATGAAAACAAGGGCAATTTTGGTTTAGATTTATCAATACGTCTCCCTAATGCATTCCCAACGTGTGCCAAAAATTCATTTTTCCAACAATCCAGGGGAATATGTGTAAATTTCACCCACAACAAGACAGTATATGGAATATCCCTTTTAGGTTCAAAGTACATACTCCAATTATTTAGATACATACCTCTTTAACCCATGAAATAAGGCCCATTCTGAAAAATCAAATATCGATCAAACTTATGCTAAAAAAGAAACACATAATACCCACAACAAGAAAATGTTGTTGCATCCATATAGAGAGAAGCAACCTCCAATTCTTGTTAAGCCAAACATCCATAGATACTGGGGATGGCCAGAGGTCAATAAAGGTCCCAACCAATCCTCGTTTTGTTAATCAAATTGCTTTCATCTTTGTTGAGGCATAAATCATTTTCATTTTAGGGCAACTGTCCTTTTGATAAAATGGGAAGATGATTGCAAGTCATCAATAGTTGAAATATCACCTGAACCCGATATTATTGGATATGGAGGCTCCATGGCTGTAGCAGGAGGACAAAAAAACCATGAATTCAAAGATGTTATAACCTATGCAATTATTAGTTGCAGAGTGCAATCTCCCATTAAAAAAACTTTATTTTTATATTAGCATCTAAATTACAATTTTTTAAGTTATATACATTATATTACTAAAAAAAGTTTACATCATTTGCCATCCAAACCAAGGAAAATATAGAGTCTAAGACCACCATCATCATAATAGAGTGCTACCATGCCTACCCCGCAAGGAAACTAGGCCAATATCTCCGAAATTGCTATTCAGTAATAACAGAGTTCTATTTTCACAAACATGTCAACTACTATTCAGAAATGACTGTACTCCAAAAATAGAAAACAAGATTCCATCCCCTCAAACACGATTCAAAACGTAAACAAATCATCATCATAGACCCCTAGAGCACAATTCAAAATATAAAAACTAAACATCAATAAAGATATTGACTGTCGACAACTTTGCTTCTTGCGCATGGTTTCCTGCTTGAGGTTGCTTCTCCCGTAGTTTGAAAATGTTATTAGTTGTCATCTAATCAAGCACATTGATCTTGAAAATGAGTTCTCTGATTGCCTTTGAGACACAACTCAAACTGCCATTGATCTTGAGGATTTGGTCCTGGTTCCATTAAAATTGGGCTTCACCCATTTGGTTATGTCCAAGCACCCACTATGAGTGTCCATAACTGCCTAACCCACCAAGGTCTTCACTTGCTAATACATCATATTGGTTTTGGCATATCGGGTCTCTTTGGTGTACATTGAGCCTGCATCCTACACCCATGCTTCCCATTCATCCTACTCCGGCAAGGTGTTTGGCATCATTATCTACCTCCACTAGGTCCAAAACCTTCTTAGTCCCTCCACCCACCACCTTGTGGTACATTTTCTTAGCTTTGAGCACCTCCTTTTGAACCATCAACATGTGGCCTCCACTACATTATGGGCCTATGCCTTCCCCTTCCTTGGCCTTGCCATCCTGATCTTTGCCCTTTTCATGTCACTCCCATAGTCCTAGGCTCCCTTCTTTCTTTGCTAGTTAACCAATTCACTCTCCTTCTTCTCCAAACTCCCGAATTGCTCGTGCCCCAAATTTCCCGTTCGATTGTCCATTCCTTCCTTCCATGACCTTATTAGTCCCCACATCCACCACCTTGTGGTACATTTTCTTATCTTCGAGCATCTCCTTTTGAACCATTAACATGTTGCCTCCTCCGCATTACGGGCCCAGGCCTTCTCCTTCCTCGCTATCCTAATCTTTGCCCTTTTCGTGTCACTGCTACTGTTCCAGACTTCCTTCATTCTCCGCCAGTTAACCACTTCACTCTCCTTCTTCTCCAGACTCCTGAATAGCTCGTGCCCCAAACTCTCCCTTCGATTGTCCATTCCTTCCTTAGACTACTGCTAAATCATCTCATCTTATTATCATCCCAACATATCCACGCTAAGGCATAATTCCACATGATTCCTTTCTTTGCCGCATCAAAATCCCTTGTCACCATCATCACCATCCCGAACTTCATTCACCTACACTTACCGTAATGGAATTATTCCTCTCCAGACTTGTCTTATGAACGACATTCATGGGGACTTCACTTAGTGAACCTCTCACATAGCACGTGCGATCGTGGGATATTAAAGAATACCCTTAATTTCAAGAGATATTGACCCAAACTCTTTTTGTTGAAACCCCCTCCCAATACTTAAAACCTCCTCCCCGCCCCTTTTTATACCTCAATCCTTATAAACCACCCTACCCACCCCCACCTTAAACCCCTCATCCCCCCAATACCTACAATATATTGGTTTGATTTTTGATAATTTTAAAACCCACAATATGAACTAACATGATAGGATATTGGCCAACAAGTGAAGCCCCCGCGACGACATTTTACGTCGTACTCCTCTTGCACCTACCCCATCTTACAATTGAATTCACCATGCTCTACCATCTTTTCTTTTATATATCATTATACCAATTATAAACTTATAAAACAAAGCTTTACAAACAAATAGATATCCCCAAGCAGCCACCACTAAGTCTCATTCCTTTCAACTACCACTAATTATTATTATTTATTATTATATTATTATTTATTATTATGCTGGTATCTCTTTAAGTGCAAATCAAATTTCCCTACCATTCTAATTATATCGAAATATAACATCATTTTTTAAAAACACAAAACATAATGAATTCTAGTAAGAAAAGAGAAATACGTACACGGAATCAAAATGTTAAAGTGCACATATCGCTAATCTATCATCTTGAATAACCTATTTTCTTTACTTTTGTGTTCATGTTAAATTACTCGGCCCAAAGAAAATTGTTTGGAATTTATTTATTTATAATTTTGTCTCTATAAGATTTTTCTGATTTGTTTGGTTGGAATAAAGAAGTGTATGACGTTGATTTTTTTTTATTACTTACAAAATAAAAACTAAGGTTTTTGTTTGCTTATATATATATTTTATGATTTTGATTTATAAAGATTTTAAAAATGTTTATTTTTGTTATTATTATTATTGTTGAGTATTTGGTTAATTTCGTGATAATAAATACCTGATTTAAATTTTTGTGTGTTATTTTACATCAATAAATTTAGTAAAGATAATATCTATAAATATGGAAAAGTATCTTTTTATATAAACTTTCTTTGAAAACAAGTAACCTAACCAAGATTTAGTTCCATGCTTTGATTGGTCTATATATGCTATTGTTATTCAACGTTTATTACATGTTACAAAAACACTTTAATTAAATGATTGTGATGAAGATATATATTCCACTAAAATTATATAAAATTTGTTCTTCATAGTTTAACTATGAGACCTTCATGTTTATGGGACAACATACTCTTTTATACAAGGTCTCATGTTTACGGGACAACATACTCTTTTATACAAGGTCTCATGTTTACGGGACAACATACTCTTTTATACAAGGTCTCATGTTTATGGGACAACATACTCTTTTACACAATGATTTGATTAGTAAATTTATCTATATACAGATACATTTAATCATATAACCTTTTGGTTTTGAATTTAATTCATAACTTCTTTAAAAAACACCCATATTCTTAATTAGGATGCCCACTTTTTTTTATACTAAATCCATCACCCATACCTATCCTATTACCAACCTTATAGTCTAACCCATTCTTTCTTTTTCAACTCAAAATTTACAAAATACATGTTCCCTCTTGTAATCACTTGATGGCCAAAGTTCCCTTTGGACGAATCAAATCGGTTTCATAGACAACATGATATATATTTTAGAATATGATAAATACACACCTCCATGGCCACGGTTTCCTTATAAGTCACCTAATTTGGTGAGACAATTTATCAATGATGACTATATTTTGATAATTTAGTTTAATGCACAAAAGTCTTATAGCTAGAAATCTAGTTAAGCGTACACGTACTGATAATTGGTATTTCGTGTGGAATTTTTAAGTCTCCTAAATGGACTACACCAACAAACTAAAAACTAAAGAGACTACACCAAGACAACAAACAAGGGCTCATTTAGGAAAGAATCATCTATAGATTCTTAATTTACATTATTATTTAATCTAAATAAAAAATACACAACAATGTTTTCTCCACCAAATTTGTCAACTATGGTAAATCTTCTAACAGATATAACCATGAAATAATTCAACCATTTAAAATTAGTTTATTCATTAAATACTTAATTGCATAATGATTACTATACACAAAAAAGTGGACCACAATTAATATAATGTCGAAACTTATTTATAGTGTATAGAATAGCAAGGATTTTTTTTTTCACAACATAGTTTAGTTTTGCACCTCAGAGATTCTTGCTAAAACTATATTACATATGGTTCACCTCAGAGATTCTTGCTAAAACTATATTACATATGGTTCCTGCTTAATAAATGTCCCTTATGCTTTCTCAAAAGCATCACTATGTATATAAAATGAAAGATCCTAGTTAGGTCCATGCATCACAATAGGAAATTCATTTTGGCACTTTAATGTCCAAATGAACTCAAAATAAATAGAGAATTATGCTTAATAATAAACCTTCTAATACTATCATGAATTCCTAAAAAAAAAATTATGAGCATATTTTTATTTTTTTAGGCATGGGTAATTCATGAATGACATCATGAATTCCTAAAAATATTATGAGCATATTTTTGTTTTTGTAGGCAGGGGTAATTCATGAATGACATCTATTTCTGCATGATAAAAGTCATTGTTATAAGATGACATGTGATGGCGTAAGGCTATTCCTTCATTAGTTGGCGTTAAGTATTTTTCATTGCTTAAAGATAAACTCATGTCTTAACATCACTACAAAACATTTTTTTTAATTGACTAAGGATTAAAAGTGTTTTCATGGACAACAAATTTGTTCATATAAATTATACACTCTCATGAACCAAATTTAAAAATATGTTGAAAATAGCAAGAGCATTACATAACCTAAACGGAAGAACATTATAAGTAATGTACCACAAGGGCACATAAATGTTGTCTTTCCTTGATCTTATAATGTGATTCAAATATGATTGCAACCACTAAATCCATAAATAAAAGAAAAATATTTCTTTAAAGATAATGCATCTAGGACTTGATCAATAAATGGTAGAGGGAAGTCGTATTTCCTTGTGGCTAAGTGTTAGTCCTAGGAAAGGTTACACAAAATTCTACCAGAATTCTGCTCGGGAATATGAAGATTCTAGCCGTGCGATGGAACAGGATGTGATAGAGGAAGTTGCGACGGAAGGAATCACAATAAAAGAAGAATAAAGCAGTCGAAAAGAAAAGTTCGATTGATCGTGGGTAAAGAGTTAGTTAGAATAAAACAAGATTTTGGTAATAAAGTATAATTTTATTTTGGGTCGATAATGTCTATTTTCAGTTGTAACTGAATGTACTAAAATATAAATGACAGCCTATCGGCTAATAGAAAAGAGTCGATCGACAGTTGTATTAAGAGTTATAAAAGATTATAAAAGTGAGAACCCAAGTTGTGTGCAGGTTGGTCTAGGGTGAGAGAGAAGAAAACTGCTTAGTTAGAGAATTGATCCAGGATGTGTGCGAATTAACAATTTAGAGAAGAAGAGAAGAAATACATAGTCCCAAAACTAGAGAGTATGATGCAAGAGAAATATATCCGATTTGTAAAGAATATCTAAAGAAGAGTCTGCAAACTGAGTGCACAAAAAAATGTGCTGACTTATTTCTCATGCTAGATGAAGAGCACCTTTGTGGTTTTTCCCAGATGGGTTTCCACGTTAAATTGTTTTTATGTGTGTCTTCGATCACTATGTTTATGTCGAGTGCATGCATGTTGTGAATAAGTGGATCTGAATATGTTGCATAGTCTTTTTCTGAATAACTTGTGTGTGTATGTGTGTGTGTGTTGCATCTCTGATAGATTGAATATATGATAATGCTTTAAGTTAAATACTACAATATGTGTCGACGAACCTGTAGATAGTTATATTGAATTAATAAACAAGAACAAGTATAATTCCCGGTTTCGGTCAAGCGATAGGATAAAGAATTGTAAGAACAAACATCCCCACATAACTACAGAAACCTAGTTCTGGTAGTTCACATAAGATATCTCGGGTGGAACTGCATCTGCGTCGTAGGTGTTGCAGACAGAGTCCTTCTCTGTTAAGCCGATATCTTGGTCTTTGTTGACAAACGAGGGATCTGAACCTACTTCGACTGAAAGCACGCCAACAAATGGTTACATTGATGGGACCATGAATCATTTTGGTGGGGATATGTTTTGGCATACAACGAAGCCGAAAATTCAAGATTGGGTTGATTTTAAAGCACTAGAGTTCACACAAGAAGAAAGTGAAGGATAACGATTGAACCCAACAAAGTGGTTGGAGCGATACCTTTATACAGATATTCATGATATTTTCTTTATCAAATTTCCTATTGTGTTGCATGAGTGGTTATTGAAGCTAGCGACCCGGCGAAAAAAATTTCAAAGAGGAGAACTGACAGAGTGGAACCCTCAGCTAATCCAACGATTGAAAATAACCAACAACCCTATATCTAGGGATTTCGACTTCTGGGTTGATAGTATTTTGGGAGGATATATTACAAAAATTGCAGTCGACACATTCAAGTCGTATAGTGAGATAGAAAGATAATTCTTCCAAGAACTTAGAGGTCATTATCTTAAATATTTAAAGTTGTGGATCAAGATGCTCATATGTGAGAAAGGGATATTAAGAATTGAGTCTGATAAATAAATGTTTGTGTGCAGAGACCTGGGATATGTCGTGAGAGAAGTTTGAGAAAAATGGAGCAGAGTAAGCTAAGATGTTTTCTGGTGATAGTGAGACTGAATTAGAAAGTGGACACCTGAGGAGTGGAAGAATATTTCGGTAGGGAAAGAGAAGAAGGACTGGGACTAGAAGTTAGAGTTGCAGTATGACCAGAGGAGAGGACTACGAATTGGAATCTCATTTTGATGGAAGTTCTTGCGATGAGGTATAGGAATACCATCCTATATATGAAAAAGAAGAGGAAGAAGAAGCCCCAGATCCAGAGTACGAATACGGCATACCCACGAACCTGCATACATATCCAAAGATAATATCTAGAAACTCATCACCTAGTGGTTTTGTTACTCATAATAATAGTAATAGTGGGAATAATAGATAAGATATTCCCACTAACCAAACCTTTAATCAAGGAGTGAAAAGAAAAAATATAATGGTTAGGAATGATATAAAGTTGTCAATATTGAATGGAAATGGGTTAGAAGACCCTGAATAACATTGGTTTCTATGTGAATCCATATGGACTGTGTGATAGGTCCAAGATGAAGTCATTAGGAAATATCAGATGATCAAAAACCTTAGGGGTTGTGCGTTGGATTGGTACATGAAATTATCTATGGTTCTGACAGGACTCCCACATAAAACATTAGATCAAATGTGGGTATGATTAATAGATGAGTTTAGAAAGCCCAAATCTGAGTCACAATGTATTACAAACATAAAAGAAATTAAGCAATTACATACGGATCTTGTTTGGGCCTCGACAAAAGATTCAAGATGCTGATGTCCAAAGTAAGCTTTCAAATGTTGGACATTTAGCACAAAGAATGATTTATTTTGGTGTTGCTACCGTACATCTAGATCACTTTTATGCAACAAAATATTGTATCTTAGAGCGAGGCTCTGGAATTGGCTATGAGGATAGAAGCCTCACTGGTTGGAGAAACTAGTGCAATAATGATGCAGATCCAGTCACAACTAGCAAACCTTACCCTGCAACTTCAAGATAAAAAGAAAGGGAAGGAAGTCCAAGAAGAAATCTGGTGTACAAGATGCAAAACTGAAGGACATCACAAAAACAACTTTCTGACATTTATGAATTATGTCTCATTAGGAGCACCGAATCTGATAAATACACAATGAATTCTTTGGTCTAGAATCTATCAAACTAGAGGAAATCAATAGGGAGAATGTTTTTACTTACAAAAGATTGTAAGTGCAATGTCCCGTTTATACTGCAAATTCTGTCGATCAGTAGGCCATAATGAGAAAGGTAGTAGAGCATATAGGTTGTTGTAAGAGAAAATAGTTGACACCTATTTAATGAAGAATGATGAACAAATGAAGGTTGAGCAATCTCAGGCTCAATATCCACAAGCTCAGTATCCTTGGGCTCAATACCTACAAGCACAACACCCTCAACCCAGGGGGGTGTAACTTTTAGAAGACGAGGACAAGGAGGAGGATTTGGTCGCGGAAGAGGAAAAACTATATGTTATAATTATGGGAATCTTGGAAAATTTTCCAGGGACTGTATGAATCCTACTACGACATGTTCGTACTACAAATATTTTGATCATACTATCAAGGAATGTTCACAACTGATTGCGAAGTGGTAGGATAGGAATGTGGGAAATATGAACCCACCTCACAACCTCAATCCGAATATCCAGAAGATATTTGATGAACCAGGGGAACCACATATTGTTGTCCTGACAAGAGGAGGTGTCACGACTAGGGAAGATCAAGAAGCATCATATGGAAAATCGACACAGGTGCGACCAACAACTCAAAAGAAAGTACCATTCGATGTCAAAAAATAAAGGAAGTATTCTTGGACACACGAAAAGAATTCGTCGATTGAATCAGGTGGCCATCAAGATAGAAGGCCTTAGGACTTATGTCAACTTCGAAGTGATTGACATTGTTGATGACACAAATCCATATCCCCCACTTCTGGGGATCGATTGGGCGATCAATAACCAAACTATTGTCAACTTTAGAAATAGGATTTTAACGTTTGAAGACTCAAAGCTACAGGTTTTCACACCAATTGATCCTCTTGAAGGTCAGAGATACGGCGTGCAAGTGACACTAGTACATATGGCTCAAATGTTCCATGAAATTTTGCTACGAATAAGTTAAAATGGTTATTTTCGAGGAAAAATTGATAAATATTTTGAATAGAAATTCTTCTGGCCCTAAATCATCGTCTCTATTGTGACGTACATGGATGTTTGTTGATATAGCAACATATTTCCATCTCTATTGCGATGAAGACACACATTCGTCTCTATAGCGACGAACCTCTAAAAATTTTCAAATCAACGGTCATCACAGTAACAGTCATTGACTTTTTCTTATTGTTGAAATTTGTCTATTGTGCATTTTCGTTGTAACCGCCATGATCATTGATCTATAAATACATGTTCTTAAGACATATTTCATCAAATGTTTTTCTATAGTTGCAACAATTTTTCTGCTTGCTGTTTGATCTGTGAGTGCAAGAGTCTAGTACTGGTTTAACACATCCAATTTTTGCGCGATCTCCTTCGGTTTCTAGGTTAGTATTTTTAAATTCTTTGTCTCCTTGGTTAGTGAACTAATATTTTTCGAATGATTAAATATAATATCATCGGGATTTGTCTCTTAATCATTTTTTGATTAAAAAAAGATGAAGATGAACTATTTAGGGAAAAAAGATCATTGTTTTTGAAATATTTCATTTTTTTAGTTTCTTATTTATAGATGGGTAAACTAGCATGTGGTAATATCCTATGTGAAAAATTGTTTAAGCATTGTGATCCCATGTCCTTTTGAGAAATCATGGTTCCTAACTTGGGAGAACATAACTGTTGGGGGGGATTTAAACTTTATCAGTAAATATCGAAAATATAGTGGTTGGTGGTAAGAATAGACCCCCATACTAACTTATTCCTTAATACTTTGGAAAGGAGGGGTATTGTTTGTGATATGTAACATGTTGAAGTGAAGCCAACTTGGATTTACTAATTATATTTTTCACTTTTCATGTCACGTCCTTTAATTTTATGTCTCATTTAATATATATATATATACTCTATTTAATTTACTTATACATTGATTGAGTTTGTTTGGTTCTTATATGCTATTAGACTGTCAAAGAAATATACTTGGGAAGAAAATAATAAGAGGTATGTTGAGTTTAAGGCATAATTGGAGGTGGAGGGCGATGGAAAGTGTTATTGCCCTTGCAATGATGATAGGGGTTTGCAAATGAGAAGACTTTTAAGAACAAGTGTTGAGAAACATTGTAAGGAGAAGGGGCATGCTGAAGGGGGGTTTGAATATCATCCATTGGTAAGATGTTATTCATTAGATAATGTACTTCTTGTAATAATACCGATCATGTATTCACAAAAATGTTTTAGCATTTAAAATTTATGTGTTGTATATTATACACTAATGTTATTACATTGTTTGTAATTGTAAATACAATTCCCCCTAAATGTCGATCGCCAGAGAGCTATTTGCCACATAATTATAGTAGAAATACTAATTTACAAGGTGGTGAACATGCATATCATAATATTAAAGATGAAGTTTTTAATGATCCTATGGACGAAGATGACGTTATTGATACAAATGACGAAGATGAGATAAATAGATTGATCCAAGACACATTTGATCCATTGGATGAGGAAAACCTCCATGATAGTCATGATGTTCCTCTACTCGAGAAGTCCCAAGAACCTCTTTATGAAGGCTAGACAAAAATATTCTATCTACTATATTGTTGTTGGTGAACTTGAAAGTTTTGAATGGTTTTCCAAACACTTGTTTCACATAGATCCTAAGGTATGTAATGTATTAATTGTATCTTCACATGGGATATTGAAAAGTTAACTATTTTCCTCTATTTTTAGTGTTAATTAATTGATAAATTAGGGATAAGAAATATTTATGATTTATATTGTTTACAAATTGATTTTTTGTCAATGTTGCAAACTGTTGGGTGAATTTATATTACCACCATCAAATAATTTACCATGTACATGTCGAGAGGTATTCTTGATTATGAAAAAAATTGGAATGGACTATCAAGCTATTGATGCATGTACTAATGATCATATTATAAATTATGGACAACATGCATCAGAAAAAAAATGCCCACAATGTGAAATTAGTAGATATCGAACTAATCAAGTAACAAAAAAGGTGCCTCGCAAAGTTCTTCTTTATATTCCCATAATTCCATGTTTCCAACGACTATTCAGGTGCAAAAGTATATCACAGTTTATGGATTACCTCATGAAGAACATAAGTGAAGATGGTGTTCTTTGCATGCCTACAAATGGTTCTACATTGAAGAACATCGAAGAAAAATGACCAAGTTTTAAAGATGAACCTCGTAATGTTAGACTTTTATTGGCAGGTGATGGTTTCAATCCATTTGGAGAGCTTTGTTCTACTTACTCAGTGTGGTATGTTTTCATCATAAACAATAACCTTCCTCCTTGGATATCGATAAATAGAGCGCACGCAATATTGGAAAATGATTATTCCAGGTATTTTTTTTAAAGTAATTATATTATTTCATTTCTTTGTTTCATTGCTGCATGGGAACACCTTTCATATATTGGGAAACATAACTGAATAGCATATTGTTGAATAAATTAGGTAAGTACCAAGTTAAAGATATGAATGTATATATTGAGCCTCTTATCGATGAGCTATTGAAGTTATGGGCTAGCATCACTATGTATGACATCTCTAGACCAATAGGGCAGAAACAATTCCAGTTCCATGGAATACTTGCATGGACAATTCATGATGCTCCTGGGTTAACACATTTTTGTGGCATGTAAATTTTTGTTGCACTTTAAATTAATATGTTTTTAAGGTAAATATCATGCATTTTTATTTAAATTAATAATCTTTTGATGCTTATAACATTAATACATATATCTTGCAAGTCTTCAAACAAAGGGAAAATTTGCATGTCCAGTATGAGGCCTAGGATAAAATCTCATCGTTCAAGAAGTCTAAGAAAGGAGGTGCTTGATGAGTACAGGTACTTCCTCCCCAAGAATAATAGGTATCGAACTACTAAGAAACCAAAATTCAATGGTAAAGAAGAGAATGGGATGAAACCACGAAGAATGACACCTCACCTATAGAAGTTGGAGTATAATAGACATCGTCATGGTATACAAATTGTATATGTAGCATATAAATATGTAATATTATGAATTTTATATTTTTATTGAATTTTCTCTACCATGGGTGCAGTCATGAATTATTATTAATGTGTTTTCGTTTATGTTTAATAATGATTTTCGTGAAGGCGTGAATAGGCTTCCACGAGGAATGAAGAGTTATCCCATACAAATCAGTAGGTTGCCTTACTACGAGCACCTGCAAATAGCTCATTTGTTCGATACAATGCATATATGGAAGAACGTAACATAAATGATATGGAAAATCTTAGATGGAAGCACTGACAAAGATAAACTTGGACAAATTTGTAGTGACATTGCAGAAGCCAATCACGCATTGCAAAGTGTAATTAATGCCAATTTTGGAGAGGAGTACCGAAATATAATTAGTCTTCCATGGTTATTGATAGAGCAACAAAGAAATGATATAAAAGAGGTCATTTAGAAAATAAGGTTTCCTACTGGGTTTTCATCGAACATACAAAATATCTTAACGAAAAATGGTGATTTTGGTGCTGTTAAAACTCATGACTGACATACATTCATTAAGGTAATTATTTACCTATATAATTTCCATTTAGTACATATTTTTAGTAATTGTGGTCTCTTATTTGGAATTTAAATAAATAATGATCATTTTCTTTTTGTTATAGTACATTCTACCTCTATCTCTCTCAAATAGCTTTAACGACAACATAAAACAAGTTATATATGATCTTGGTAAATACATGAGGTAAGTAACAATTTATATGCATGAAAAAGTTTGTTCACTTTGTTGCATAACTTATTGACATATTGAGTTTTACAGATTGGAACTTTATTGTATATACCTCAATCTTGTTTATCGCTATTATTTTCTTGCATCATTTGTAGGTGGATTTCATCTAAATAAATCCATAAAGAAGATATTAGGTATTGGAAGAGAGAAATTCCTTGTCTAATGTGTGAAATGCAGAATTATTTACCTCCTAGATTTTTCAATGCACAAGAACACTATCTCATACACCAAGTTGAGGAGATTGAATTGTGTGGACATGTACACACAAGATCAATGTGGATGGTGAAAATGAATTTGAATTCATTGAAGCCTTTTGTTAGACAAAGATCAAGTCCTGAGGGTTCTATTCTGCAGGGCTACATGGTATATCAATCCATGGCGTACATTAGTCAGTATCTTCCAAATTTAGCAAAAAATATCAATCTTCCTCGCATTTGGCATGTCAACTGCGTCAACAAATTTGAAGGGGAGGTCTTGTTGGGGAAAGGTAGAACAACCCTAAGTGAAAGGTAATTATATGGTGTATATTTAATTTATTATACAATTAATTTTTCAATTTCATATATTTCTTACTTATGTAATTTTTATTATTCCATCGGTATTGTAAGGTAAAATTAATTGCCTTTAATGATAGCTAATTAACAATTCTTAATTGTTATTTTTATGTATAGTTGGTCGTGTGTGGGATGTAGTACATTTATACATTGCAAACAATATTGATTGGATGGAGGAATGGATAGAACGATGTATAGAATTTTATGGTACCTTATCATGGAAATGGGTGAGTAAATTGATTAAAACAATGCATCGTCATCGAGAAGAATATCCTGGTGAACTTACACAAAGGGAAATTGATTTAGCATGTGGTTTAAAAGATAAAAAGGCAAGTATATTTTATACTCTAGTCATTTTTTTCATTGTTTCCCATTATATAAATGTATTTCTTTTGTTTATTTCTTCTTCTATATTTATTTACTGAGTCGAGCATGATGCAGTTGATACACCACAACACTATGTCGTACAATGGTCGTAAATTTTGCATCAAAAAGTTGGATGACAAGAAGAAAATATTCGATTGTGGGATAACTACAGTTTTTCAAGTCACTAATGTTTCCTCTAGAAGTGGCAAGCATCCAGAAGTATCTGAAAATAGGTATTATGGTTATTTGGAAGATATAATTGAGTGTGAATTTAATTCATTTAAAATAGTTCTATTTGAGGTCAAATGGTACAGGATACGAATGAATGGACGTGATCCTAAAAAAACTGTCATTGAGCATGCTAATGGATTTACCATGGTTAATACAAGGGCACTTGAACCGGGTATAGAGTCTTATTCTCTTCTAAGTCAATGTGAGAAGGTCTTTTACTCAGAGGTTCCAGGTAAAGCAGGTTGTTCATACATTGTTAGATATGATCCAAGAGGAAGACCGGTCAAGTATAATCCAGTCGAGGAAGAAGACAATGTCGAAGAAGAAGGTGATGTATGTTAGGAGTAGTTGGTCATTGCAGATGTTTCAGATGAAGAATCTGATTTAGAAGTTGATCATCCAAACGACGTAGCAGATGATTTTGAACTCGGTGATAATATTGATGATGAATATATAACCAAAATGACTTTGATGATTATGCTGATATGATCGATCCTTTCAACGATAGCGATTATGGACCAGATGATGATACCGATGAAGAAGTTAATGATGATGATATTGATGATGAATAATATAAATCATCACCATCATCATGTTCATGCTCATTATAATAATAATAACAACCATCATCATCATGTCATCCTCATTAGAATATTTGCAACCATCAGCATCTTCATCTTTGTGATCATCAATGGTATCATAATCATCATAATCATGATCACCATCATCATATTCATCTTCAATATCATCAATGGTATCATCATCATCATCTTCATCGTCGTCATCATCGAAATCATAATCAGCCTCATCATCGTCAATGTTATAATCATCATCGTTGTCAATTTTATCATCATCATCATGTTCATCTCCATAATCATCATCATCATGTTCATACTCATTAGAATAATCGCAACCATCATCATATCCATCTTTATGATCATCAATGGTATCATAATCATCATCATCATCGTCGCCGTCGTCGTTGTCATCACCATCGTCATATTCATCTTTAATATCATCAATGGTATCATCATCATCATCATCCCATCATCATCATCATCATCATCATCATCATCATCATCATCGACTTCCTAATCAACCTCATCCTCAGCCTCAGCCTCATCATCTTCAATGTTATAATCATCATAGTCATCAATGTTATCATCATCATGTTCATCTGCATAATCATCATCATGTTCATACTCATTAGAATAATTGCAACCATCACCATCTTCATCTTTATGATCATCAATGCTATCATAATCACCATCATCATCATCACCATCATCATCACCATCATCATCTTCATATTTAATATCATCAATGGTATCATCATCATCATCATCATCATCTTCATTATCATCATCATCGTCATCAATGGTATCATCATCATCATCATCATCATCTTCATTATCATCATCATCGTCATCAATGTTATCATCATCATGTTCATCATGTTCATCTCCATAATCATCATCATGTTCATACTCCTTAGAATAATCGCAACCATCATCATCTTCATATTTATGATCATCAATGGTATCATAATCATCATCATCATCATCATCATATTCATCTTTAATATCATCAATGGTATCATCATCATCATAATCATCATCACCATCATCATCATCATCTTCATCATTGTCATCTTCGATGTCCTAATCAACCTCATCCTCATCCTCAACCTCATCATCGTCATTGTTATAATCATCATCTTAATCAATGTTATCATCATCATCATCATTATCATCATGTTCATCTCCATAATCATCATCATGTTCATACTCATTAGAATAATTGCAACCATCATCATCTTCATCTTTATGATCATCAATGGTGTCATAATCATCATCATCTACATCATCATCATCACCATCATCATCATCATCTTCATCATCATCATCATCGACATCCTAATCAACCACATCCTCATCCTCAGCCTCATCATCGTCAATGTTATAATCATCATAGTCATCAATGTTATCATCATCATCATGTTCATCTCCATAATCGTCATCATGTTCATACTCATTAGAATAATCGCAACCATCATCATCTTCATCTTTATGATCATCAATGGTATCATAATCATCATCATCATCATCATCACCATCATCATATTCACCTTTACTATCATTAATGGTATGATCATCATCATCTTCATCATCGTCATCATCGATGTCCTAATCAACCTCATCCTCATCCTCAACCTCATCATCGTCAATGTTATAATCAACATCGTCATCAATGTTATCATCATCATCATCATCGCCATCATCACCATCGTCATCTTAATCTTTAATATCATCAATGGTATCACCGTCATCATCTTAATCTTTAATATCATCAATGGTATCACCATCATCATCTTAATCTTTAATATCATCAATGGTATCACCATCATCATTAATGGTTTCTATGTTAGACATTTTTAAAATGATAAAAATACAAGAACAATTTCGTGTTCAATTTCCTAGTTATCAAGGTTGTAATTAATTGAATTGAACACATTTTTAGGATTTAAACATTTGTAAGAAATAAATTGTATTATATAATGAATTCAATCTAACCTTATTTCTTACCTATGCTTGCTTGTCTCAAGTCTTCTTGATAGTGGACTTTATTAAGCATCCTTTGTTTGTCAAAATTCAAAATGGTCAACATATTACACTCATATGACAATTTATTTTCAAGAAAGGGTATATTGACGATGATGTTCTCTATGATGACGATGATGGCCATAAGGACAATGATCACCGAATGTCTTGCTGACTACGGAGACAAAGATAATTTCGTTATCAACATCATCATCATCATCACTAACGATGATGATGCTGTCGATGGTGTTGTTTATGATGTTGATGACCACGACAACAATGGAAACGGTGTTGTTTATGACAAAAAAAACATTAAAAAACAACAAACAATTAACATAGAATTTCCTTCTTAGACTCAAAATGTTGACTAAAAAAATAGATGAAAAAAGCCTATGTATTATATATCTACATATCTGTTAGTACCTAGTTACAATCATTTTTTTTTAAATATGGAGAACATAAGTTTTTTTTTTGTAATCTGAGAGCTATTCTATTAAAAAAATAAAATAGTGATACATAGGAGTTTATAAAGCAAGGAAGCAGACCTACTCATGATGAGCAGACATAACAGTCCAAAATGAAACCGGGCCCTCCCTCCATAAGGGAAAATAGGTCCGCAAAACTAGGACCCTCCCTCCTTGATGGAAAACAAGCCACCTAGATGAACATAAACAAAACCCTCCCTTATTCTTGGAGAAACCAAACTATGAGTAGACAAGTTAACAGTGTGAAAAAAAAAACTAGTAATGTCATGCAGAACGACACGTAGCCGTGACGAAACCTGTTCAAAAAAGCTGGAGGTAACATGCAGAACTACACGTAGCCATGGCAAAACATGTTCAAGGTTTGTAATAGGGTTCCTCCATGATGGGGCAGTTGTATCCTGGTGAAGCTGGTTATGTAGGCTCCCCTGGCTTGGCTTATGAATTGTCGCTGGATGTAGCCATCTCCTCGTCACTGGTGAGATTGTATTCATCCATTGTACCTGCAGGAGGTTTCTTGGTGGGGAGCGGAAGATTCTTTTTTGCCACAACAGGGTTGGACGAGAACTTGCTCACCGAGAGGGTGGAGGGTTGGCGTTGAGGTGGGGGAATGGAGCAGGATGGAGGGACAGGAGAGGTGGCTGGGGCAACGTAGGAGCTTGGAGGAGCAGACGATGTAGGTGAAGCTTCTGGGGGAGCCAATTGTGGGATTTGAGCTGGAGACTCAAAGGGGGGAGGAACCAAAGGATTGAAATGAAGGACCATTCTAATGAGCAAATTCTTGAAAATCTAGTAATTATGTCTTCTCTCTAGGGTTCTTCTGGCCGTGATGGAATCCCCAGACAATTCGTCCTCCCAGTCATTGACAATCCATCGCATTTCTTCAGGAATTTCTAGGTCGAAGTCATTTCCATTGGCTTGAACTGAAAGAGGGATATGGTGAATCTCCTGACCACCACGACCCTAGCGGCCTCTATGGGGGACACCTATTTGTCTCCAATGCATGGCGAAAAGGCTAATATACAGAGCAAACAAGAGCAGAGGAGGACGATGACTGAGACCAGAGCAAGGTGGTGAAGCGGGAGCTACAAATGCAAATGCATCAGCCCAAAACTCCATGTCAAGCATAATGAATGGTGCTTTGGCCCAGGCTGGTGAGTTATGGCGACCAAGCTGTGAAGTGACAGCTAAGTCCCATCTGCATGCTTGAATGCAGCTACGTCTCCCTTCGAATTGAAGGCCCGCATTGAAGATATAGTTGGTGAGGTCATGCGAGGGGGGGGATGAGCCTGTCAGCCTCCCCCATATGCATGTGGACATGAATAGAACCTGCATTCGGGGAGAGAACATAAGTTGATTACAAACATAAATATATATTGATAATAAAATGCCCAAATACCTAAAAAAAACCACCCTTTCTATGTAAATCGCATAATACACAACCTTTTACTCATGAACTAACAAAAATATAAAAAGAACTTAGTATGTAGCTATAAGGAGTGTTCTTATTTCAAAATATTGTTCAACTGAGGTGACTCCTACAAGAGTAAAACTTCTTTATATAAATTATTTGCTTTTGTGTTTAACTCCCAAAAAATGTGTCTAAAATAAATATCAAGAAATTTATTTTTTATCTCTTGAACTTAAGTAATTTTGAGAAGCAAACCCAAATTTTTAATGTTGCACTACTAGGTTACCTAATCAATTAATAACTTTGAATTTCCTAGGACTTGTATTTGATTAAGTCATTTTTTCAATAAAATCCAAAGTTCATAAAATTCATTTTGGTTTGTAGTCCCTTAACGAGTTACAGGCTTTAAATAGAAATAATGAGAAGTATCAATGAAAAGAAGCACTGCAACACCATAATAACTAGGTTTTCCTTTATAATATCCATCATAAATTCCCCAAGGATTATCTTTGTTGATACAGGGCTTCATAAGACTTCTATGTTTCTTTTGTTGTGTTGTCATTTAATACCCTCCAAAGGCAATATGATCTCATGATCTATTTGAGCTAGTGTGAAAACCAAATCCTAAAAAATCATTTGATTCCTTTCCCTCTAAATCTCATCTAAACATGCAAGGAAATTCCTTATGAAAAAATACATCCTTATCAAATCCAAAAATAAATCCTCCAAATTCTCTTGTTATGTTTAATTCATTCCTATAGGGGCCTTTGTAACCTCTGAGCAAATATCTCTAGTAAAATGACAAGACCTAAACAAATGATGAATCATCTTATCAGGTCTTTTGAAAAGCATACATTTTCTAGCTCACCCCCCAGGTCCTCACATGTCGATTATTCCAAGTACGTATTATGTTAGTTGGATCCAACTACATTATTTATTATTTGTAGGGTACATGCTAACTTCCACATTGACCTTCACCACCACAATTTATCCATATTCCATCCTTCTTCCATTTTTTCTAAATAGCCCAACTTGATAGTGTATTTATTGGTTCCCATATATTTTCCCAACTATGGAGTTCCTCTACCTCATTTAACTTAATAAAATTGTAAGAGATAAGTTTGACATAAGTTCCACACCAATTACTCATGCAAAACACCTTGTAAATTTAAATAATCAACTAACTTCCACCCTTGAAATTGGCCAATTCTATCCCTTATATTTGCTTCTTCTCACAAGTAGTAAACCCCTTGATCATGTAAAGCTTCCACCAAGATCTTTAGTAGTATATAATTGCCTTTGAATCTAATCCAAGGATCCTCCCCAATTATAACCTTTCCACCATTCCCTACTTGTCGTGCCAACCAATTATTAACCATGAGGAAATCCTTTACCATAGACTTATAGACTAATTAATATACTTATGAATGTTTATTACCTATCACAAATGACTCTTCCATTGGCATCCCCTTAAGATATTGTTCCGTCACAACTCTCCCCCATAGGCCTTCATTGAAGACTAACCTCCAAAGGCTTTTTCTTGCAAGTCCCAAAATGAAAATATTTATATTTTTCAACCTCCACCCTCCCAAGTCCTTTAGCATTGCTACTTTGGTCCACTTGACAAAATAATGTCACTTCCTTATCCTTCTTACTTGTCTATAAAATACTAAAACACCTTTTTCTATTCTTGTTACAAATTCCTTTTGGAATCACAACTATTTATATCCAATACATCTCTCCAAAACTAGTCTCCCTCCTGAAGATGACCATCACTTACATTAGACTTAAATTCTAGGTCCCACTTTAAATTAAACCATATCTAGTCTTCAAAGTTATGATCATTTCACTTTGAGAAAAAAATCCAGGTACTTAACCCTTTGATTTAATTCATAGGAATTCATAAGAAATATCATTTTTTCCTAGTTCTTGATATCCTCTGCTATCTCATTGAACAAAATCAATAATTTGTTGAAGTTTATTTCAATATCTATTGCCTTATAATATACATCCAATAACTCCTTTGGTTTTTCCATCTACCCAACACAAGTATGTCCAAAAAGCATGATGTAGTTTACAAAAAGTAAATGGGAGAATTTAACTAAGCTTGCAACTTGAATCCCCTTCAACTCCCCGTTCATTCTAGCATATTTACTTGGAATACTTAGGTCTTCAAATATTAAAAGAAAGAGAAAAGGAGATAAAGGGAATCGTTTCCTAAGTCCTATAGAATTAGTAAAGAACCCAAAAGGATCTCCATTGATCAATACTACAAATGCAACTAAGAAAAAGAAACTCAAAATCCAATTCACTATTTGTAGGCTCATTCTAATATGAAGAAGCAATGATCTTAAAAGAAACCAATTAACCATGTCAAATGCCTTTGACAAGTCGATCTTCAAGGTGATTGTTAGTAGGTTTTTTGTCTTCACTCAACCCATTCCTTCTTTTTCTAACCCAACAAACTCACAAATTTGTCAATTGGTAAGGAACATAAACTGTTACCTAAGACAAAACCTAACATAATACCCTATGATCGGTTATTGACGACTTTAGAGATAATCTTGTAAATTAGATTCCATAAACAAACATTTTCATAGTCTTCAAATGTTGCACAATAAAACTTTTATGAGATAACACATATAAATATGGTGTTTAAATCCCCCAAAAAATTCCTCAGAATCCTTGATTCTCCAATCACATGCAACAAATATTATTCTACCAAATCATAGAACCCTAACAAGAATTCCTAAAACAACCCATTCAGTCCAAGACTTTCCCCTTCCTTAAAATAATTTTAATATAACTTTCAACGTGACTTTGACCTCCAATCCCATGTGCATTCCATCACTTATGAGAGTAGGGAAAAGGCTATGAATTTCCCATCATTTCCATAGTATTAGCAACCCTTGTATCTTGAAACAAGGATTTAAAATTTTGTCGTCCATCCTTTGTTATCTCATTGAGAGAGTTGACCTAGTTACCGTTAGGGTCATTGATATCATAGATTGCTTTGATGTAAACTTCATATGGTTGGAATAATTGTGAAAACAAAATTGTATTATTATATCATTCGCTTATCCATAAGTCTCTACTTTAAGTCTCCAAACAACCTCTTCCTTTTCAATAAGATTTATTTTCTCTTTTTCTAAAATCCTTTAGACAGTGTTCCACTTCTGAGAAAAACCTTGCATTGTTTTTTCTATTCGAATTTGTGCAACTTCAGAAGCTATCCTTATTGTACTTGTATGGTACCTCCTACAAGAGTTGAACTTATTGTAATCAATCATACAAACCCTAGAAATATCTATGTAGACCTCAGGGATAAAATCAAGCAACAAAATGATAAAATATAAATTATATTGCTCCCCCAAGAGAAGTCGGCCCCAGTTAAATTCTTAGTGGAAAATTTGTATAAATAGGAGGCACTCCTCCTCATTATTCCACACCGTTGCACAAGAGAAGTTCGCATTTTCTGGGAGAGAGAAGTTCACACCTACTAGAAGTTCCTTCTTTTCTCTTTCTTCATTGTACATTGTTCTCATAATTATTATCTCTAGACGAAGATTGTTGGGTTTTCTCCAGGATTAAAAAAACTATAACTTAATTAATCAAAAGGATCACTAGAAGATAGACAAAGCACAAAACTATAATCTTATGAAAATCTAACATGGTATCAAAGCAGTGCTAGAAGAAGCCATTGTCGGAACTCTGTCTGAAACCTGTCAGAACTAGGGTTTCATATTTCAAGGTATTCACTCAAAATTTTGGTAGAAAAAAGAGCCTTGGGAATTTCTCTCTAAGGAGGGCACATCTTTTGGTGAAGACAAAATTCAATTCTGAGAATTTTCAATTTTGACCTAATTTTGCAAATGAAACAAAAATTAGGGTTTCAGTTTTTTATCTACTCCCTCCACTGTTTTGTCTTGAATATACCTCTTTTCAGCTCTCCTCTCTATGGTGCATTTATCTGTGGAGACAATTTTCCAAAACTCCAACCTTTAGTTTTGACCTAATCTCTTTTGTGGTTTCAGATCCAGATCCGTAGTCAAGATGATCAGTATTAAGGTTGAAGATCATATGGAAGGAGCCTCCAACTTCATTCCCTGGAAGTCTAGGGTTCTTATTCTACTAGAAGAAAATGAGATATTACATTTTGTAAATGCAAAGGTCCTAGAACCATAAACCAAAGAAGACAAACCTCGTTGGAGGAAGAATGATGCCAAAGTAAGAAGGATTTTGGAGGACTCAGTTAAAGACCACTTGGTTCCTCCAATCTCAGAAAAGACGACAGTGAGGAAGATGTTCAAAACCTTTAAGAAGTTATTTGAACACAGTAGCATCAATGTGACTCTCACATTGAGGAATAAACTATCGAATATGAAGATGACGAAGTCCAAGAATATTGCCTCATATTTCATGAGGATCACCAAGATTTGGGACAAGCTAAAGTCCATTTGAGATAATATTAAAGAAAATGATATAGCTATGACCACCTTAAATGGTTTCCCACCATCATTGGATTCTTTCATCCAAACTATAAGTGGTTGAACAAACTTTCCCAAATTTGATAAGCTATGGGCAGAATGTGCTCAAGAAGAAACAAGAATCGCAACATGCTAAAGACTTCATGGCACTCAACTTGAGGAAAATCAAGCGTTTGTATCGCATACCAAGAAAGGAAAGGGGGAAGGGGAAGGAAGCCATACAATCACAAGCATCAAGATAAGATATCAATTCCTACCCCAGATCGAAAGAATCAAAAGAAGGATCCATCTCAGATCCAATGCTATAGGTGCAAGAAATACGGTCATTATGCTAGTAGCTGTCGAAGTTCACACAAGAGGAAGCATAAAGCTTCAATTGTTGACGTAGAAGAATATCATCATCACAAGAAACAGAATAATGAATATCGTACTGAATTATTCTCCATATCAGCTCTATCAGGTATTGTTCCCACCATTAGTGATACTTGGCTATAGATAGTGGTTCATGTAGACACATGATGAGATATAAAGAACATCTCTCAGAAGTAGTTGAGAAGGATTCTCATCTCTGAGTTGTACTTAGAGATGATGCCAACTACACTGTGAAGGGATCTCGGGATACCTCCCTCCAGCTAGAGTCTAATGATACTCTAAAATTAAGTGATGTGCTTTGCGTACCTGGTATGAAAAGTAATATTGTTTCCATCTCAGCCTTAGAATACAACGGATATAAGGTAGTATTTCAGATGGAAAAGTACTTGCTTGACAGAAGAACTCAAGCATGGATACCTCCAAAGTAATTGGTATGAGAGAGGAGATCTCGTATCGAGTGAACACTCCACCAATCCAAGCCCTAGTCCATGACTCTGGAAGTATGGGTGAGCTATGGCACAAAATACTAGCTCATTTAAATTACAAAGCTCTCCCAACAGTAAATAACATAGTTACAGGTATACCAGTGCTACAGGTAGACCATTATGGAACATGTAGAGGATGTGCACTTGGAAAGAATGCCAAGAAATCCTTCCCAAATACTGAGAGCATATAAAAAAAAATCTTGGATCTAGTGAACTCCAACTTGTGTGGCCCAATGACAATTGCCTCATTGGGAGGATATCATAACTATGTGGCCTTCATTGATGACTACTCACAAAAAACTTGGATCTACTTTCTTAAGACCAAGGAATCTGAGGAAGTACTTAGTAAATTCAAGGAGTTAAAAGAAAAAGTCGAGAATTTTTCAGGGAAGAGGATCAATATTCTAAGATTAGATAATGGTGGAGAATACACCTCTACAAAATTCAATATTGATTTCTGCAAAGAAGCAGGAATTAAGAGGGTTATTAGAGTTCCCCACAATCCTCAGCAAAAACTGAAAGAAAGAATAGAACAATTGTCAAGGAAGTCAAAGCCATGATACATGACTAGAGTCTACCCATGTTCTTATGGGCAGAAGCATCCAAGACAATTGTATATGTACATAATAGATTCCCACATAATATAGTGAAGAACATCACTCTCGAAGAAGCTTTTACAAGAGTAAAACTAGAAGTGGGTCACCTCTGAACATTTGGTTGTCTATTATAAATACATGTGTCCAAGGATAAAAGGAAAAAGTTAGAACCTTCAAGCAAGAAGGGAACTTTTGTGGGATACATTGATTCATCAAAGGCCTACAGAATATATATCCCAGGATTCAGGTAGATTGAAGTTAGCAGGGATGTGACCTTTGAAGAAGAAATGGATGTCAGGAAAGGCAGAGGATTAGACATGGAGATCGATGATGAGGAAATGGAGAGGAGATCATCCCCCCTTTAGTTCAGAATGAATTAGAAAATAAACATGAACCCATCGATCCCATTGATCTAGTCGCGATAGTTGATATTCCTCAAGATATGACAGTAAGCCGGAAAATACCTAGATGGGCACAACATACCTTACAAGATGTTGAGGGGAATGAAGCCCCACATGGTACTTCCTAAGAAATTAAAAGACCTCAGACATTCTCCAGTTATGTATCATTGATGAGTCACATCATTGATTCATAATCCACCACTTATGAAGAAGCATATAGACACCAAGTTTGGGAGGATTCCATGGTGGAAGAATATAAATCCATCATGAAAAATGATGTGTGGGAGATTGTACCAAGACCTGAGGGGTGTTGATGTAATTGTAACTTTGGAATGTATTCACTTGTATTTCTTATGTATTGTAACCCGATGTTTATTCCGGGATGTATTGTAATGTACTTGAGTCATGTCATGCCCCGATGTTCCAATCGGGAAGTTTCTATAATGTGAAAGTCATGTCAAGTCATTGTCGATAACCCTTCTATTGGTCAAGGGTTAAAGTCCCCATAGTTGTGGGGCCCTAGGTTTATTATACTATCCTAGAGAATTCAACCCTAGGTGAGTCATTGTAATTCGGGGCAATAGTCCCCACCATTGTGTTAAGGATAAACCTCCTTGTTGGTCAGAGGAGGCAAAGTCCCCACAAGTTGTGGGGCACTAGGGTTATTAGACACTACTAGAGATGTAGGCTCTAGTAAGTAATTGTTAAGCGAGGCCGACATGTTGAAGTGGGTTTCAAGTGAACGAAAGAATATAAATAGAGAGTGATCCTCTCTATTTATCATACACACACTCACTCATTGGGGCGCATGAGTGAGAGGAGAAGTTACTGGGACAAGAGAGAGACTGCTATTGTCAAGAGATCATATTTATGTTTTTGGGTTTTATTTTTGGTGCTGACTCTATCTCTAAGGAAGTTGCGTGGTTTTATCCTTTATGGTTTCCCCAAGGAAAATTCTTTGTGTCTCTTGTCTCTTGTGTTTTATTGTTGTGCATGTTATTATCTCAGTTAAAGATCCTAACATCATAATGCTAGCTTGAATGATAAAAATCTAACATGGAATCAGAGCTAACCTGAGAAGAAGACATTTTTTAGCTATAGAAGCTAGGGATTCTTACTTTTTGGGTCTCTCTCCACAATCCTTCAACAAAATTATGCTAGGATGACTCTCCATTGAAGGGCGCATCTTTCTATCGAAGCAGAATTCGATTCCGAGCATTTTCAGTTTTGGTGCGGGAAATTAGGGCTTCTTACAAAAAAGGAATTTTTGAGTGAACCCGGCATAGGATTTCTCTCCTCATCAAAATCGAAGTTTAGAGACCTAGATCAAGATTTTTGGTTGGGTGAAACTCCGGGAAAGTCAAACCCTAGTTTGACCCCAAGCTAGAAAAACCCTAAATACTAAAATTGCTAAGTTTTGGTACATTCACTATATCCTAATATTGGCGAAGGCTCAGGTGACAAAAATTGTCGAGGCCAAAGATAAAATATAGATTTACATTGTTCCCAAAATTCTGCCTTAGCTTCGCTATATTCTTGGAGATATGATCCATCCAAGTTAGGGTTCCAGCCTCTTCCATAATTCATCCCTAAACAGGACACCTAGGGAGAATTGCTATATCTTGAGCTACACAGGTCCAAATGAGATTTTGGAAGATGTTCCAGAAATGGAATGGACTTTAATTTCTATGGTATGAGTTTTAGACTCAGACGACGAACCAGTGACACATGTCAGTCCGTAAAACTTCGTTGTTCTAATTAATCCTGTAACAGATCACCTTGGGAAAATGACCATATGCCCAAATTGGTGAAACCAATTCTGATGAGACCTATGGTGTTGGAACAAGAACATGTGAGGCTACCTCAGTGAGAAATTTTAGACATAGAGGAGCATCAATTTCAGAGATACTATAAAAACAGTAACAGGCATTTCTGCATAAGAATTTGGAAAACTAGGGGTTCCTGTTCCGGAAGCTTCCCTCCACTATTTTCAGAAAAGGAGTACATTGGATAGCTCAAATTGAAGAGATATATATTTATATCCAATCATATTTGAAAGATTCCAAGTTTTGAAAATTAGGGTTTCTATGACAAACCCTAAATCAGCTAGCTCCGGAACCAGGACGGACACCTCAAATCGGTAAGATCTAATCTTTTGCTATTTGCATTTGAGGTTCTCATTTCAAAGTGATCTATCACATCAGCTTGATGATAAGCTTGGTGAAGTTGATAACTTCCAATCATGGAAGTATTTTATCTCTCTGAAGAAAATGAATTGGACACCTACATAAGAAGAGAGGTTCCAGTTCCAAAGGGAGATGGGGCTCAAAGCCTTACACAAGAAGAACTTGGTCAAGGCCAAGAAGATCATCATTGATTCATTCACGGATCAACTTGTACCACAAGTGTCTCCCCTAAAGACACCAGAGATGTTTGATTCCTTGACCAAGCTATTTGAAGGGAAGAACATAAATCGAAATATGACTTTGAGAAAATAGTTGAAGAATGTGAAGATCCAGAATGCAGAGACCATAGAGTCATACTTTACGGGGGTCTCTCAAATTAGAGAATAACTTGAAACAATAGAAGAAGAAGTGAAGAATGCAGAAGTGGTGATAGCCACCTTGAATGGCCTCCGAATGATCATGGGATTCATTCATTCAAAGAATGTGTGATATAAGGAAGTGATTACTTTCAGCGGACTCTCAGAAGAGCACACACAAGAAGAAGCTCAACTAATAATAAGAGAAAAGAAGATGGGAGCAACTGAAGATCAATCTCTCACCATCCAAAGAAGATCCCTCAAGCGATGAGGAATATGAAGAACTCAACTCTTGAATAACATCTTATCCACCTTATCATTTGGATAAGAAATTATGCTATCATGAATGAAGAAGATGATGAAGCTGAAGGCTCAAGAAGGAGTCCACCCATGAAACAAATAAAAGATAAGTATTCAATTGTCATTTCATGATATTGTTTTGTTATGCATTTGTTTATATTCAGTTAATGTATTATGCATGATAGAATGTTTGCATTAATGGCAGTATACTACTAATATACATGTGATGGGTAAGTAGCTCATGGTGCTATACAAATCTCCATTGCTACTTATCTAGAATGAAACCTCTCTGCTGACATATTGGATTAGTGCACAATCTCAATGTTGTCCTGGTAGAGATGGAAGGCATCTAGAAAAGTTTCCGTGAGATATGGATGAATGTTGTATTGGCTAAAGTAGTTGCATGATCATATATTTATGCATAAGAATTTTCCAGTATGAATATTCCTTATGAAATGTTTCTAACCATACAAATGCATTTGACTTGTAGGAAATATTGCATACATAATCACCTACAAGCAAAGAAGGATGATACTTGTTCCAAAGAACAAGTGACGACAGTTCAAGATGAAAAATAATATGACGAATGTAGCGACATCATTGATGCAGAACCTTCCAAGAAGAAAGGGAATACTGGTTCAAGAAGAATGATGTCTAGGATGCAGTATCGATACATGAAGGAAAGTCCATAGTTCCATCATGCAGTAGATGGAAACATCGTGGGATACAAGGCAAGATTTGTAGCACGAGGATTCTCATAAAAAGAAGGCATAGACTACGAAGAGACATTTGCACCCAGTGGTAGTTAAGACACATGACAAGTAGAATCATGTGTGCAAATGAAAGAAGGCCTTGTACAAGTTCAGAAGACACCCATGGGATAACACATACACGATGACCTTGATGAAGATCTGAACCTTTGCTACAAGGTTGATAAAGGATGACAAGCTCACAAATGGGTGTGAGAAGAACTTTTGAAAAAGTTCAATATAGAGGATCTTGGTATCCAGTGATCCTAGATGGATACATAGAAGATTAGTAGCATAGGAAGCTACTTGTCACTCTGGTACATAATGTTTCAGTGCATAGAGCACGGAAGACAGAGGGAGTATGATGCTCTGCTTCAAAGGGAGTGACTGCAGAAGATCCTGAGGATCGACATGGTACAACAGGATGGATAGCTTACTGATGACTCTAGGATTTACTGAGAGTAAAGTGGATTCAAACCTTTGCTTCAAGGTTGAAGGTGGAAGACCAGTGATGCTCCTGTTATGTGTCCATGCACTATTTTCTAGGCATGGAGGTGTGGACAAGGGAAGTATGCAGTAGAGATCCTGAATAGGTTCAGGATGATGGACTACATGACCACACCTATGGCATCAAACCTGAAGCTGTTGAGTGATGCTTCATCAGAGTCGGTTGATGCCATGATGTAGTGTCAAATGATTTGTTCATTGATGTACCTGACGGATACAAGACCCGATGTTTGCTTTGCTGTGAACACATTGAGACATGTTCACTTGATGGTTGCAAAGGGTACAGTTGAGTATGGGCTCAAGTATGATACGAATCAGAAGATTAACCTGGAGGGTTATGTTGATTCAAATTGGGAAGGTAGTGCCATCGATAGGAAGAGCACTTCAGGATGTTGCTTTAGTATGGGATCAGGTGTGATCTCTTGGTTTAGCAGGAAGCAATCATGTGTGGCACTGAGTACAGCTGAAGCAGCGTATGTCGCAGCTTGTTCAGCTAGTTGTGAGGCAGTATGGTTGAGGAAGCTACTATCTGATTTATTTGATATCCAGTTGGATGCTACTTGTATACATTGTGACAACCAGAGTTGTGTGAAGTTTTCAGAGAATCCAGTGTTCCATGACAAGTCGAAGCATATCGAGATAAAGTATCACTATATCAGGGATATGGTGCAAAGAGGAGCAGTGAAGCTCCAGTATGTTGCGACGAACGATCAAATAGATGATGTGTTGACGAAGCCATTGGCCAGAGTGAAGTTTGAGTACTTCAAGGAGAATCTTGGTGTTCTCCAGATCAAGGTCCCTTCCAAGGGGAAGTGACAAGTCCGGAAGCCATTCTGACGAGCAGGTCAGATATAAGGGCTGAGCCATTCTGTCATGGTGAGAGGATTTGGTTCCTTCCATGTCAGATATGAGTGCTGAATGACATTCTGGAAATGGAGGTACCTAGTCAGTTACCAGGAACACTCAGTCTGGGACTGAGAGAGCCATTCTAATGAACAGGTCAGATGTAAGGGCTGAGCCATTCGGTCATGGTTAAAGGATTAGGTTCCTCCCATGTCAGATATGAGTGCTGGCCATTCTAGTGAGTAGGTCAGATGTAAGGGCAACTTCCACTCTCCGGGAGAGTGGAGGCACCTGGTCAGTTACCAGGTAGCTCAGTCCAAGACTAGGGGGCATTCTGATGAGGGTGTATGATTTGGTTCCTACGAGATGAGATGTGAGTGCATGCCCTTCTGGCGAGTAGGTCAGATGTAAGTGTTGGGCCATTCTGGTGAGTAGGTCAGATGTAAGGTTAATTGCCATTCTCTGAGAGAATGGAGGCACCTGGTCAGTTACCAGGTAGCTCAATCTAGGACCAGGGGCCATTCTGATGTGACTGTAGGATTTGGTTCCTACAAGATTAGATGTGAGTGCATGCCTTTCTAACGAGTAGGCCAGATGTAAGTGCTAATCATTTTCACAGATGATAGTAGTTGTGTCCTATCATGCTGGTGAATGTGAGTGTTAGGCCTTTCTGATGTGATTATAGGATCGGTTCCTATATGATTAGATGTGAGTGCTCAGCATGCCTTTCTGATGAGTAGGTCAGATGTAAGTGTTGGGCATGCCTTTCTGATGAGTAGGTCAGATTTAAGTGTTGAGCTTGCCATTATGATGAGTAGGTCAGATATAAGTGCTAAAAAAGACCTACATGGTGGCTAGGCCTACAACCAGCATGAAAAAGGGTTGGCTCTATAGAACTTCCTGTGACAAGAAGAATCATGAGATAGCACACGTGGTACTGATCTATATCGAGTGAGGATCTAGATCCAGTGATGATGATCCAACAGTGATGATCCAGATTGAGTGATGATCCAGATCCTGTAGTGATGATCTAGATCGAGTGATGATCCATATCTAGTGATGATGATCTAGATTGAGTGATGATCTAGATCCAGTGATGATGATCCAGATCAAGTGATGATCCAGATCCAGATGAAGATGACTTGAAGATGAAGATAACGAAGAACTCAATGATGATCCAGATGATACAGAGAAGAAGACTTGTGCTTATAAATTGTGTCGAGAGAATACCTTCCTAGTTAAGAGGGAGTGTTGATGTAATTGTAACTTTGGAATGTATTCACTTGTATTTCTTATGTATTGTAACCCGATGTTTATTCCGTGATGTATTGTAATGTACTTGAGTCATGTCATTCCCCGATGTTCTGATTGGAAAGTTTCTATAATGTGAAAGTCATGTCAAGTCATTATGGGTAACCCTCCTATTGGCCAAGGGTTAAAGTCCCCACAGTTGTGGGGCCCTAGGGTTATTAGACTATCCTAAAGAAGTAGAACCTAGGCGAGTCATTGTAAGTCGGGTCAATAGTCCCCACCATTGTGTTAAGGATAAACCTCCTTGTTGGTCGGAGGAGGCAAAGTCCCCACAAGTGGTGGGGCACTAGGGTTATTAGAGACTCCTAGAGATGTCAGCTCTAGTAAGTAATTGTTAAGTGAGGCCGACATGTTGGAGTGGGTTTCAAGTGAACGAAAGAATATAAATAGAGAGTGAGCCCCTCTATGTATCATACACAGACTCACTCATTGGGGTGCATGAATGAGAGGAGAAGTTACTGGGACAAGAGAGAGATTGATGCTGTCAGGAGATCATCTTTATGTTTTCAGGTTTTAATTTTGGTGTTGATTCTATCTCTGAGGAAGTTGTGGGGTTTTCTCCTTTATGGTTTCCCCGAGGAAAATTCTTTGTGTCTCTTGTCTCTTGTGTTTTCTTGCTGTGCATGTTATACTCTCAGTTAAAAATCCTAAGATCATAATGCTAGCTTGAATGATAAAAATCTAACAAGGGGAAGTAATTTGTAACTTCCATATGGCGATACAAAATCAAACATGGAGTAGATGGGAGTATTGAAAAATACAAGGCCAAATTTGTTTCCAGAGGATTCTCTCAGAAAGAGGGAGTCGATTATGATGAAACATTTGATCCCATAGCTCGATATACTTCCATCATATCAATCATTGCTATTGCTTCAACTATGGGATGGAAGATGCATTAGATGGATGTCAAGACAACCTTTCTCAATGGTATTATTGAGGAATAAGTATATATTGAACAACCATAAGTGTTTTTTGTCCATGGAAAGGAGTCTCACGTATGCAAGCTAAAAAAGGATTTATATGGACTCAAGCAAGCACCCTGTGCTTGGTATAGATGAATAGATGGATTCTTGGTAAGTCTGGGATTCACCAAGAGTGATGTAGACCCCAAGCTTTACTGCAAGCTGGTTGTGATCTAGACCCCAACATTTCATACACGATATGGTTTAGAAAGGTGTGATCGAGCTACAATATATTTCGACCGACGACCAGAATGCAAATGTTCTCACCAAGCCTCTTCCCAGGGTGAAATTTGAGTACTTTCACAGAAGAATTGGAGTAGAAGAGAACACATCCCTCCTTGAGATGGATTGATGACTAAGAGACATTTACTATACTTTTTCCCATGTACCTCTACTCATCCAGGTTCTCATCCAAGTATGGGAGAAATCACATTGGTAGATGAGATAGACAGGTAATATATTGTCGGATTCACACAGGTGCCTTTGCTCATCCAAGTGATCAACCGGGAATGGTATAAATCCCATCGGAAGATGATTCAGACATGTAGCAAATGGACGCATTATTGCACAAGTACCCATACTCGTTTAGTTTCTCGACCAGGTATGAGAGTACCCCATCTGCAAATGAGACGTACGGGTAGTAGATGGTCATGCATGTATGCTCATCTAGGATCTCTATCCATGAATGGAAGTATTCCAACGGTAGTAGAAATGAACATGTACTAGAATATTTTCTCTCAAAAATCTGGATAGAACAAATTTATAATAACACCTCTTAAAGACAACCTTTAGTACGTTTAGAGATGATAGAGACAGTATAGATGTACAGATGAAACCCAGATTATCATGATGTTGATGAAGACCGAAGAATACCTTCCTTGTTGAGAGGGAGAGTTGGAATTTGTGTAACTTCAGAAGTTATTCTTATTGTACGTTTATTGTATCTCCTACAGGAGTTGAACTTATTGTAATCAATCATACAAATGCTAGTGTTAGTGCCATAAATTGTTCTCAAACTACTAAAGAACAAGCCAACACAATCTCATAAAATAAAACTAAGTAAAATAGGTTTTTAGGGTTTTGGTTTTAAAAAATTCATCAACAAGGAGGAAATAAACATCCACAATGTAATGCAGAACTGAATCATGCAAGTTGGATAAACTAGGGATCAAACACATCCCAATAAGCCTCAAACATTACACATGAAACACTAATTCCACCCACAAGCTACAAGCATTTACATGAATAAATATTTAAACAGGAAATGAAATTGTAGACTGAGCAATCAACCAGATCAGAAATGAAAAAGCATGACATGTAAAAGGGCTTATCATTTTATATATAATCAATAACAATAATCCACTTACATAAGAGTTATAAATGCTAGCTTGAGAAATCAAAGCTCCAAATCCTCTCCTTGAGTGAAAAATCCCACCACAAAACTGTATGATTGTCTTCCTTTTATCATTACAAAAGTAAAGTAGTTCCTGTTGACGGGCATATGTGACTATGCACGTAACGGGGAAGACAACCCAGACCGGGATCCTTAGAGCAGGTTCCAAGCTGTTTGGGATGGTTGTTTCCGAC